>VXBL01004419.1:0-75197 GCA_013400195.1 Aramus guarauna
GATTCTATGATTCTCCTACAACTGAAGAGATTAATCCAATAAAAAGTGAATTGTAATTGGTAGCACAGTAGGAATGAATAGGTGACATCCCAGTTATTATTGTCGTGATTACAGAGTGGCTTTTCATAATTTATAACTGGTTAGCTGGTTCTACGTAAGTAAAGTTTTTGATTAAACAGTGTATTTGGAAATTTAAAAACAAACAAAAAAAACCAACCAAACAAACAAAACCAAAACAGAAAAAAGGGAACTTAGATATTTTAGTTCAACTTAAGAAATAATAATTTTCTTTATCTGGAGTCAGAATACTAATAAAGGTGGAAGAAAATTTTACTTTAGAAGTCATTGGTATTTTCTCTTCCCCAAAGAAAAAAAAAAATAAATTAGAATTAGAACAAATGCTCAAAGATTGCTGTTGGGTCAAGACTACTGAATGTTCAAGGGGTGAATGGAAGTAGCAAGACTGGGAACATCTTTAGTGCTGCAGCCGTTACACAGCCAGACAAAGCCGCCTAGCAGAGTCAGAAATCTCTCCCTTGTTACACTATGTGAGGTATCCAGAATGCATCTGTATAAATAGTTTTTCTCTAAGAATAACTCACTTAGAGAAAAGAACAATTTATGCCATATCTGTCTCATTTAAAGCATAAACCAGAAAATCTGTGTGGTTGAGACATGGAACACTGCCAGGGAAATATCAACAATACAAGGGGAAAAAAAAATCTACGTTATATACCCGCTTTGCATTTTTACGGCTAACACAATTGTTGACATTGTAAATTGACTCTTAACATCATAAATGGCTTCCCACACATTGTAAAGTAAATCCCGTAGACTTTTATTAGTATCATAAATGGCTTCTTAACATGTAAATGGCTTCCTTCGCATGGCAATGTAAATCCCATAGGCTTTTATTGACAACATAAGTCATATAGTGCATTGCATTTTGCTATCATTGTTGGTTTTCATTTAAAAACTAAATAAAAGTTTGAGGAAATAAAACAGAGATTTGGACATTTCCAAATGTGGTCACCCTTGTTTTTCTGCTCCTTTGATGTATGTGAATTGTCAAAAAGACTTGATAGTCTTTTCTTATGTTTAACTCCCCTTTGCAAAATCAAATAGCTGAACAAGACTTCATCAGACTTGATATTTCAGTAGGGGCTGACAAAGCTGACAAAATGGATGTAAGAAACTGTAAAATGGCAACTACAGTCACTCCCATTTCTTTAGCACCTTTCACTCGCAGAGATCCCAGAGCACTTCAGAAAATACACAAAATGCAGGTCAGGAAGCTATAAAAGGAAGCATTTTTCATATTATAATTATGATATAGCCCAAATTCTTAACTGAAATACTGAGCGTTGCTTGGCTTTACCCTGAAATATCTGACTCCATATCTGACATATGGATGAACCTGTGGGCCATGCCCGATTTATTTAACTGATTAACTTCCTACAATGGCATCGAGGGTGACAACTTGTCTGTGTGAGTGAACACATAATTACAAACATTTTAGGGACCATAATTTAACAAAATATTGCTCAGAAGCTGCTGGGGTGGGATATTGTTACAGTTCTGGTATGTTATGATTCCTGTAGCTCTGTTGACATTTGTGATTATCTGAACAGACCTAAAATGCAGAATTGAGTAGAGTTCATCAAGATGCTGAAATGCACATCACTCACTGCACATCAGCAAATTCATTCCACCCACCTAGGATTTCCAGACAACCAGCAGATGAGGAAATACATAGCAGACAAGTTCACAAACAGTTGGTGTGCTGTCAGGACAGAACACAGATCAGTTTTCATTGGATCCCTTGGTGAACTCCATCCAAATTATTACATCTTGAATAATACGTATCTGAAAAGGTAATGCAGATCTTCTTCTTCTAGAACAGAGATTAAATAGCTTTCATATATGTGTGAATCTATATATATTTCTATATATAGTAATTAAAGTATTAGAGCACTCACTGACATCCCAGTATACGTGGGTTAATTTCTTATGTTACCCCAAGCACATTGCATGTGAGAGGACTCTGAAGTGTGTTTGCTTGGATGACTACACGTTAGGTGAGGACAATCGTGTTCTAATCACTATTATGAGAGCAGCTCATGTATTTTATCCAGTGACAGTTTAATGCAAAGTACTATAAACCAGTAACTGTTTAACACAATGGCTATTCAATTCAGATTTCTCAGGGAGAGCTAGATACTTGAATAGGTTTGAGGAGCTACATCAAAGTGTCAAAAGTCACATTTGAAAATGGCATTATATGCCCTAAACCAATAACATGACTGACCCTTTATCATCAGTCCATTTTGAAATTAAGCTACATTGAGCTCAGCTAACCTTGTGGTCCTGGCTCGTAAGTAAGAAACCTGACATTTCAACCTGCTCTGGTAGGACAGCAACTTTTTCTGCATTCATGAGCAGTGCAGTTCCCTCCAGTTTTGTTTGATCTTTGGACCGTGCCCTAATCATGGGGTCAGTAATCCTGTTTTAAAGGAATGTAGTTAATGACACTCTCTCTTTTTTTGCCAGTAGAAAAGTGAACAACAACCTAAAATTTCCTCAGATATAGATCAGCTCAAATATAGTTAACAAAATCAGGACTGTTTTTACCAAACCTGATTTTTTCCAATATGCAATTACATTAACATACATATTACATTTCTGTTCACATAACGTAACTGGACAACTAGATCTTATTTTTTCAATTTAGGTCTAAAAAGCAATTGCCAAATACATTCAGACAGCACCAGCTTCAGAAGGCTACTTAACTATTTAAATATTTAAAAGTTTCTTTAAAAATTGCCTTAGAGGAGAAAAGATTATATTGTGGAGTTGGTCTGACTTTCAAAGTCAGCTCATTAATCATAGTTAATGCTCCTTGTTATAGCAGATAGTAATCTGTACTTCTTATAAACCGACACTGCCCACAGCATGAAAATATTTCTGATCCTTCTAATAAAAATTTATAGTGCCATTCCCTTCTAAGGCTGGTGTCTTATATCCTTTGTAGCAGGTATTTATGAAGTAAGAAAGTTTCAAAATGTACTTGAAATTTTATATATATATATTTTTTTTCTGTATTAGTAAGTTTATACGTAAACATACAGGTATGATTAACATATGTGGACATCAAGCTGTTCAGGATTTTGTCTAGACAAGTTATGAAAAGCTGCATGGAAGGAGATTCATCCACATTGTTCATCCCCTGTTCTTGTGTTTAACCAGTCTTATAATGAAGAACTTCTCTCTTACATGAAATCAAGATCCTCAAAAATACTATGTTCTAATTAGTCATGTCACAAAGGAACTAAAGCAGCTCAGTAAATTGAACGATCTGGATTCAGATGACGTGAATACCTAAATCTCACTTCTGAAAAGCTCTCAGACATCAACAGGTTGTTTTACAATGAAGTGGAATTTAATCTTTCTGTCATGAGCTCTGTGACACACGATCATTGTGATGAAGATGAGTGAATCAAAGGCAGTTATTCAATGTAAATCACTATAGTTTCCTTTGTGGTCCAGTTCAGAATGTCTCTTAATGAATTAGCTTGCTAATTGCTGCTGCAGTTGGAAGCTTTTGATATTTCCTTCACCTTGAACACTGTCTTGTCCCTAGGTGATGCTCCTAGTGACTTCTCAAATTCTGGACCCAAGGGGCACTCCAATCTGAAAAGGCTGCAGAGTTTCATTACTGTAACCACTGTAGTGAACTAAATTTCTTGCATGTTAACTAAGTGGCTGGTTCACTTATCTTCATCATAGTCATGCATAAGTCAGCATTCCATGACAGAGACACTGCATATAACGCCCAATGAGACTGAAAGGTGCACCATACTTTTAAGGTGACCTTGAATGTTGTTTCTATTTAGCATTTTGCTTTCTTCTTTTGCCTAATAATGACTATTTTAAACTCCTTGTTTAAAACCATTATCTAGAAATCAGTACTCTTAAGGGTATCTCTGAGATGCCTTCTACCATGTTTCCTTTTTTTTTACAAACTAATTCACAGCATTCCTGCTGTATCTACTTGAATAAACAACCTGCCTTACCATGACTAAGCTTCCGTTATAAATTCCTTCCTGAATACGTAGACAACATGTTGCACAATTTTAGTGTTAGTGTGTTAGTCAGCTTGTAAGCCAAGAAGACTCATGCCTTCTGTGGAACTTCTCCAGGTGATGGATGTGGTTTTCTGCCTCCCATCTCTGGAAAAGTGTGGTAGCATCTTTGCATATGTCTTGATTTGTGAAGAGCTTGTGTAAAAGCTAGTGAAAGCACATTCCCTGTTTTCCCTCTTTATCACTGTGACTGCCTGAGAAGTCTACGAGTCTTGAGAACCATCTGGCAGTGAACACTGGCTCCTCATCTGAAGACATAATGGTCTGGCATACATTGAGCAGAGCACTCGAGTACCTGAGATGCCCTTTTGGTAAAGCACAGAAGTCTAAGCTAAAAGAATGGTTCAGGAAATTCCTACCTAACATCCAAGACATTAACACCTGCAATTTCAGGTGATGTTTCTTGGTCTTTCTAAATTGCCCCTTTTGTTAAACTGGGTATCTAAGTATCTTTATCCTTCCAGTTTCTGTTAGTGATGAAAAAAGACGAGTTACTGTTTGCCTACACATCCAAAGGGAGCTTAATGTGCTGGGAATATTTAGACTATGTTTTACTCACATGCACTAAATAATCTTGAGTTAAAAAAATTCTGCTAGAAACTAGTGACAAGAAAGTTGGCTCTAAGGCTGGGATGCCTTGATCCTGCCTTTGTGTGGTATGAATTTAAAACAACTTCATTTGAAATTGAGGGTCTAATCTCATGGGAACCATGTTCCTTCTGCTAATGCTGGGAGAAGGCAGGAATAGTCACTGCATAGCCCAATGTTCAGATTCAGGAATCCAGAAGAAAAGCAGACAAGATCAACCCAATTTCTAGTGTGGTAATGTCAGCATTTAGCTGCAGAAAAAGGGACTGCAATTCTGATTCTTAGATTACTTCTATTTTATTTTTAGCTAATGACTATTTCAATATAAGTTGGTTAAAAAGCTGAGAGAACAGGATCTAGGATTCATATTTCAAGAAAAGTTCCTCTTTGCTCTTGTGCTTGTAGTCAAAGTCAGAGTCCCTTTTAATACCTTTTTGCCAAAGTTTTTCAGTTTTTTATTTCTTGACACATAGTGGCCCAGCTTCAGCAGAAGAGGAAGAAAAAATTGGAAAGAGATCATAGTAGGGACAGAAGAGGGGGCTTCTTTGGTTGTGATAATGATTAGTTAAAATCTATTCAGCTGAAGTATTTAAATGTCTTCAGCAATTTCAGGCTCCGAGACTCCATATCACATTAAATGATTGACTTTCGAGAATCTGAGGTACTGAAAACTCCATTAAACTGTTTTATATACAAATAGGCATTTGTTGTGCTATAGATTGTAATATCTAAGGACTTCTGCTGAAAAGTTGTCCTCTTGCTTTGAGGCTAATAATCATGGCTCAGGACTAATGAGTGCAGACAAAAAGTTGACTCTCACAGTGGAATAAAAAAGAGCGGATTAGCACTGGAAACTTTTCAAATACTAGGACCTCAAGGTCAGATCTGTTGTATCTTAAATGCCTCATTGGTTTTGTGCAGTGCAATTTGCTGTGGTCTGAGGATTGCTCCTCACAAGCCATGCTGACAAGATGTCTCTTAGAATAATTTTTGGAATAGATGAAGGCACTCTCACAGGATAGGCATAGAGGAGGACAACTCCCACAAGCTTTCACTTAGATATGCTTCCAGGAAAAGAAAAACTCTTCCTGGGCACTGTAAGCAGTTGCTTAATGCCTCTGACAGCATGTCACATCACTGGACTGGGAACACACATTTGTACATGTTGATCACAGTGAATTGCTCCCCACTGCAGCATACAACCAGTGGATTACATCTCCTTTTTTATGGACATCTGTCATTTCCTCTTGAATAGCACAACACAACCTTTATTTTACTAGCAGCTGATATAAAACAATGTGGGTTACCGGAGAGGCCCGCCCGGCTCACCAGGAGGATTGTGACCACTGAGTTTAAAGGGAACGCGAGCGGATTGAATTTCTGATGCTGTACGAGAGGCTGTGAAGTGGACAGCTGGGAAGCACTGGTTTCCAGAGTAATAGTCCTGGGCTGATCAGAAGAATAAGCAAGAAGCAGAATCAGTGTCAGCTTTTTTGGAGGTTATTATATGTACTATATTAATGGCAAATTAATTGATTTTTCCAAGAGTTTCTTGGAATGTAATGAACTCTGTAAGACACCCTTTTCAAGAAGAGATGACTTGACTTTTTTCATGTAACATTTTCTCTCTGTTGGCTGTAGAGGAAGCCAAGACTCACAGGCAATACAAGTTAATTAAAATAAATGCCAGTAAGCAATAAAAAATTACATAAGTTTTTTTATCCTTTCATGGAAGCTGTGTAAGGGCATGCCGCAATAACTGCTTCTTGTGTGTAAGATCTAAAACTTCGAGGTTATGACAGATATATAAAAGGAATCATAGAGTGAATTAAATAGAAACCATCCTGTCAAGAGAAGTAAATTGTCTGGCTTATTTTACTTTCAGGAAAGGTATACTTACTTGCAAATGTCTCCTGTCTCTCCAGCAGTCAGTAGTCTTTGGTGAGACTTTGGTGTCTCTATGTGTTCTTAGACTCTGTTCTATGAAAGTTGGGTCTCCAATGCTCTACCACTGAGGGTCAAATGTAAAAACAAAGCACTGGGGTTTTTTTTGTTTGTTTTAAAAAGAGATCTTTTCTTTTCCCTCAAATAGTAGAGAAAATATACCGTTCATGGTCTTGTTTGTTTTTCTCTTATTCTCTTTGAGTTCACAGTACTAAGTCAAAGGCTCCTCAGGCCATCTCCCACGAGAAGGTAAGATAGTTTTAATGCAGAACTGATCATCCCCAAATTTTAGAACTTAGAAGGTCAGAATTCTCAGAATAACTATTTTTTCTGTAAATTATTATAAACCAGACTGAGCTCAAATTCTGGATTTGAATTTGCAGTCCAACAAGTACCAAAACTTGTACTCATAGATGAACCCAAAATCCAACACAACACATTAATGATTTGAATGTTCAGCATCTGGAACTTAATCTAAAATTTTGCATAATGATCACATCCTCCCAAAAGTTGCAAACAACCAACTACAAACATTCTGATTAGTTCCATGTTTATAATACAATCATCTTATTCCTGCAGAGTACCTGAATTTCACAGGAGAACAAAACTTAGTAACAAAATATATTGGAATTCAAAGGTCAAAACTTCAGGAGCAAATTATATTTCTGTGTAAAATGATGAATCACAGTTTTTTGATTTAATGAAAGTTTTATAAAAAATAGAGCCTGGGACTTCTCCATCTTATTAGAGAGTAAAAGAAGAATAACCCCTTTGATCTAGTTTAATGTAAGCTATAATCTAATCCTCCCTTTTCTTTAGGAGTTTATTATCTGAAGGTGATTGGTGTTCTGCAGCGTTTAATAAAACATTGTATTATCTATCATCAGTTTTCCTCCCTGAAACCAGTACATCATTTAGCTTAAATATGCTTTAGGAGTGTAGAGGGCTGTTTAGAACAAAGTCCCCTTCTTTATGTGAACTTTGCACCGCAGTAGACACATAGCTCTACATCTCCTTCTGCTAAGTGGAAGAATATTTGTGCTTAGCTTAGAGAAGAAATTGTTGATTTTGACAACTATACTAAGATATGCACTTTCCTTTTCACCTTCACCTTGCTACAAGCCTGATGGCTGGTTATCGACAAGCAGGATACTATAAACATCTTTTGTACAAGTCCAAGTGTGAGATGTGAATGGAATTCACATGAGGTAAATCACATCTGGAAAATCCTAAGGAAAGCACAGTCTGCAGAGATACAGAAACCGGTTGAAGCATTAGTTAAGCCTTTTTCCCTTTCAAATTAAATATTTATTTGGATAAAATGAGCAGCCAAAGAAAGTACTAGCTTCTCCAAAGAAGTTTTAGGTTATTTTTTTACCTCAAAAGTAGAACAACCACCAAGAGTATAAGAAGCAGCATACCACAACTGGTTCCAGTGTAATGCTAGTAGAAAGTAGGTTTCTTTTTTTTTTTTTCCCCTAATCTAATGAGAATGCTAACCTANTTAACTTCTCCTAACCCAACTTCTGGGAACAGGCACAAAAGAACAAGGTGTCGGTTCAACCATGTGATGTAATGAAATTCTTTGGCTTGTATAGCACAGCAGACTCTGAGGTGAACACCTGAATAGCTGCAAGATTTTAAATAAATGGATCTAGGATAAACATTTTTCCTTTCATAGAAATAAGGGCCTGGAAGAATCAGGCTGAGCTGCTCAACCTGATCTCCTGGGGTCACCAGTAAGTACGGCAAACAGTCAGGTCAAAAGGGGGAAATGAAGAGCATCACCAGCACTGTCACAGCACTGACATAGCATTGCTAGAAAGCTGCAGTGCTTAAAAAAAGTGAAGTCTGAAAGAAATATGCTATAGTGACATTTAAAATGGGCACATCCTCTCTTTTCTTCTTTCAAAAGTCAGAACAATGGGTTGCATGCTCTCATACTTTTATTTTTGTTCATAGGTTAGGTGAAATGGTTTCCTTTTTTATCTATAAATAAGTTAGGATCAGCAGTGAACAAGTTTTTGATGTGAGAGCTCATGCTATGAGCTCAACACAATTTTTCTTAGATAGTCCAGAAGCAGTGCAAAGGTAATTAAAAGACAGCACAAACTAACCATAGACTGAAGACAGGACTCCAACTTGGACAGAGACATGTCTGGATGAAGAAAGTTATTACATTACTTGTTAAAATAATGATATAATGAAATAGTTACTTGTTAAAGTGTAATATATAAAACCAAACAATAGACTTTCAGATGAACTTGTACCTCCACCCAGTACTTTAAGCCAGATCAGAATGAAATGCTTATTTAAAGTGCATGATAGCTGCAATAGATCAAGGGAACCATGTTAGGTCTTGCCACCACCTTCATAATTCCCCAGGGAAGAAAAGGATCTGAGACATTTGTAGCCTCAATCCATCACCTCCTGGTTTTATGCATTATTTGTCTATAGAACAGAGAGACCATCTATATCACTGTACTCTCTTCTCTCACATGATCATCACATATGCACTCATCTCTGAAATTTGTAATGACCATCCAGAAAATTATTTCAAGACTTGATATTAAGTTTTCCAGCATCCACCTCAGACAATTAAGCTTCTGCAAAGTTCAGATCAAAATGATTCCACTGCGTGTGAGAACAAACTTAGTGAATTGTATTCATTATTATAAAGGTATGCATTTTTAAAATCTTGCAATCAGAAATGAAAATTCATCTGAGATGCCCCTTTTTCTTTGTAAATTTACTCTACAGTGATGTAAAAGCACTAAAATTGTAAATGTACATGGGTAAAAGATTCTTTCTTTTCTTTATTCTCTCTCTTCACTGCTATCCCAAATCATCTTCGTATCCATATCCATACCCTCCATCATTTCACTCCCTGAAAATTATTAAATGTTGAACACTTGAAACATTTACATATCTTTCATTATTAACCATGATAATTATGGGGTAAGATTAAAGCATAGTGGTGTGAAAGAGGAAAAAATCCTGATAATTTTTATCTCAAAGCATACACGCTTGAATGGATTAAATCTGCAAACATAAAATGTTCTTTGTCTGCGGTCCTATCCTTGGCCAAACATACTGAATGTGAAAATCTAATATAAATTATCATCAGGTTCAAAGTGAATGGAAATAAAAAGTAAATGTGAGATATACAACAAATCCAAATTTGATTAACCAACTTCCCTTTCTTTGCTTTTTCATGGTTCTTTGCTCAGATAGTTCTTCTTCAAAATTTGCAAAAGTGATTGCTCTTCATTGTGGAGGTTTAGGATATCTGAAAAGCTGAGGCTATGGGGAGCTGTATAAAAAATAATTCACTGCTTCATGTGATCTGCTGTATTCTTCCTGGTTTCATCACTGTTCTGTGCCACAAACAATGAAAGGCTCTATGGCAGCAAAAAAGCCAAACCTGAAACAACAACTTCAAATTCTGGAAACATATGTTAGGAAGATCACAAGGGTATCTAAGTGAGAATTTAGTCTATTATATGCAACTAGAGATATTCAGAGATATATTTCACTTCTGGCTTCTAGGAAACAGTTTTTTCACTGACACTGTTAGGATCACAATTGTGCTATGCACATAATTAAACTCTCTTTCCCTGATTCCCTAATCCAAAGTTTTTAAGAGAAGTGACAGAAAAAAAAAAAAAAAAAAAAAGTAAAATAAGTTGAACAGCAGGCAATATGAAAAGGCATAAGATTCTTTCTGGTTTGCTTTTTTTTTCCTTCCTAGACATAGGGGAAAATTTGTGTTCAGGGATGGCTTAGTGTATGTCTAGCCTCACTATCTTCAGATTAGTAAAGTAGGTCCCTATTAAAATGGGAGTAATTTTTCTATCTCTGTCTCTTTTAAAAACCTTAAAAGTTTCACCAGCAAACTTCTGGTTGTTTGTGTATGTTATCTTCATTTCAGCTGTACGCTCCTCTTTAAGATGTTCTGTCTTTGCCCACACTACCCTGATTATATTGTGTGCTTTTGTTTGAACTCCTGTGGGACTTATTTTTTTTCCCTTCGTAGATGCCAGTCTAAATTGCATTGACTGATTGTGTGTGACCATCTAGGCTGACAAACTGTGACTTAAATGGGACAGTGTCAATTTTTCTCAGACAGGGAAAGGTCATTTCAAATTCAGAAGTCTGTACCAAAATGATCCATTGAATCTGAGTTATTGGTTTGAAGGTTAACATTTCCGTGATGTACGCTGTCATTAATATGATTAATATTTGCTTTGTGATTGTCCAGTAATAACTGCAAAAACAATGTGACTGAAGCTGGTTGTTCTTTTCTAAGACAAAACAATGTTATAAAAAAGAAGCTTTGAAAATAATCGTGAAATGTCATAGAATCGGAGCGTCCCTCATCAGGAATAGGATTTAAGAAAGACACTTGATATTAAATGCAAAATCACAGAATCATAGACTCAGGACTCTAGGTCTGAGAGGTCAGCAACAGGAGACACCGGGTGTGCATGTGTTTCCCTATGCAACTTCAAATACTTTGTGTACATGCACAGGTAATTCATTAGCAAACAGGAAGCTGGAGTAGCTATCACATAGGCAAACAGGTCTGGGTGTCAGCTGCTGGAGACACCGTGGGTCTTGGGCCAAATGATGTAAAGACCGGAATTTCAAAGTTTGGCTACTTCAAAGACCATAGGTCTGGACCAGCTGCCAAAGATCATAGAATCATAGAACTTTTTAGGTTGGAAAACACCTTTGAGATCGTTGAGGCCAACTGTTAACCTAACACTACCAAGCTCATCACCAAACCCTGTCCCTTAGCACCACATCTGCACCTCTTTTAAATACCTCCAGGGATGGTGACTCAACCACTTCCCTGGGCAGCCCGTTCTAATGCTTGACAACCCTTTCTGTGAACAAATTTTTCTTAATGTCTGATCTAACCCTCCCCTGGCACAACTTGAGGCCATTTCCTCTAATCCTATTGCTTTTTACTTGGGAGAAGAGACCAACACCCACCTGGCTACGACCTCCTTTCAGGTAGCTGTAGAGAGCAATAAGGTCTCCCCTCAGCCTCCTTTTTTCTAAGCTAAACAACCCCAGTTCCCTCAGCCGCTCCTTATAAGACTTGTGCTCTAGACCCTTCATCAGCTTCGTTGCTCTTTGGATGTGCTCCAGCACAGGCTGAGAGTTGGGGTTGTTCAGCCTGGAGAAGAGAAGGCTCTGGAGACACCTAATTGTGGCCTTTCAGTACCTGAAGGGGCCTACAAGAAAGCTGGAGAGAAACTGGTTACAAGGCCATGTAGGGATAGGACAAGGAGTAATGGCCTTAAGATGAAAGAGGGTAGATTTAGATTAAATATAAGGAAGCAATTCTTCCCTGTGAGTGTGGTGAGGCCCTGGCCCAGGGTGCCCAGAGAAGCTGTGGCTGCCCCTGGCTCCCTGGCAGTGTTCAAGGCCAGGCTGGATGGGGCTTTGGGCAACCTGGGCTAGTGGAGGGTGTCCCTGCCCATGGCAGGGGGGTGGAACTAGATGGGCTTTGAGGTCCCAAACCAGTCTGGGATTCTATAATTCTGTGATTCTAATTGAAACCTAGATTCCAAGCTTCTAGTGCGAAATTAATAATAAGAATGTAAAGATTAGAACAAGTAAAGCATAAGAGTATATTGAGTAATAATGTACTGTAATTGAAGTATATCCAAACTTTTATTGCTGTGTATTTCTTACCTCTGTAAAATGAAAATTCTCAGTAACCACAGAACTATATTAACAGAAGATGACATAAAAATTATACCGGAGTGGTCTTATCACAGATAGTCCTCCTGCTTGGGAGGAGAGATGAGTTTCTGTCAGTCTGCAGACAAGTATACCAGCAGAGAAACACAGCATGATCTGTAGCAGTTGTCACGTTGATAAAGGTTTGAAAAATCATGACAGTGATATAAAGTCAACATCATTAGATCATAAGAGACTGGCAATTTTAAATCTCTCAGATTAGTCAGTCATTTCTCTGTCATGACATTTTGGGCACTCATTGTTCCTTGTAACCTTTAAAATACACAGTGAAAAACTGATTTTGGAATTCTGTTTTCTGTATTTGTACTGAAAAACCATAACATTTTTTCCAGATGTCAGTGTGATTTCTTGTCAACAAAACTTATTTAATACTCTATTGTTTTAAATAGCAATTGTAGAAAATTATGTCTTTGGTTTTTTTTTTCTTCTGATAAGAAATAAGATTCATGAGGTAATGTAAGTGTTTTGCTTCAGCCTATCTGCATTGCATTTTTTATGCTGTGAAAATGAGAATAAACAGTGTGTGTCCTGGGATGGAAAGAGGGTATATGTGGTATTTGCTTAATAGAGTAAATTCCAGAATAGGGTTGGACTACCTAGCTTATAAGTAGCCAAAAGTGGTGTAGTCTCAATACCAATGGTTCACGGGAGGGGTCCTTGGGGTAAATAATCTTTAAACTTATCCATGTAATTTGTTCTGTAGTTTGCTGAAAGAAAAACCAGGAGAGAGTTAATGCTTGTGCAGTGTGAATGGTGAAAATGCAAATATCCAGCTCTGAGAAATTCCTGATGTGGACATTTAATCTATGGACAAATGTATACCTTTGATGGAGGAGATATTCTCATCCTAAATAAAATAACTCCAAAAGTCTGTTTTTTAAGGTTACATGGGAATACTTCCCCACAGAAGTCAAAAGGAATTGTGATGATGAAGGCCATCAGGGACAGAGCTCTATTTCTGAAAATTTCTGGTTTTGAAAATCTGTCATCTTGAAAGCTCTACTTTTTCTTGTGGAAAGTGGCTGTCTGCTCCACTTCCCTCTCGTCCTGCATAGCTTGCTAACCCCTTATTTGTCATCCTTTAGTGTATAATTTACAAGGATTGTTTGCCATAGAATTGCAAGCACAAACTGGATTCCAAGCAAATAAATATGTGTTTATCACTGGAAGTCATTTCTGAATACTTTTCAAGTAATTATGGAATCCATAAAGTTTCAGTTCAAACAATAAATCTGACAAAACAAAACAAAAAATAACAAGAACAACGACAATGATGGGGATTGAATTGAATTTATACAGAAAAATCTTTTACACCTCCAGTGATTTGCTAATATCTAATAGCAGCTAAATATAAATCAGTGAATATATCACCAGCAGATTGCTGTAGAATAAATATTGAAAACACAACCTTCAACTTGTGGTCATCTTGTAGAACATTTGAACTATTTCTGTGAATTCTGTTTTAAGATTGTACATAAGTCCACAGGATACTCTACTACCACTTGAAATAGCATTCATAGCTATAAATATAAAATAAATACCTTTCTTGAATGCCACTTCTAAATCTGTGAGTCACCTGACTTGATGTTCTGACCTAACAAAAGATAAGGAGGTCAGTTTTATCATCCAGGGAATAACATTTTGTACTTACCACTTACTTTAAAAGTCTGTCTAAATCCACACTGATTACTTCCTGAATGAGGAAATCTTGGATTCTATGCGATCATCTTTAAATGCTAATCAATTTTTAGCAGTAACTGGAGAAAGTTGTTTTACTGTTAATTAATTAGTTATTGCCAGAGTCTCTATTATTCAGTGCAATACCATAACTGTATTTCTTTGCTATAGGCTAGTAAATTAATTTTTAATGGACTGTATTTCAGAATTTAGTAATGAGACAATATTATTTAATTATCTAAAGCAAACACTGAAACAATTTCAGGGCAGTACACAGTACTTACAAAAAAACCTAGCCATATATTCTTCTGGAGACTTTATCTGTTCTTCTCTATATTGTAAATATCAAGCAGTGCCTCTAAAGGTCTATCCTGTCTCTTTGTTGCTTAGGTTTTCACATTGTATCTCTTCACCTGATGCATTCTGTCTATAACACAAAGAGGAAAATGCTACAAATAAACAGCTGACAGTGAAAATGTCTTAGCTGGTTTTCTAAGGCAATAAAAGACCATCTGAAAACTGCATCTTCTTGCAAAGTATGGAGTGCTGTACTGGAAGAGAAGTTGAGAAAAGGTGATAGACACAACGTGACTTGATGATATACTGCACAGAAAATCTGGAAAAAAGAAATCAGACCTCATATCAATGTTGAAATTTCTGAAACAGTTCTGAGTGAAAAAGTGCTGTAAATTCTACAGTCAGTTCTAGGCTTCTGCCTAGCATTAGGAGGGTGTACCTGCACTCTCAGCATTTGGGTTTTTTTCTACATGTGCAATGGCAGAAGGCAACTGGTTTTGTTGGTAGTCCAAGTTGATGGGGCTAGAGCTGACCTCAGCCCCAAAACTATCTGGGTTTTTAAAGCCTGTATTGAGTTCTAAAAGTGGCATATATTGCATCTGAGTAGGCTTCATTACCTGAGCTTGGTGTTGTACCCATGTGCTCACGTATTTTAATGACTCAGAAAGCAGCAGAGCTGCATGAATATTCTCACAGCATAATGAGTATGCAGTGGCATGAGTTCATGAGTACTGACTCTCACGATGGAGAGAACATCTGTATCAGCATTTACACTAACAAATGCACCATCATATTTACATCTGGAAGATCCCAAAATAGTTTTGGATCAATATTTATAATTCATGAGTACAGGTCAATGGCCTTGGGTGTGTTTGAGATGGGAAAACTAAAGGAGCAAATCAGCAACAAATGAGAGTCCCGTTGGGTCTTGCTGCTGAACTTTACAAGCAAACATGAACTCGCCAACATTTAGAAGAAAGTCAACTGCACACTTCTGTCCTGATTCTTTATAGAAAAGCACAGATACGACCCAAGAATGAACTTTATCAGATTATTCCAACTTCATCACTTTTAATTAGACATTAAAGAGTAACTGAGATTACTTCTGCTTTGTAAGTAAGAGAAAAATGTTACCAGTTCTTTCTGTTCCCACAGAACTCACAGTCCATTTGTCCAGGATTTGTTTTCAGTTATAGTTCGATTTGCTTGATGCACTGACTCCCTTCTGGAAGCAAGCATATTAGATGTTCCTCTTCTACTTTCAGCTCCTCCCTCTGCCTAATGTCTTTCTTTTTATTTTCTTTTTCTTAGACAACACAGTAAAATGCCATAAAAGTGCCTTTTTTCCCCACTTTTGGGAGACTGAAGTTCCTATCTGGTTTTGACATGATGCCAATAAGCAATTCACACATATCCCACAAAGCACTGAGGGCTTTTTCCAAGCTTTTTTTTTTTTTTTTTTTTTTTTTTTTTTTTTTTATCAAAGATCTTCAGAAATTGTAGGCATATGATGCTGTGTTTAAATGAGGCTTAATGTTGCCTGGGCTTATAACAAGGGCTACATTTACACAAATGAATTTAGTGCCAGGACATGGACCCAAGCACTGTTTCACCTTTGTCCATAGTATTAAGTTGTTAGCACTGTTCTTGTCATAGTTTTAGCTGATGCCACCAGGATGCCATCAAACAATTCCTGGGTACAACTCCTCGAATGCAGATACTGTTTCTGGAGAGTTCAGATGTATGGATGCAATATCTGTCATGTCAGTTTGCTGCAGAGATGTCAGGACTTTGCACTGGTTATTAATATATTTGTATACTGAAGACACAGTCATAAAGAAAATTAATTGTGGATTGATTGATTATGGAGACATAAAAGATTGCCAACTCTAGTGGAACACCTAACTGATCCATTCATCCAAACTAATGACTTTGCACTGATGTTGTTTAGCATAAGGTCAAAAGTACCTTTCATGCAAAATAAATTGACTTTATTGTATAAAAAATGTAGTCCTTGAAGACAGAATCCTTTTAGCAGAATGTAAAAAGAGCTGCAGACATTAAAATTAGGGGTGTACGTATGTGTGCTTGCATTTGTGTCTCCACATGGTAAAGGGTAAAATTGTGGACTTCAGTTTGCACTGGTTTCCTTGGCAACTTGCCCTGTGTGTGCTAGATTTTATTCCTATTTTCTTTAATATTTTAATTATGCCTTCTAGGTCTCAGAACACTTGGCAATGTGTCAGTTTCTCTAAGGTTCTGTATTCCTGAAGTTTTTGATACTGTGTGAGAAAAGTATTTCCCTTAGCTTTTTTTCATAATTTTGATTACAAATTAAGAACTTTCTCCTTATGGCTTTGCAGAAAAAAAAAATGCTTTGCTATTACTATTAATATTATTATTAATATTTGTTATTCTTTCACTAGCACCATCAGTCTTAAAATTATCATATATATATGTACACATATGATTTTACATCAAAACACTTTTCATAAGATTAAATTTCTTCACACACTATTTCACAGAAAGTTGTACAATAAGACATATCTACTAAACCTGATGTTTTACATCAGTAGAAGGTTTGTAGTGACAAAAATCAGGAGCTTATGGGAGCTGGAACTAAAGTTGTTTGTGTAACTTCAAAATTTGGGGCTCCTTCAGCCTCTTTTGTCAGAGGTTTTGAGCTTCTGCAGTTCTTAATTTTTCTTCGGTGGATGTTGTGAATATTCAACTGGCACCAAAATCAATCTCCAAAAGTCTCAAATAATTCACCTAGAAAATGAACAACACAGTGAATGTTTGCTAGGAAGTTTTTTGTCTTTTTTTTTTTTTTTTCTTTCCTTTTTTTAAATGCCTTTCCCCCAAATTCAAGTAAAGCCAAAATTCAAACTTAATTGGTAAATATCAAAGAGAAAACATCTTTCTGCAATGAATTCCCATCCCTTCTTCTCCATTTCATCACTCACAACACAACTGCCAATTTTGTGCTGTGTTTGTGCCTGTGAAAAATGCTAACTTGGGTGACGCTACTTATATGCACCAGAAGAAGGATACAATTTTCAGAAACAAGCCTTAAGAGCACAAGTTATCTCATGTCTTTTCCCACAATAGTCAAGGATGCTA
Source organism: Aramus guarauna (assembly GCA_013400195.1). NCBI lineage: Eukaryota > Metazoa > Chordata > Aves > Gruiformes > Aramidae > Aramus > Aramus guarauna. The sequence goes on from VXBL01004419.1 coordinate 17,547, forward strand.
TTCAATTTTTTGTAGTAGCTGAAAACTTTGCGGGACTCTGCTCAATGCAAGCTCCCAGAAAATCCTGCAGGGACACTTAGCTCTTACTCTGCAAATTCAACAGAAATTTAGGCGTGGATTTAGCAGCTATTCCTATGGTTTATTAGACTCCCCACCATTTCATTTCTCTTTGGATTGCAGCTGCACTCAGACCAACAGAGGGCAATGTGTTATCAAGGTGTTCAACAATGCTGTGAGCAGTTGAATGTGGCATCTGTTAAAGCCTACACATAAATTCTTAATCCCCACAGAGTAATTAAAAGGTGCTATATTAATCTCATTTTATTTTCTTCTGCATGCAGCTTTCATATAACTATGTATATAACTGTGTCCCATTGTTATCTCTGTAACACATATATCAGGTATATTTCTATTTTTTTATTCTCCCGTGGGAAGAGGATATATAAATTTGCTTCTGAAATAGCTTTAAAGTTATGAAAAATGAGAGACGTAGTTAAACCATTTTCTTTCCCCCTCATTTAACAATTGTTACTAAGCAGTAATTACAGAAATGCTTCTTGAATGGAGGCAAGCAGAAGAGAAATAATTTATAACATATATAACAACATCAGCTTTGCTATTCTTCAACAAGGTTGCAAATGCTTTTTCATTCAATATGATCTCTTCTTGCACTGCATATTTTAGTGAGGACAGTATTATATTTTGCTATAGACTATAGCATTTTATTATAAGTAGAAAAAATTGTTTTAAAAAAATGACTTAATTTATATCTCATATGAAGCAGCAGATTTACACCAAAGGTGGATTTCCCTAATCAAGACCGAGAACTGAGAAGACAAAATTGCTCACAGAATTAAATTGTCCCTTTGAAAAAGGTCAACCTGAGGCGTACATTGCATTTGAGACATATTTCTTCTCACCTAGAAACATAATATTAGAAACTTCAGGGTCTCCTTTACATGAGGGAGACTGACCACAACACCTAACCATCTAGAAAATAAATATAGACCTAAGAATAAGCTAGACCTCTGGTTTATCTTTTGAATTAAATACAAAGTTAATATTACTAACTTTGGATATCTGCCTGACTCTTAGATGTCTGCAGCTGAGATGAATCTAACACTTTGTTCCTAAATTGAAAAAAATGCAGCCCAAAATTTCCACCTAATCTTATCACTTTTACATGATAGTCTGAGAGCTGAGACACTGGCCCAGGAAGTTAAGTTGAGGAAAACTCTAATCTCATTATTAATTACTCTCTGCTATATGAAAAGAAATACAAGACTCATCTGTGTGTAACAGAAGCCATCAATATCTAGTTCATAAAGTAAAATATTCTCTCAGTGATGCAGGGCAAGGTCTGACTTCCAATTTTTGTTGTTGTTTGTTTGTTTGTTTGTTTGTTTGTTTGTTTGTTTGTTTTTAACCAAAGTCTATTTAAGAAAAATGTACAAATGATAACAGGAAGAGAATTTGCTCTTCACTTTCCCTCCTCTCCGCTTTCCAATACGTACCCTCTCTAGTCAAATGCAGTGAAATGAGTCTTTTCTCTCTAACCCTCCTCCAAGATTCAACCCATTCCTGGAGCTGCTTTGAGACTTTCATATTCTTTTCTGCACAGGAGCACAATGGAGAAAGGGTCTTTTCCATAGCCTGCACTTCCTTTGGAATTCAACAGGTTTGAATGTCCTTCAGTTGTCTAAAAACCCATTCTACCTCTTAACAAACCTATAGTGTAGCCATTAATTTATTCCATTAAAGACTTTCATCATCATCACCATTGTTATCCTAGACAAAGTCAACAAGAAAAATAATGAATCAACTCAAATTCTTTGATGAAACAGAAGGAAAAGGAACCTGCTACCCGCAAAGAGAGACTTTGAACCTGAAAGAACTAAGCATCCTTTATCTTCCATCTCTCAAGCTCATATGCAGGACTCAGCATTTTCTTGTGGTTGTTCCTAGCTCCTCTTGCAGCATACGATTTTCTCCCTCTGATGTTTAAATTTCTTCTTATGGAGGAAGCTGGAATAGTTAATACCAAACTTTTGGACATTGCTGTTTTAGCTGGAAGCCCTGAACACACATATTCTGCTCTGCCTTGCTTCAGATGACTCCTCCTCAGCCTCTTCCCCTTCTGCCCCCAAAGGCTACTGACCCTTCAGATTTTCCAGCATATCTGCATGGGTAGTAACTCTCTAAAGTGATTAGATGAAAGGCAGGTTAGAAAACGTTTGTATTGACAATGCATAATTGTGATTATGTGACTTGAACCTGCCATGGGAGACATCACAGAACTCGTTATGCTGGAAAAGTGGAAGGTGAGGAATTGTTCGTTCTTGACACAGTAAACGGCAGCTGGCAATAAATTAAGCAGCAAGTTGACCTAATTCACCTGCAGCCAGAGAGTGACATGGCTGAAGTGTGAACCTTTAATCTCATGAACCTTGCTTATATCTTTTCCATGAGGAAAGTAGCTGTGTATAAATGGATATTTACAATTTCTGAAGACTATGGAACTAGATAACAGTTTTCTGCAAGCTGAAAAAGTAGTTATCTAACTATCCAGAGACACACAGAAATGAAATTCTTGATTCTCCTTCCAATGCCACCATGAATAGATCAAAATAGGGAAGAGTAATGAAAATACAGGGAGCAATCAGCCACTATTGTGAACATGACTTTCATAATCCTCCAGAAATGTTATATGCAACATAATTTTAGCATTTCTCATTCTTTTTCTGTCCAGGAAATAATCTTCCAAAGTGTCTGACCAAGAGCACCGGCTGACAGAAGGAAGGGAAATAGATTCAAAATGAATTTAGTTAATATGTTTGTGTTGTTTCCTTTGGAAGAAATTCACTGTTAATGATATTATTCACTCTGAGAAATTGAATAAAATGAATCATGACAACAGTGAAATCCAAATCTGCAGTGCTAATGCAGTCATCACCCTGAACTGAAGTCCTTACCAGCTGCTTATGGCCTCAAAACTGCTAAAACTATTGTATATGCTCCATCAGCAAATTGTTGTCCTATGCATCTGCTGCAAATATTTTACGTATCCTAAGAAAGATTTTGGCCTTTGACATTTAGGTAACAGCAGTTCAGTATTTACCACATTTGCTAAGCATTCTCCATATTAAGCATTAAGGGCCATGAAAAGACTGAAAAAAAATGAAGTCAGCCATTTTTCTCTCTTTCTGTTCACAAAGAAAAGATTAAAGCAGAGTTAATGTTTCTGAATAAAGGGAAAACTAATGGAAAACAGGTAGCCAAAAGTACTGGCAATGACGTATACTCCTAGTGATATCTCTTACAACTCTTGAATGTCTTTTTTTCATGAGTTTCCCAAGGCTACTTTTAATAATATATCCTTAATCCTTCCCTAAAACGTCTTTCTACCAGACAGACAGCTGACATACTTTGATAAGAATATAGCAATCTAGGGTGCATAGTCATGTCCAAAGAGAGGCAAAAATATTATATTCAATAAATGTTTTCATTTGCTGCAATCATATGGCTTCATGCTGAATCTCAGGCCGGAGAATTCTGGTTAGTCAAAGCATACGCTTTTGCACAGTGATGTGCACTGAAATAGAGCTAAAAAAATTTCAAAGTCCTGTGAACATTTTTATTTGTAAAACATCTTAACCTGATAGGACCTTTTTTCACATCATTCTAATTCTGGAAGTTAAACAAACAAAGAAAAACCATCTCTCCTAAATTTAGGAGAACTCCATGGTTATTTTTCAGCCTAATTTGATTAATATTTTGTTAAGATGATCTTTTCTATGTTTATTTGTTAGAATTCCATAAATTAACCTAAAATAATCTAAAATTCTAGTATCTGGGAGTTGTAAATTTTCCAGATAACTCTGTTGGTGAAAGATGACTTGAATAGCCATATATAGATGTGGAAAAGGACATCTATGCATAGCTTCTTGTCAACTTAAGAACGTCCACCTGTATTTATGAATAACATTGATTCAATAATGATTTCCATAATTACCAAATTTGTTTCCTCCAGATCACTCTTGTTTTATTATTTATAATGTTGACACAACATTGTGGTTGAAGATCAAATGCAAATCACGCCAATGTTGTTGCAACATTACTTCTCAGAGAGACGTATATACTGCATATAAAGAGGTAAAAATGACAAAGTGCCATTAAAACTTCAGTGAGGTTCAGAAATGAAGTTCACTCAGAAGTGCCAGGTTCTGCACTGAATGGGAAGTGACTTACTGAACAGTGTCCTGCAGGAGGGGGCCTGTGCAGATGGTGGTGGACGTGTGGCTGAATATGAGCCAGCAGTCCTTCTCACGGTGAATAAGGCAACCAGCATTTTGGGCTACTTTACAAGAAGCATGACCAGCAGATAGGGAAGCCTCCTATCGGCTTCCCAAGCATGCTATGAAAATGCATGGGTTTCTTCCAAACCATTGTCAAGCTTGTGCGTCTTCCAAACACATTGAAAACTTAATTCAATGACGAAAAGAGCAGCTAGTAGTATTTTGATTATTCATTGTGTATTACACTGTTTTGTGATTTAATTCTTCTTTTGTCATTAGGTGAAATATCAATCATCAGCAGTGTGGTTACTTCCTTATGCATAATTTGAGATATTTTAGTGCATCTCATCATCTCATCTCATCTCATCTCATCTCATCACAATGAAGCAGTGCAACTGGTTGCCCAGAGAGGTTGTGGAATCTACACGCTTGGAGGATTTCAAGATCAGATGGGATAAAGCTTTAAGCAACCTGATCTGAATTTGTGGTTGACCTGATTTTGAATAAAGGATAAGACTAGAGACCTCCTGAGGTCCCTTTCTAATCTACATCTTCAAGGCTCATTCAGATGTGTTGGTTTTACTAGGGTTATCTAAAACAGCATGAGACACCTACACTTAGACAATAACGGAAAAATATCAGCTGTCTTCAACAGGACAAAACCAAACCTATAACTGTAAAGGAAATAATGTTTAAAGGGGATAATGTTCCTAAAAAAGGAAATCTTCAGGTCTAAGACATTGTTTCAGGCACAGCCAGCAAGAAAACAGACATGGTATGCTGAGAGATTCTTTATGAAATTTGAGTTCTAATAAGATAGATAATGATTCTCAGCGAGATATTATTTGAAAACAGCATGTGTTGTTTACCAGTGCTTAAAAAAAAAGATGGGGTTGGATGAAATCCCAAAAACAAATGTGTAGAAAAATTCCCACTCACACATACATTTTTCTTTCTCAAAGCTTCTTCCCTATAGAAAGGATTGCAAGCCAATGCTATCTAGACTTTGAAAAGTTGACAATCTCATTTGATGTCAGTTAACACAGAATATTGTAGGGCTACTGCTGCAGTTCATTATGCAAATTGCTGTAGTCCCAAGGAAACCAACTCTTTTAAGCAATTAAATTGTTTACAAGCCTATTTATGTCTTAATAATGGTTTAGCCTGGGTGCTTTTTTGTTTCTGCTGGCACTGAGCATTTAAGCAGGATCTTTCCATTATCCATATGACCCACACATATTTGAGAGTTGTATGCTGTGGAAGTGATTGAATGGCTCATTTCTATGCAGGGATTCTTTCCTATATTCAAATGAGTTTGCAATCCATGAACCACATTTCCAGGGTTTAAGAAAAATTAAAACATTAAGTAACCACCTCATGCAATTTCACCATCAATAGACAAACATCAGACAGCTCACTGCAGAAAATTTGATGTTTCCTTAAGTGTTGCAGATATTTCTTCTATGTATTAAAGGATGGAATGAATGAGCTAAGTATATATTACAAATGAGATTTTTTTGGCCCATAAGAATTTTAATAGTCAATGAATGGAACCTTTACCTAATAAAAAAAACTTGGTAAAAAAAGCCAAATGTGCAAAGTAATTGTGTTTTAATTAGGAGAAAGGACTTCATTAGCTAATTCAACATTCTTGTGCTTTTTATATAGGAAAGAACTAGAATAAGAGGCAGTTGATCCTTTTCATATTTCCTTTTTCAGAAATCTATTCTCAACATTTTTAAAAACATTTTTTCTCAGGTCTGTCAGCTGAATTTGAATAGAATGTAAAATAAAAGCAAACCAAAGCCAACAAGCATACACAAAGTAAAAAACATGCAGGAACACACACAACAAAAACATGCTGATACTTGCCCCCTCATCTTTTCCCCAGTTTTCACATTTTAAAGCAAATATAAACTGCTACATTTTGAAAGGTGCCTGTGTCACAAAGATTGTAACAAGGTATTTCTTCCTTTATCTATTTTTTCATTCTGTGAATTTCTCCATCCTTTTGCTCCATGTCCTACCTTCAACAGAGATAATGTCCTCTTCACTTAAATCATATAATTCTGCTTCTTAGATTGACTGGGACTGAATTTCTCTGAAATGTTTTAGTCCTGTCAAACTAAGACTGTCATAACCTTATACATAATTTTTTTCGTTTAAAATTTTTAACAAGAGGCTTTGTGGAAAAGAGAAGTGACACCACTATTAATTTCCTTTAAAAATAAAATGACAGTTACCTACTTCCCTTTAGATGACTTAAATGTTAAAGGACAGGAAATCATTTTAGACTGTCAATTCTGATCTTTTACAGATGCCTAGGTATTGCTATTCAGTAATAGCAAATATTCAATATATTCATTGAATGGTGCTTACAACGTATGTATACTATTGATATATCAACAGCCAATGTGGTGTTGGGTATCCACAAAAAGCCAAACCTTTAGGTAAAATCGTGCCAAATCTGCTTATATTTCTCCTCAGGACAAGGAAAATCTCAAGGCATCTACTGACTTTTCATGGCTGCAGACTAAATTTTTTTTTTTTCAATTGTTCTTTTGTGCATAGACTTCCAAACTGCATTAGGAATATTTCTTTTTTTGTTGTTTTGGTGTTTGTTTGTTTGTTTGTTTGGTGTTTTTGTTTTTATCAGACCCTTAATTGCACAGACACCAACTAGGACAGAATGAGCATTACGTCTCAGATAAAAAGATGCCAAGGACTCTAAATAATCCCAAGAAAAGGCTAAAACTGAACAATTCATCTAGTACTAAAATAAAAATTTGATATATTAACTTCTGCATTATTGTGATGAATGAATAGTTTAAAAAAATTGATTTATTGATTTAATCCTAATTATGACCTTCATCTGATCTCTTTATTAATGCAGCTTTAATTAGGTAAGTAAAATTTCAGCATATGAGCTTAGTATATTTCTTTCTGTAGTGCAGCTTGATCTTTTTCTAAATTCATAAAAATTAAGCTGAAATACCTGATTCTATCACATTCTAAAAATGCTAAAAACTTATGAGGCATTAGGTTGCTCTGGATAGGAATTAACATGTCATTGGGTCCTGCTCTCAAATGTACACCTAGTTAATTCAAATTGCCAGGGAAGAAGCGAAAAGAGCTGTGAAAATAAGTACTTTGGCCCTATAATCTGAATTTCAATACCTTTCAGTCCCTTGTTCCACCAAAAGTACTTAGATCTGTCTCAGCCTTTGTCTTTGCAGTCCATGATGGGACATTCCTATTCCATAGTAATGGCATCCACAATAATATCCATTAAAGCTTTAACTTTGATGAGACATTCATAAGGTTTTGTCCTTTGTGTATTCTCTGTTGCCAAGTCTGTGCAGAAACCTTTTCTTCAGTTGACACAGAAATAGATTGTCTTGTTTCAATTTGCCTGCCTTTTTTCGTATTTGTTGTAATTTAACATTTTTCAGATCTTCACTACTCTCATGAATTTTGTTGAAACTGGAAAATGTGTTTAATATTAATGGGGAGTACAAGTGCCAGATGGGCTAATAAAGAAAGAATGAACTCATAAACCTCATTTCTTAAGGGAATTAGGTAAAAAATCCCTGTCAGAGTCTTTTTTTTTTTTTTTTTTTTACTGTGAAGTCTACAAAGAGTGCTAATAATTTTAATAAAGACATTTGTGTTTGCTTAGACTTAATGTAATAAACACATAATGCTGTATGCTAGGCCTGGTGAAGCATATCTATTTCTTCCTTACCTATGCTTGCATCTTGCTTTGCTCCCTTTTCTTTGGACCTTCTCATAAATAAAATTGCAAAACTTTTAATGAGAGGCTATTGGAAAAGCTGACATTTTAAAAAGCTAAAGGAAAATATTAATAATAAAAATAACTAATAGGGGAGCTCCTCAGTGATTTATCTGGACAGAACTTAATTTTTTAAAGAAATAATTGAGCTCTACTAATTGAGTTTCTTCTTGTAAATTATTGAATTCTAACAATATTTAAGAAATGCCACATTTGTTTGCTTGTAGGTTACCAATATGGAGATCATTAAAGTCTTACGAAATTAAGGTTATAAGTCATGTCATGGCAAATGTCCATCACTGGATGTCATAATACTAAAACTTCAAGAATTTGGAAAGCCAAACTAGACAGTTTAAGCAACAAGTCTAAGCTTTGTTGTTGGTGGTGGTGGTGGTTTTATTTATTTGGGTTTTTTTGTTAAAAGATAGCGTTGATTTTTTTTTTTCTTTTTTTCTGATGGACAAGGTCCCAGTATACCTAATCAAGCATTGGATTAAATTAAATACTAACTAAAAAAGGAAAGCATTAGTACTACTACCTGTCATGGTAAATGGTACTATACCAACCCCACTAATACCAGATAATTCAAATACTTAATTCCTCTTTCTTTTCTCTCAGGACTAATTTAATATGAATTGATGTGTTGAATCAAACACATAAAGGCACTGATTTTCTTAGTATTTTTTTCCTCTGTCAGATCCACTTTTATTCTGCTACTTGTGAAAAGAGATACCATCTTATGTCTCTGTGCTCATGAAATACTTTCTCCTTCTTCAGCTCTCCCCACATTACTGACACACACATCATCATATAGGGTGGAAATGTCGAAAAAGAACTTCAGTACCTCTCCAACTGAAACATCAATGCACTGTCCAACCTGTCTGATTTCCTGAGGTCCAACACTGTTAGTGTTATTATGAACAACTATGATGCATTGCTTCCCACTGATCTGACGGTCCCTGCTTTCTTCTTTCTTCCCTACCAGGGAGCTATGAAATCAGAATGAGAACCCTTCCTAGCTTGTGCTATTTTTGTTCTGGATGCCAAAGACTTTTTCCTCTTTTTAGAGTCTTCGGCTAAATAAAGATGGTGATGAAAAAGAAACCATGTCTAAAAAGACAGCAAATATATCACACACCACTTGTCTAATGGACGTCTCATGGAAGTGAAAGCATGGAAGTCTGAAGTCTGGTGCTTTTATTTAGGACAAGTGCAGAGGTAACAGGCATCCATTTTTGCAAAATCATCGGTAGGGAGAGCACATCTTGTGTAAGTGGAAGACCCAGGTTCAGTGCTTTTTGCTATTGGAGGGGATCCAAATCCAGTCCAGAGGACTTAATAGCAAAGTAGTCTGGATAAGGAACCTTATCTCTGCCTCCTGTTCACTGTGTGAGAGAAAGAGGGACCAGAACAAAATTGCCTCTCCAGCCTAGCTGTGAGGGCATTCACTAAAAAATGAAGCCTAGATTCAGTCTCCCCTTCAATCAAAACCATTGTAAAAAATGTAAAAGATGTAGTTCTGGGAGTAAGTGCTTGAACATTGATTTCTTTCCTCCTGGGGCATTCCCTTTTGAAACTACAAAGGAGCCTATTCTGAATGAAATCTATTATAAACGTAGGTACTTGAGGAAAAGCTATCACCTTACCGTTAAGGAATACCCTAAAGTAGTAGCTGTCTGCAGTTCCTTGGAGTGGGTGAGCATGAATTGGGCCTATTTTGTTTAAAGTTGACAGTAAAAGCAGACACAAAGGCAGATGATCTTGGGCAATTCTCAGTGTAATAGGACAGGACATACGAAAGTCAAGAAGGAAGTTCCTTGGAAGTGAAACAACTTGTTAAAAGTCAAGTAACAGGAAAATGGCAGAACGGGGTAACCAGTCTTCTTGAGGTCTCATCTGTGCCAAGACACTGCCTTAGGACCACAATTGTTCAGACAGTACAATGAACTCTAACCGATCACTTCTTTTGATGAAGTTAGGGTTTGAGTAGGTCCATGAATGTAATTTCACTGGATTTAGGGAGAAGCAATGATTTTCAGAAGCTAAAAATTTGCCTATTCAAATATACAGTTCAACATTAAGAGATGTCAGATACTTTTTGTTATGTCCATAGGTATCTTCATCACATATGTTCTCTACAGGTTAGGTTGAACCAAGTATCCTAAGCTGAATAAGAACAATGACTGGTGCTTGGGAGTATGAATATATTTGCACAAAGCTCAATGGTTGTACAACATGAGACAATGTCAAATATGTGGTGGAAACTGGAGCATTTTCTCAGCATTCCTGACACCTATGGTTGGAACAAAATCTAGGGAGTATTATGTCCCATAAGTCCTCTGCTTGATTCTCAAGCAAAATATATACTAAATATACAAACATGGCAAGATATGCAGTTATTTTTCAATGTTTTTTTCTGAAGTGAACTTACTGTACACAAGCCCATACTTATGATTTCTACATGGGTAATGCTAGAATTTTATACTTTCAGTAATTCTTCACTGAATGAGTTTTTGCACATCATTGCTGAATTTATAACTTTATGACATCTGAAGAAAGATTACAGCTGACAAGAAAGAAGGTGGAAGTGGGTTCACCAACATTTATATTTCTATTTATCTCAATGCTTTAACCTACTCTGTAGTGCCAGAGGGACAAAAGATTAAGATTACTGGTCCTCATCCCACCTACTGACTATACTTACACAACTGTCATTAGAAGTGTACCCAGAGAAGTGGAGGGAAAAATAGAAAAGCAAAAAGATTATTTTGATGGTGTAGTCATAGTAATAACAGTAACTTAAAATAGGAGAGTGATCACCATCTCTTGAGAACATCTGTTTAATTCCTTCAGGGCTGCCCAACAGCACAGCAGTGGTGGGATAGATGCCATCCCTACCTTACCTCTACAAGCTAGTCGTGCTAGGGAGCTAGATGCTGGACACGGCTTGAGAGGTATCTTGGCATCTTGAGCTACAGTAAAAGGGATTAAAATAGCTTACTGGCTAGATAAAATAACCTTGGGAAAATGTGGCTCTGTATTTCCCTTTTTGTCTCATTTATATCACCATATTTAAATTAGAAGACATAATTCAGTAGGCTAGTGTGCTGCAAAAATCCTCTTTTCATGATCTCTGACTAGAGTATCTTTTTACACATATTAGAGTAAAAATAATAGTCACCTATGGAGCCAAGAAAGCATATACCTTAACACTGGTGACAGTTTCTTTCTCCATTTTTTCCCTCCTCTCTAGAACATATGTCACCTTTCAATATCATTTAAGCATATCTCAGTTCATTCCTAGATGAAGCAGAAATTATTAGCAACTTGATGTCTCCTGTCCTCTGTCCACACTGCCATGCAGTTATGTCAACACTACCTTTGTATCAGTATCGGAGTATGTTCCAAATTCCACAAATGAAATGGTGTAGAGCAGTTTCCACCCAATATATATAAGGTCTATAGCCTTGTGCCAGGTAGTGTCCAACTGTTGCCAGTTTCTCTTTCTGAAGGAACTATCTGGTTCATTCTGGTAGATATGCTACCTGTGAATTAATCTCTGTGGAATTCAGGAAATCATGGGCTGGTACTCTGCTTTACAAGACTGAACCAAAAAGCCTCTAAGCACAAAACTTGTCATTTCAACAAATTTACTGAGTTTGGTTTAGTTTTCTCCAACAGACTTTCAAGAGTCTGAGATGTACAGGAGCTTTGATTACATTATCTCATTTCCTTCTGAACTGCACTTCTCTGACTCTTCCCATGTAGTCTGTGAATACATGATGTATTTCAGTTTTCAATCTTATCAATCCAATATTTTTATGAATACTTCAGTTTAAACATGGTATGAGAGTGCTAAGGTCATGAACAACAAGGTGCTGATGTGACTCCAAGTATCTGAAGAGAAGTCTGCCCGATAAGTTTCTCCTCAGAAGTACAGAAAAACATCCTTCTCTCTTCACTTGTAAACACCTGCACTGTTGTGCATAGTCATGTATCTTCACCAGGGTCTTTGTCTGGGAGCTTCAGCTGTCAAACAAAACGTATTTCTGCAAAGGGAAGGGATTTTGTGGAAATAGCTAAATCTATCCTGTAGAGCTGCATCTTGACACATACAATGTCTTAGACTGTCAAACAAATGGTGTTGATGATGTACAGTTTGAAACTCCTTTCAGCATTGCAATTCATTTAATCAAAGCCTTTAATCCATCCTGATGACAAAACTCCCTTTTTACTGTATTGTTTAAGAGCTATTTTCACTTCTCCACACACACTTCTGCAGGAGTCATGGGAGGAAGACTGCCCAAGTTTTACCACGGGCATGGTGGGTGTGTGCAAACAATATTTGTGTGAATCTGTAATGGGTCATCTGAGTTTTTTTTGCTCCAAAGCTACAGATGATGTTTTAAGGAATCCTTACTTGCTGAAGTTTTCAACACATTTAAGGTTCTGAAATTTGGTTAAGATCCTCAGTGGAGTGAAGACAATACTTTGAAGAGTATTCATTATTTTGAAATGTTTCAGTTTCAACAAAGCAATGTATTTCAACTACATTTAATTGCCTTGAGTATATTATTTCAATTTTAAGCTAAATATGTCTGGTTATAGTATTTCAGAAGAATATAAAGGGGAAAAAAAGTAATTGCTCTCAGAGGTAATAGGAATTTGTTGCCTAGAAACTGTACACATCTTTGAAACTTCTGTACTGTTGAGGATGTCAACAACAATGCCTAAGTAACATACATTGTTTCATGCAAGAAAATAATTAAGTTTTGAAAAGGTGGTTTTGGCAGTAAAAGTGTAGGAGTATGGTATCGTGGTGTAAGCAAGCACTAAAACACCTAGAAAGCCCATGGATTAGACACTGGAGTTGTAGTTTACTCTCACTGTGATTTCACATCCATTGACTTGAGGTGGGAATATATTGGCTTTGGGATGCAGGAAAGCACACTGTCACAGTTGTTTTGCTAATAAATGTGGAGTGTACAGCGTGATGCTCAGTAATCCCTTTTCAGTTTTCTGTATCGCCTTATACGAAATTTAGCAAAACAGATCTGTATGGTGACTATTGCTTGTGATGGGTGTTAATGCAGCCCTAGGGAGGGTCAAGAGTCCTACTGCAGATTTAGTACCAAATCAACAAAAAAAGAACATGCATTCTGGAGTACCAATATATCAAATGTTATGCTTAGTGCAGCTTAGCCACATGCTCTACTGTACTCTTATGGGTATAGTTAATCCTGAAATACACAAGATAGCATACAACAAGCTTCATATGGAACTACTAACACAGCTGATGTCATTAACTCTTAGAATTCACTGCAACAGAATATTTTTAGAAGAAGTAATTGGATTTCCTTTTTAAAGAAAGGCATAGATGTGTGCAACTAAGTGCTGCATCTGCAGTTCCATGAGTTAGGGTGATGCTAAGCAGCCTGTTAAGCCTTGTGTTTCAGTGTTCAGAGGTTATGATTTTAGTCAAGAGAAGGTATTTTCCCTGGTTTAGTATAGATAATATTGGGAGTTAGGAAGGGCTATTTACTTCCCTTAAAAATATTTATCAGAAATGTCAGATAGTAAATGAGTCTTTCACTGCAATTCAGTTCTCATATTTTAAGACAAATGGCATATCTGAAGTGGGGTCAAGGTTGGGAAGCAATGGTATGAGGAAATTAAATTTCTTCCTGTTCAGGTGGACAATCTGTGGAAGGTCTCAGTAGTTGCTTAAAATCTACTGGGATTTTGTCGAGAGCTTTGAACAGTAATCTTCCATTTTAAAATTCACTGCAGCACAAGCACTGTATAGCACATGTAAATCCATACAGAGGATGCTTTCAGATCAGGATTTGCCTGGCACTGGTTTTGAATAGGCAGTGTGCGCCCAGCATTTTTTTCAGCTGATCCTCTAACAGGGTACTCATGATGAGAGTAAAAAGGTTCACTCTCTCTTGTGGAAAAAATACATGGAGCTTCACAAATTTTATGTATCTGCCTATTTAAGTACTATTTCTCTCTTCTTCCTGTCAGAGAACAAATAGGTGGTAGCATCTGAGTCTGAAAAACTCCATTTTAAATAGACTACTGATCTAGAGAAATATGCAAAATTATTCCATTAAGGACATACTTTATTTTCTACTGTTGAAATAGCTGCATTAAAATGAATCTGTATGAAAAAAAAAANATATGTACAAAAACTATTTCAACAAGCAAAGATAAATGGTTTTCTAGCATAGCTTGTGCTGAGCTGCTGACATGCCTATATCTATATTCAGTGATGTCTAAAAAAAAAGGCTCTAAACATAAAGTAATCACCTGAGATTTGACACTTTAAAACCAGTAGTAGAAATTAGTATTCTGAAGCCATGAGGCCATAAGGTATGTGACTGAATAGCTGCTGTTATTGGAACATACTGATTTATCACCTTATGCAAGGTCTAAAAGTAAATTCAAAAGCTGTATAAGAAAATCTCATATGACAAAAAAAGAAAAAGAATTTTATTGGATTCTTTTTACAATTTAGCATTTAATATTCTTAATTATCTCATATGACAAAAAAAGAAAAAGAATTTTATTGGATTCTTTTTACAATTTAGCATTTAATATTCTTAATTATTTATTATTAAATATTAATAATTATTTAATATTGGGCATGAAAATTAGTTAGAAAATAATGTTTTAAATCAGTTTATGCAGGCCAATAACACTCTCCTTTCCCCAAAAAATAACTGGACAAAGCAGGTATGGCAATGTTATTCTCTATGCAAACATTTTCAGAAGGCTTACAGCATTAGACTTTATTGTTGTTATAATTATTAGTATGAACAGATGTTTTTAAACACTCTAGCTTAGTTGTCATTTATGGATGCCTCAGAAAATAACACTATTCACAGGCTAAGTGGGTTTTGAAAAGGTTCACTTCTTTATACTCAAGGGTAAATCTTTTCAAGTTAAATTATTAAGTGAATGTAGAACAAATATCACTTACAATGACAAATTAAACTACACTTCAACCTAGGAGTATTTACTTCACCAGAAGTGTTTTCATCTAAAAAATTACATTTATGAGGGGAAAAAAAAAAAAGCCTAAAGAGTGTACACATGCTGCAACATGCCATGATTGTTTTCTTTCTAATCCCAGAGTCAAAGAGTTAGCCAACTCTGTATATCCACACCCATGCTTTATAGTTTTACTTCATATCACAATGGAAGGGTAAGTAGAGAGAAGTAGATAGGATAGATCAGTCAATAGATAGATAGATACAAAGAAAGCAAGAAAGTTGAAAAAAGGAAATAAAAATATGTGATTTTAAAGAATTTTATCACACATTGTGCACTGGGTCTCTGACAAATCTGGTCATGGGAAATTCTGAGTATAAATTCTCCTTTCTGTTCTCAGAAGAACCGCTGATAGGCATAACTCTACATACAGTCCCAGATTTTAGAGCCATCCCCTAGTGATTGCAGGTACTGGGCTGGGAGACCCCGTGAAAAGAATTTGAAAGCCTTTTTGGTTCTGCCTAAATACAAGTCAAAGCCCTACTAAATGGTGACATCTTTAGTAAGTTGCAAAGGTTGCAGTTGAGGACTCAGTGGTGAAACCGCTTTCGGAGCAGCTGATGCCATCAGTGGGAGGTTCATAACCAGAGCCATTGCAAAGTAGGGAGGAGACTGGAGAAAGAGAAAACTGTTACTACCCTGATCACTCATCTATGGCCTTCCATGCAGCCCTCTTCCCTGAATGTCAATGAAAAGACCAGGCAACACTGTAAAAGACCTTCATACAACAGTTAATTTTGGAAAGGAACAAGTTTATGGCAAGAAATAAGCAGCTGAGATTCTGAATGCAGACAGAATCTACCAGCTAACTGGGGAAACACCAGGGCTGAAACACGGTACTGAACCTTGCAGCTTTATTTGAGACTGTGTAGAACCTTTGGATAAGCTCCAGAAACAGCAGAGTCAGTGCAGAGGGATGCCAAGAGGTGAAATCACTAAATGAGACAAAGCTTGCTATGTACTCCTGTTTTATTTGCATAGAAACTAAATTAGCAAATGAAACTAATCACCAAATCTGAGGATCCTGCCCTGTAATGGACTGTTTTCCCTCAGGGTAAAAATAAGAAGCTATATTTTTTTTATGTTTCATTTATTCTTTGATAGGGTTTTTGCAATTTTACTCTTTTAGCCATTTGAGGCAAACCAGCTCTTTCTTAGTCCTGAAAAACAAATATTGGAAACTGCAATGCTTAACTCTAATATCTTAGCAACTAAGGTTGTTTTAACCTCTAGCCTATAGCACATCTAGTGCACTGTTAATACATCCAAAGCTGGGCGTCACACAGCCCTGGAAGCTTCAAGAGTTGCAGCACATTTATTAGTAATGAGAAGTTGTTTCAAAGGTGTAATGGTCTGAGAGAAGGAGGTTGAAGGGAGCTCAAACTTTTAGGCAACTGTCATCTCTTCAGGTAGCAAATGCCCAGGAGGGAACTGACGTCTTGAAGGAGAGACACTTGCTTGTGATAGTGCTCCTTTGCTGGGTCCTGCCCCCAGCTTCCCCTGTGCATCCCAGCTCGTGGAGAGGAGCGTAGCTGGGTGCAGGAAGGCATGACAGGAAGTTAAAGGTTTACAGATTCCTACCTAATAACAACCCTAGTTCATGCTGGAAATTAGTAAGTTTCCAGGGTTCACAGAGTCAATTTTCAAACATCCTTGAAGCTGTAACTCTGTACACATGAGGATGGCTGTGGTGGGGTGAAGCTTTCTTTTGGCTGTAACACAAAGGGTCTGTTTGAGCTCACACTGAGTAGCCGTGATCAATTTTCCAAATTAAAGCTCTCAAACTAGCATTCAAACACCTCTGATCTGGATAAGACCCACTACTTATACGAGTCCTTCAGTCTTTACTCGGGCGAAAGTTTTGCTGACCTTGAGGGCAGCTTTGCTGAACAGAAGGCTTCAGAGAGAGGTAACTTCCATCCCTACTAATGCGGCAAGGCTTACAGAATACCTCCTTCACATTCCCTTCAATTACACCAAAGCATGTAAAAAGAAGAGTTTCATTTCTTTGACGCACACTGCTTCAGTTATTGGCATGACAAGTTGTTCCTCACTGAAGCTCTCTAAAATACTATTGATTTTGGCAGAATGGCTAAAATGAGCTACTATCTGCTTCTGATTGTCTTCCATAGTCAGACTGGCTCTGGAATCACAGGGTTTTCACTGACAATTTCAAGTAAGGGGCAATACACGCTACGCAGTTTAGGTCCAATTTTGTTTTGTCAAAGAATACAATTCTCCTCTTTTTGCCACTTTGAATAAAATGACTCAGATTGTCTTGCCATTTTCAGCTTCTCCAGTGAATTATTGCCAGTGTTGTTTTTGACAATGTTCAATATGTAAATAGACTCCGTACCCAGGAGATGTGGCTGCCATATCTGAAAAGCAAAGGAGAATTCATTTTTCACCATCTCATAAAATTCTTTTGTCTTTAGTAGAATAAATACAAATACAAATTGACTGTCTACTCTTTCTTATGTTTTGGTTTTTGAGGTCCTTGCAGTGGTGAAATTTCTTTTGTGAGAATACGAAAATGAAATATCACGTAAAAGAATAGAGAACAAAAACCACTCTACTTTCATCTTTGTGAAAACTTGTACAAGTCACATACAATGGAATCTGAGTATGCTTTTCTTTTTCTGATAGGCATTTGTTTTATTTTGTTCTCTGTTTATAAGATGTCTTTTATTTTAAAACTGTAAAAAGGAGAAAGATTACAGACAAATGGTTTGCAGCACAGAACTGAGCAATTTGTGTGCTCTTCAGCAGAGGTTTCCTGCAGGTTCACTCAGATGAGAGTTGTCCTCTCTTCTCTGTAGAATAACAGATTTGACATCATGATGGAGACACAGCCCCTGGACAGAGACAAGGCAAGGAATGACAGGAGGACCATCATATCTTATCTTACATTGCTACCATGTAAGAAGCCACGTTGTCATCTACCTCTGAATATGAGCAAGCATGGAAGAACGTAGTTTTTCTATACAAGCCAGCCACAATATAGTGAGAAAATATTTCTCTTTTCACCTGCATCCTTAGTTCAGCTGAGTGTTTTTAGAACAGACCCTGGAGTGGTTGTTAGGTAGGGATGAATGAAAGTAACGGCAATAGGGGTGAACCATGAAAATCCTTTACTGTACAGATGAGACCTGAAGTCCATGCAGTCTTAAACTAAATTGAACACTCAGTAAGGACAGTGGAAAAGCAGGGTCTGCAATTTTTATAACTTTTTGATATGCTTAAGATCACATATATCCCTTGTCTTAATTCTGATTTTGCAGCTCGCTTACTTCACAGGAAGTCAAATAATTTGGGAAGTATTTATTAGCCTCAGGATGAGCTGGGGAATGTCCCACTGGGGAGACATTCCTGGCAATCCCTACCTGAACTATCGTCTGCGGTGTGTAACCAACCATACTTTTACTGAGTGAATAACAAAAAGTGACATTAGTATTTTACTGAACAAAGACTCTGCTTTCATTAACTCTCATTATGATTTGATTTATTGATGAGTACATGGGAGTGCTTTCCAAGGAGAATACATAAAAGTTCGTAGGAGCCACAATAGCACTAGTGTTTAACAGGCTGCTAAACACCATACCACAGCAATGCTCCAGTGACAATATGCTTTAGCTATAAGGCAGTATGACAGTGAGCAATGGATTATGAGACTGGATCAAGTAGGAAAAGCTCTTTTTGTTTTTCAGGAGTTCTTTTTTGGGGGTCATAGGATGAGTGTCACATTGTGATTTATTCTACCATTTTAATTTCCGATGCACTATGAAACTGTTGTATATTGTAGCACATCTGCAGCCATTTAGGACTTTATAGCTGCAGTTACTTTTCATACCTTAGATGTCTCCTATTTCACTGCAGCAGTGGGGATACAACCCAGATC
Organism: Aramus guarauna; assembly: GCA_013400195.1. NCBI lineage: Eukaryota > Metazoa > Chordata > Aves > Gruiformes > Aramidae > Aramus > Aramus guarauna. Next base: position 36,589 of record VXBL01004419.1, read on the forward strand.
ACCTTGCTTATAGTGGCTATCAATATTATGGAGACTATTGAAGTTCTGGGTGCAATGCCAGTTGCGCACATGTGCCCTAGATATTTACTTCCAGCACTGTATCACGACGGCTGTACTTTGGGTGTAACTCCAAAGTCAATTTGCTGTTGACACAATAAAACATACTGGAGCAGAAAGGCACTGAAAATTTTTTAAAATTGTACTAAAACATATGACATTAAATGTCTTCTACATTGGTTTGTCAAGCTATCTTTCTAACACAACTACATATCAACACATGTAAAAGGATAAATTAATTACATTAAGGAAAATATGTAACATTATCTATACCATTCTCATTGAGGTACTAAAGATTGTAATGGGTGTCTTCTTCTAAAGAGACGCCTTGACCAATTAGGGGGAACTTTTTTCATAATAGCCTTTTGCATTCGCTCTCTTTACTTCTCCTTTATAAGCCATTGATGGGTATATGAGAGAAAAAAGTAGCCCCATAAGAATCAGCTTTGGAAAAGATAATCTGAGATCATCTAAGTTCATGTGTCATTAGTGTGGAATTGTTCTCTATAGCGTAGTTTAAGAAGCTTTATTCAGTCTAATGTTAAGTAACTCAAGCACAAAATTATTTTTCTGTTTCTTCACAGACCTCATCGCTAACTAGCTGGATAGTTTAAAAAGAAAAAGTTTTTTTCATTTTCATTCTATTGCTTTTGATTTTCTATAACCTAGCGCCTAGGATGACCTGTAGTTTCTTTCCTTTATGTGTGTTTATTTAAAAGACTTTTCAACTATATTGTTGCAAACAGAGAACAGAAAGCTGGAGATTAGGGTGCTGTGTGGTTTTTTATATTTAGTTAGAAGACATCAGTTCATTTCCTCTTGATATTAGAAAAATCAAGTAAAATTCTAATTACTTATAAATATATACAGACACAACTCTTCAGTCTGCTGTAATGGTAAGAATCATGGAGTTTAGGCCATATTTCTATTTGAAAATATGAAGTACTTATAATTTATAAAATGAATATTCACAAGATTACTTGTGTTTATTCTTCCATCCAATTTCTGAGAAATATTTAATGACTGACATGAACACTGTATGAGAGTGGACAGTCACAGAAGTTCTTTCTGGCCTTAGAATTGCAGGGTTCTCATAGCAGATGAACATGTGAATTGAGACTCTAAAATACCTCCAGCTTGTGAGAATCACTTTATAGTCAATGGGAAAAAGCTAAGAAAAACAGGTAAAATCACTACATTAAGCCCCTGTTCTGTACTGCCCTACAGTAGAACATCTTTCCAGGCTACGCCCAAGAGACTAGCTTAAGATAAGCACATACCTCCCAATAGTTCTACTAATCTTTGTCAGCAACATGGACAGTGGGATCGAGTGCACCCTCAGCAAATTTACTGATGACACCAAGCTGTGTGGTGTGGTCGACACGCTGGAGGGAAGGGATGCCATCCAGAGGGACCTTGACAGGCTGGAGAGGTGGGCATGTGTGAACCGCATGAAGTTTAACCAGGCCAAGTGCAAGGTCCTGCACATGGGTCAGGGCAATCCCAAGCACAACTACAGGCTGGGCAGAGAATGGATTGAAAGCAGCCCTGAGGAGAAGGACTTGAGGGTGTTGATTAATGAAAAGCTCAACATGAGCTGGCAGTGTGTGCTTGCAGCCCAGAAAGCCAACTGTACCCTGAGCTGCATCAAAAGAAGTGTGACCAGCAGGTTGAGGGAGGTGATTCTGCCCCTCTACTCCACTCTTGTGAGACCAGTACAAGAAAGACATGGAGCTGTTGGAGCGAGTCCAGAGGAGGCCACGAAGTTGGTCAGATTGCTGGAGCACCTCTNATAGAAGTCTCTGGTCCAATCTTACTCCTTTTTCAAATCTAGTACTATTACCATCCTATTTTTATTTCCTACATTTTTTTCTTTTTTTTTTTTCCTCTCTATCTCCATCTAAGAGAACCCATGAACTCATAGCATAAAGTAATAAGAAAAGTGCCTTCTAACCATAGCTCGATTTCCTTTTCACATTGCTTCATTCCTTTCCTGACCTTAACATGGAAGAACTATGGTTAAACATCTCTCAATTTCTTATGTGATAATGTCTGGGCAATGACAGTCCCTTTTCTTCTCCAATAGAAATTAATTTTCATCACTAACCTTTATTTATGAAATTTCTAATTTAAGACTGTTTCTTCATCCCCAGCTTCAACTTTCTATTTAAGATCTGGTTAATGTCTTTGTGGCCTTTATTCTGGATTTGCACCGTATGGCCACCTTGGACTTTTTTTAAGAGACTGCTCAGTGTTATGTGAAATGCTAGTTTGATGAACTCAGCTGCAGTAAAAACATTACCAATTCCCCATGAATCAACTGTGTGTTCTAGGTACCTCTTGTTAACAAATGTCGTCCATAAGCACTTTGGTCACTGCATCTTGGTGTTTTGGTCTAGATCTGGTGAGGAGAAATATACCCTCTTCTATAAGAAGAAGATGGTTGAAATCACCATCAAGGTTTCACGGTATCCGGAAAAAACAAACAAGGAAGATATCCATCCTGGGTATCCATCCAACCCCAAATTTGTGTTAATATTTCAACTTTTTATGAAACCTGAGTTCAAATATTTCATCTATATTTTCTCCCAATCTTCTTTTACCTAGACCCTTTCCTCTTCCCTCTTAGTGAATAAGACAACTGAAAACTACTTTAATTCCGATTGTAAATAACTTGACAATGCTAGTGGACATTTTTACCTAGGAATCTGCATTTCTGCTGTATTCTTTTCAAAAGATACAGCAAAGCTAATGCTTTCTCACACTTAAAAAGCACATGATTATATGGCGTGCTACAACTGCATAGTTATCCATGATACAGGTTGCATATACATAAGTAGATAATCACATTTCCTATAAATGTAGTAGCTCCTGAACTAATAGCAATGTTATTGCTTAAACATGTGACTCATTTCAGCTAATTAATCCTGCAGTAAATGGGGAGGGAATTGCAACACCTAGCAGTGTTAATGGGAGAAATAGAGCTCCTATAGCAACTCCAGCTTGCTTATGTGAATTTGCCTGTATTTATGCAAGCTATATACCAAGCTAACCTACGTACAATGCTTCCGGGACACAAACTTATCGATCCACATTGCTTGTACAGTGTGATAAATACTTACTAACTCTGAGGGAGTGGAGGCTATATGTACAATCCAGCTTAACGAGCACATCATTTTTTTTGGACTTGGCTTAAAAATCATCTCCAGACTTTTTCTTCTCGTTGTTTTGCAACAAAGCCCCCATATTATTCTTGGCAATCCTTCCAGTTACATGGCATAAGTGATTATTTTTTGCTACTGCTTTCTGTTTGTGCCAGTAATGTGCCAGGCAATGCTTGGTCAGAGAGCAGGTTGATTTTTATACCAAAGCACAAGCAAAGTCAAGGGGATTTTTCTGGAAAGATTGACACTATAGCAGAGCTCACTTTGAAAGTGAAAAAGCGCTCATGGGTAAAATAAAACATTACTGAAGTTTCAGGTTAACAGTTAATGATCACACAATTCTTTGCAGACAATTACTGCAGTCTTTTTAAAGCCCCTTCCATGGTAGTTGAAGGGGCCCTAGGGGTTTCCTGTACTACTGATACCATTTTACCAAGCAATCACTTTGCTTACATCTCAAAATGCAAAGTTTAACATTCTCCTTCGGTATTGTGTCATGTAATATTCTCCTTCACATTCATTCAGCTGAATGTGACTTTTCTTTTTTACAATAAAGGGAAACAACATCTGAGAACATGGTCTCAGAGCACTAAGATCAGTATCTCTGAACAAGTTTAAAATGTATGTATCTTCTACCATATCTATGATTTAAAAAAAAAAAGATATGTTTATTTTCATTATTTTTGGAGTATTTGTACTTCTTCATAGGTTCATAGTAAGCAAAGAATTCCTTAGGAAATGACACTAAGAAAACAAAGACCAATCCTGTCTTAAAGACTTTTTAATAGAAATGCATGCAATGAAAAAAAAAAAAAAAAAAGTTGCTTCTGCCTATGAATTGAGACCCAGAATGAGCAAATAACTGTCTAAGGTGACAGGAAGTCTTTAGCAATGTTCATTCTGCGTCATATTCTTTCACATAAGGCATGCCAATTGGAGAAATACAACTGACTGTAATCCTCTGTACCCCTAGTGTATGGGTATGTTTTTGTCCTGGTGCATCACCAAACTGTCTGTACTGCTTCCAAGACTTAAATCTCCACGTTACATAAAAAGATTTAGGTTATTTCATTCTAATTGTTTTGTTTGGGGAAAATCTACCTGTTCAGCTGAGGACAAGGAAGCAACTCAACTCACCTGGCTTTAGACAATGGCAGTGTAACCATCTGCACCGGCGACACCACACTCCTCTTGCTGGCAGTGGTGAGAAACGGGATTTTCCAAGGCAAAATTTAATTTGTTCCAAAATGAATATCTGACATCAGTCAAACTATCCAAAAGTACCCAGCTTGCAGAAAAGACTATAACTTATCCAATGGTGAAGACTGGATATGTACTTGTCTATGTTTTGTCCAATGGATCACACTTCAGCTGTCCTATAAATAGCTTTCATCTTAAAATATAAGCAATTACAAAGAATGGTTTTGTACTTATAAAGGGTGAAGGCCTTGGATTACAGCTACATCAATGACAATTGACCTCCGGGAAAATCTTTTTTCTTAAATAAGACATATTTAATTACAAATTTAATTTGAACTCTTAAGAAAAAAAAAGAATTCAGTGGATTTGAAAATAGGCATATCATCACTCAAGACTGAATGCTAAGAAAACCTCTTTCATTAAATAGTGCTGTATTAATATTCATACATATGCACAAACATATAATGCCTAAAATGTCACCTGATATGAAAATCACAGTGTACTTATTTTTTTCTGCAATCACATTTTGAAACAGCTTTAACATTAGCATTTAGAGTTTCTGTGCATGGCCACATGCTACATTTATTTGTCTGCATCAATAAAATATAGAATTATTTAGCTGTCATCATACTTGTAAATGCTTATAATAGGAATTTACAGCTTTTAAAACTTTGCTTTTAAAAAGATTCGGATTACATAGGTCAAAATATTGCCTTTATCATTCACTATATTTTTTTTCTTCTAACACTTTTTATTCTTCTATAGATCCTTTGATATTCCATTAGCATCCCGAAAAGCAAAGCAACTTTATTTGATTCAAAACAAGCATGGGGAAGATTTGATTATGAACGTATTGAAGCAAAAATGTGAACTGACACATTATAATATTGAACACTGATGTCTTAAAAAAGACAGAAATGTTGTTCGCATTTATGTGACTTTGCTGTTTCATTTTATATGATCCATTAGCTTTTCTTTTCTTGCTTCAGGGTGGATCTGACGAAGAGAATACAGAGTCAGATGACCCATCTACCCATGCATTTTGAATCATTGAATCATTGCTTTGAGTGAGAAAATAATGACACTTTCATAAATGTAAGCTTTTGCTGTTCAACCATTCCACATTACAAAAACCTTTGCTGTGACCTACTGAGCTACTTGGAATTCTTATCGCTCCTGGAGAGGTCAAGGAATGAATGAATCCACATAGGTACAGTTAAGTGAGGCATGGTAGTACAATAATACAAGAACTTTGGAATTAACATGAAATTATTCAGTAGTTAATATAAGGATTTAGGAATAATTAGAAAAAGAATTCGTTCAGTCTGGATTTTTGCATAAATTAACAAAGTGAAATCAATGAGAAAAAGAAATCATCTAATTCTAAAAATCGTGCTTGGGATCGTGCACACAAGTTTTCCTTCTCCACCACATTTGTCACTGGCCCTAGTGAAAGAAGCAGCGGGTGGACGACAGGTGGGAAGCTGAGCACCCAGATACATGCAGGCTGGACAAATGAAGAGAGGACTATGCCTCCAGGAGCCATGAAGATCATTCCAACAGCAGTCTAGGTGTATTGTTTCTGCACTTACCTTTGCATGCTTCCCAACATCTGACATTGCACTGGGTAATGCATCACTACCACTACCTTCTCTTTAACTCCTTTGACATTGTTAATTTATTGAAAGAAGATAGAAATGGGTGTGCTCCAGTAAACCAAAGACTTGCAAATATTTTCAGAGGAAAAAGTAAGTTCTTGCACCAGGGACACCTAAGCCTGTCAAGAGACTGGCTCTCAAGAAATAGCTGGTGGTCTGTCATCAAGAGGCAGGATACCTTTGCTGCCACACTCTTTCCTGGCTGGCCAGAAGACCTAGTCCAGCTTGTCTACTCTACTGCAGTCTTTTCCCTCACACTAAGTTGTATTTTTGCCTCTCATAATATTTTCCTTTTCCTTGTTCCACTCCATCCCAGTGCCTCTGTCTCCTCTGTTTTGTCTTTCCATGTAATTTATTGCTCCATAACAAAATCTGCCTTATCCTCATCAGCCAAAATAAAATCACGGAACCTGTCATCAGTCCTTTCCCTCTGCTTGCATCTTGCATCTCTTTCCTTGTGTCTGTTTTATTTTTGAAGCAGATCTACTTGCCCAGATCAAAGCAGAATAAGGCTCCTGTTGTCCATAGTTTCTGAATTCATTGCAGGAAAGAGAAGCACAGTGTCCAATTTATCTTGATTTATGAGTTATTGTTAGTTATTTTTCTGTATCTGAATAAATGCTTTTCAGTTGCAAAAAGGTTCTTAAATTCTTAGATGTTATTAAATCCAACATGTGGGGTTTTTTTAATTTAAAAAAGTGTATTATTTCTTATTCATTCTTTTTTTTTCCCCCTTGGTTTTAATATCTGCCACCTAATTAAGTCTCAGAAAAATGTGTGAGTGACTAACATAATAAAAGGCATACAGACTAGTGAATAGGGCTTGACCCCAAGTCCAGTGTAGAATAAGTTCCATTAATACCAATATGTGACAGACTGTATCTGTAGCACAGCATCTGAGAACTCAGTTAGCAAATTTTCAGAGCTTGCAAATTACTTAAAAGTGTATTTGTTTGACAAATTCTTATGAATAATAAACATAATATACTTGTAGAGTATCAAAACCAATTTTAAGCTATTTACTCACAAAACAAGAGAAGACATCTGCAATAAAGACTATCCACAGAAATAATCTGGTTTTACTCACTACAGCACTGAATCCTTTTCATTGCCAGGGGAAGAGCACTCCACAGGCATATGTTAATGTATTTCCTACAGTTCAATTTTCAAGGTGTTAAGTCCTGTTGTATTAGTTTTCTGCTGCAAATCTGGTTTGCAACAAATGCCTAATGGAATCCAATATCAAGAAACTTCTCCCATTAAAGAAATTTTTAGTACATCTTTATTTTTTTCCAGATATAATCATATGAATAAATAATAACATGTGACTCTACTAGTATGAGTCTATTTTGACAGTTTCAAACCCTTTACTGACCTGAGCTTCTCTTACATAGTGTACTGTGACCCACACAGAACCTGCACATTTTGTGCTTATATTTGTTCATGCGCTATAATGAATCTTGGATTTCTTTGTCATACGCTGACTGCTTGCTCCTCTAAAGACTCACCTTTATATCTTGGAAGAAGAGAGGGAGGGAGTGGGAGACAAAGAGAGAAAAGTTACAGACACATAAAGACCAAAAGATGGAATGAGGAAGCTCTATCTTAGCTATTGGTGGATTTCCTGTGCTTGAGATACACCATCTAAAGAAGTTCTTGTGAGGTTATGGGAAAGGTTGGACCAAGAAAAGGATGAATTTAAATTAAATTCATCAGAGTTTCAAGTTGTGTAATATTAGATGTTTGATGAATATGAACTTAATGAAGACCTGATGAGTATGAGCTATAAGAAGATCTATAGAGGTAAACTCTCAATGTCAAGACCAGGCATGTATCTCCAAACATATTTCCTTTAATTGTAATGAGGCTTCAGCTCCTGAATATAATTGAAAACTTACAACTCCTTACAATCTTTCAGATTTTTACTTAGTCTTGTAGCTCCTTTAAAGAATTAAATACTTGCGCTTCCAGCAAAGATTCTTCTCTTTATTCAATTTCTAATTTGTGATCCTTGAAATCAACAGAAAGGCTTAGAAAGGTACATTTTCTCAAGACAGTCCATATGTTCACTTGTATTTGGTCTGGATAATATTACCACCATAAATGTTATTGCTATGATCATCTCTTTCCACTCCAATTTCCTATGGAAAGGAATGGGAATGATACTGTGAAAAAAAGTACCGCAGATCCAATCCCAGTTTATATAGTTTTGCCATGTTGTCTGTCATTAGGTCCCAAAAGATCAAAAAGAATCGGTCTTTTGCTCGTGTTTTTAATTACCCAGATATTTCTCAGCTCTTGATGAAGACACTGATACATTTTTGCTAGTCTCAACATAAATGATCAAACTAATATTATCACCAAAATGAAAAGTCTATGATGAAGTGCACTTTCTCCTGATTTTTTTGTTGACCGTATACATCACCTAGCACACACTTCATAAGAAATTGAAAAAAATGGTTGAGAAATCCTTTTTTTTACATGAACATTTTTCACACTTTCTTAATACTTATTTTCTGCTTGTGGTCCATATCTTAGGGACAAACACTTCTGACTTGCTGATGCTCAATATTGTTATCTGACAACTTGATACCAATGCTTGAATCTGAATATTAGTCTTTGGGTCTGGCAATCTTACTTTAAGAATCATTTCTTATCCCATGCCTCTGCTTTAATATATCTTGTGACTAGTGTTCTGTGCCACTCTAAATAAAGTCTCAGACAGAGATTCACATCACCCTACTCGAAATGTCTACAAATGTGCATATCTACATATGAGGCACACATCTAAATTCACTTCACATTCATTGGGAAGACATAGTCATTACTCGAGTGCAATTCATCTGGCCTAATTTAGATGTCTTCATTAGGGTGAAAGGAATTATGTCCTAGAAATGTCCATTTCTTTCCACCGACTATAAATGGAGTGACTACAGCTAGCTTCAATGAAGATGTACTTATTATAGATATCTCAAGTTTAGCAAAATAAATTTAATCTTTTCCATTTTCCAGTGCTCTTTAATCATTCACTTTAAATTAGTTATTTTCTTTTTATTACATAAGAACAGTTGAAAAGCAACCAACTACCCTTTCCCCACAAACACGTTTTTTCCAAATAATTTTTTACCTAATCTCTTCTACCTACGTATCTTCTTGTTATGTCCATCTAACAAATTACTCTCAGCAGAAATCTACTGTTCATTTGGTCTTGGAACTTGATCCAAGATCCAGTCCACTCAGTTTTATTTTGCATATATTTTGCTGTAATTAAATTTATAGCAAATATAAGTATACACCTATGTTTCTTAACATCATTGACTGCACTCAACCCTTCCCCTCCAGCCCTCCAGTAAACACGGGAAGCCACATCGTCTGCATTGTCTTACAGACTGTGAACTTCCTCCTCGTCCCCCTGTCAGGTTCTTGCTTTAAGCTTCAAAAATGTTCAGAAAGCAATTCAAAGAATTAACCTCTACCTCATTCCAGCCATACAACTTCAGGTCATCTATATAAAACAGTTGAGAAATTGCCCCCTCTCCCCTTCTTGAATCATTAAATAGCATTTTCTTTCATGACATGCTGCTGAAACAGGAATATAACAAATTGCAAAAGTGACAAGCAGTCACTTTGGTAAATTTCACATTGTGCTTTTATCTTGTTTCATATTTTACCATCATTTTTCTGGTGCAGTGCATGCTTTCCCTTATTAATTTTTCTACATTTCTCCAACAAAAGATGCGCTTTCATCCTTTCAGTCAGAGTCCATTTATGTGATACGCTGTAAAATATTTTTGCTTCATCTACCCACTGTGCAAGTTTTTTTTTAAATCTCATGCTGTTTAGCAACTTTGATCTGCATCAGCTGGTTCTTCACCCCAAAAGCATTCCTTCAGCATCCTTTTTTCCTCCCCAGGAAACATATAATTAGTTTCAACATTTGCCCAGTCTTTTACTAATGTTTCCAGCAGTAACTCCAGGTTGTAGTCAAGGCAAGTTACATATCTTAAACACTTAACATCAGCGATTTTTCTTTTTTATTTTCAATTTAATAAACAAGATCTTTTCTTCCACTGTCCAGTTAGTGGCATCTTTCCTCAACATTTCTTACAAATCTGTTCTGGCTTGTGAACGTGCAAGTACTCTAGCAAATACTTGTGAATTACACCTATTCCAGGTCCTTTCTAATTTATAGTTGTAAGCAATCCCCTTTGCACATCCTTGTATGGAATCTGCACTTCTTATTCATTAATCAGTATTAGAATTATTTCCAAGGAGCTTCAATTACATTGATTGTCCTTTTTGATGGCACTTTATGTACCACAGAGAATACTGGCCCCATAAAGCCTACAATATAAAAGTTGGGTTTAAAGGCCAACCATCAAAGGTAACAGTTGCAAGTCCCACCAGACTGAGCCATATAAGACTAGAAATCCATTAAAATGGTTAAAAAGAATCCTACAAGCCTGGCCAAATTTAAGACCATCGTCTCAGGTGTGTGTGTAAGTAAACATATACACATCCGTATGTATACAAATTTTCCTGAAAACCCAAGATGAGATTTTTAGTTTGGAAAGATCTTTTTATCCTCTTTTAGTTTCAAAAGTGGAAAAGTGTATTGTCTTCTAGTACATAGCACATATGGAAGCTGAGAAGTGGTTTATGATGTTCTGAAGGCCTCCTGCATGAATATGGCTATATTGACATTTTAGTTCCTGACTGACATTTTATTTACTGACAGAATTATTGAGAACTTTGCAGCAAAAAGTATTTTAAAAGATGTAAATCAGACAATGCCACTAAAGTGTGGCTTACAATAGTCCCATTAAATTTCTGCATCCAGATAAATTGACAGCTGCACTTTTATTTCAGAGTTAGTCAATTCTCACTGCAGAACAAACATGGGATGACCCACTGACACAGCTTACAAAAAAGTTACTCCTTTCACAGTGGGTTTGGTGTTTTGTTTTTTTGTTTGTTTGTTTGGGTTTTTTTGTTTTGTTTTGTTTTTTGTTTTTTTTTTTGTTTTGTTTTGTTTTTTTACTTGTCCATGTTTCTGTTTCTCTTTTAACAACATTGTCTATTTAATGTGTGTATAACTTCTCTGGGCAAAACTCATTGTGCTCATGGGCAAGCCCCATGGAGCCTTAATCCTGATTCAACAAATTCTGCTAATTGGAAAGAACTCTAGTGTTCACCTTTTCTCATTTAGATAATTCTTTCCTGTTTCATAGCTCTACAGCAAGCTTTGCCTCCCTCTGTCAAGACTTAATGTACCTCTAGCAACAAATTTATACCAGAGCTCATGCATTTCCACTCTACATGGACTCAGATTTTCTGTTGGCTTCCTGTAAAGCATCTGCCTGCAGTTGGCTATTTTCTTTTATTCATTCTCAACTCTTTCCATTCATCCATCATGAAAGTTTTCCCACATTTCTCTCATGAGAAAACATATTTAAAGAAGCTTTCTTTCTTTCTTTCTTTCTTTCTTTCTTTCTTTCTTTCTTTCTTTCTTTCTTTCTTTCTTTCTCCATGGAAACAGTTCTGATGCAGGGCAGAGGCTAACTTAACCTTGATGACACCACCAAGCTGGATGAGCCATCATCCTTGTTAATGTTCGATTCCACTTGCAGAACCTCATATCTACTACTCCAGGGCACCTGGGAAGGTGGGATAGTCACAGTGGAGATGCACCTGCTCACTGGTTGTTGCCATTTGTTGCCATTGCCCCTGTCCCATAGGTCACTGTGTTCAGCCAGGCAGAGAGAGAACAGGGAATCCTCCGTGCCATGTGTCCTGCCTGCCTGTTGGGCCTGTCCCAGGGAAGGTAGGGTGCCATCCCAGTAGTCTAGCTCTCTCGCACTCCCTGACACTCCTTAACCTACTCACCTCTTCCCAGGGCTCTGTCACTGAGCAGAGGAGTTGCCCTAACTGGGCACACCTCCCACAGATGTGCTCACTACTGCCATTCAGTACTGGCATAAAAGTGGGGCACAGCCTGCAGCCTGACACCTGGGTGACAGCATCTTCCCACCGGAGCTCTGTCCGGGAAGCTGCGTCAGTCATGCAGAGCTTGGAGAGACTGTGGCTTTCTGCCAGGTGGATACCATTGCTCCCTGTTCAAGCCAACAGAGCTGCAGGGCCCTTCCTGCATGTCCTTCCGTGCAAATTGCTGCACCATGCCCTGGCTGACATGCCATGTCCTGTTTGCCCACCCTGCTGGCAGCACTCCTGGTCGCTGGTGCTCCCTAAGGGCTTCTTTTATGCATGTGGGGGGGCCAGGTCTTGTCAGCTGCTGTTATGCAAGCTGCGGGCTCCTGGCAGCTCCCTCAGGTCCCCCTGAGGTTCCCCCAGTTTGGGAACCCTCCCTGTGCACTGTACTAGAGCGCTCTGCCACAGACGAGCACCGGAGCTGCTCACCTTGGCGACTGAGTCAACACTTTCTATGGTTTATTTACAGTGTCTTATCTATGCATGGTCTATTCTACAGTAGGAATTTCTTGGGAGGGTCTCTGGGATGGCCACATTCTCCATCCAGGATGTTAATTAACATATATAAGCACAGATATTGTGCGTATCAATTGGTATAGGTACAGCAGGAACTGCTGGAGGGAATCCTCGGAACAGTGGAAAATTTCCATTGGGAGTGTTCCTGTGTGAATTAGGCAAATTCTTTGTTGCAAACGTGCTTGGTAGTTCTGTCAATCATCTTGTCTCAGAGGGGCCCATTACCTCCTCTGTGCAGATGTCTAGTTAGGGAGTTCCAGAATCATCCAGGAACTGATGACTTAGGAGCTCAGGAAGGGCCTGCAGGCACAGTACTGATACCCTGCCATACCACATTGCAGCTGTAACACAAATTTTAGTTCCTTTCTACTTCTCAATTCTAACACTAACTTTGGGAGACAAGAGAGCATCTGAGAGGCTTGTGATCCTGACTACTGACCAGCATTGATGAGCTACCTAGTTTGGCTTTGACTTTTATGCTTGTCAACTGAATTTGAGTTGTTTGGCAAACCAAATCATTACAGTCAGCCAGGAGTGTTGGCAAATGGAGTCTCTCAGTGGGGAGCATTTGATTGTAAGAGTCAATAAGCAGCTGTGAAGGAGGGAATAAAGCTTCTGGAGGTTGTAGCTGTACTGAATTTTCCAGACATCTCTTTCTGGGGGCTGATGCAGAGTTTGGTTCCAGCTATAGATGCATCTGTAATCAGTCTCACCCTAGTAACAGTTTGTCATGGGCTTCTTCTTCTGTACTGCAAGGGACCTTGGTCCTGACAGGTATAATGTCGTGTGTGTGGCAGGGCAATCTAGCAAATGAAAAGGGTAGAAGTCTTGTGTGTGATGCTTTTAGAGAGAGAGGTTCATTCTTCAGGAGAAAGATGGAGTGTGTGATAAGGGCACTACTTAGATGTGCTTTCTCAGATGTGTGCAAGTGATCTCAATCGAATTGTACTCCAAATATTTATATGGTGCCATAAGGATCTTTGCAAGGGTGTTTGTCCTCTGGGAGATGCACAAGGCTTTATTGCAACAAAATGGTGTTAGGCATGGCCGTTGACTCTAAATTTAAGTCCTAGAAAGGTGTGGAAACACATGTTAAACGGTTGATAGGAACCAATTACAGAAATACAGATGACTAACACATCCAAAGTTGTGTTTGAATTCTGTATGTCATAGTCTAAAGTATTCTGAAGTCTTCTTTATATTATGTTAGAGCAGATCACGGTTTAGGAAAACATTTAAGCATACAGTTAACTTCTCTGCTATCTGCTCAAGCAGCAACGGGGAAAAAAAATATATCTAATTCCAACTTCTGTGAGAACTGTCTCCAAGGTAAAACATAATACAATGGTTACTTTTACTGATATGAACTCTAAACCACAAAATCTTTTAAGCTTTTAAACTTTTGTGCATAACTTGAAAAAGAAGAGTAATTACTTTGAAATTAAGGGAGCATTCACATGCTTAAGATCTTTGTTATACTGAAAACTGAGACATCACCCATAGGATCATGGTTAAATAGCTAAGATGAGTTTCTTGTAAGCGGTCTCCATACACATTCAGTCAGTGAGATTTCACGTTTTACAGAAAGATTTAGATAGGCTGCACCCCTAAGGATTTCACTAAACTTTAGATCCTTTATATTCAGTAAGTTCCTCTGAGGATAATGCTGTAGAATTTAACATACACCCTGGTACAAAAACATTATTTGTCTGTGCCATCTTGTTAGATGTTGTAATAGCCTTTAGGGGTAGCAACAGAAGTTGCATCTCTTGCTTATGGCAGCTTCAGAACTTGGAAACTGTTCTCTGCAGTGTTTAATGTGCAGCCAACCAGAAGCTCATGACTCCTCCTCACCATATAGGTAGTATGACAGTACCTAAATACTAGGAGGAACAGATTTGCCTTAAGAAATTAAGATGTAAAGCATATTAAAGCTTGACCTATTGGCCTGAAATAAAGAAATTCTGAAAAGGTAGCTGAAAATGAAAGTATTATTCTGATTGTGTTATTAGACCTCCATTAGCAGGATAAAGCACCTATTGAGAAACAGAGAGATAGATGCATTGACTGGATACATCTGAACAAGGAGTCTCAAGGATAAATATCATAAAGTGTCTTGGCTAGACATGAGTTTTCACATGCAGCTAGAGTCTGCTGATAGTACTTTCTTTTTCTTGTTATAAATGGGTTTTCATTGTATTTCTAGGTTCTAAGCACAGACAACAATGATCTGATGCTGGAATGTCTCTTTCTTTCTTTTTTTTTTTTTTTTTTTTCCCCAACTTGATTCTGCAAAGATATAGCCTTTCCATGTTGTCATGGTTTAACCCCAGCAGGCAGCTAAGCCCCATGCAGCTCCTTACTCACTTGCCATCAGTGGGATAAGGGAGAGAATCAGAAGAGTGAAAGTGAGAAAACTCACGGGTTGAGATAAAGACAGTTTAATAGGCAAAGCAAAAGCCACGCACACAAGCAAAGGAAACAAGGAATTCATTTGCCATTTCCTATCAGCAGGCAAGCATGCATCCATCTCCAGGAAAGCAGGGCTCCATCACGCATAATAGTTACTTGGGAAGACAAATGCCATCGCTCCAAACTTCTCCTCCTTCCGTCTTCTTCTCCCAGCTTTATATGCTGAGCATGCTGTCATATGATATGGAATATCCCTTTGGTCAGTTTGGATCAGCTGTCCTGGCTGTATCCCCTCCCAGCTCCTTGTACACCCCCAGCTACTTGCTGGTGGGGTGGGGTGAGGAGCAGAAAAGCCCTTGGCTCTGTGTAAGCACTGCTCAGCAGTAGCAAAAACATCACTGTGTTGTCAGCACTGTTTTCAGCACAAATCCAAAACACAGCCCCGTACTAGCTACTATGAAGAAAACTAACTCTATCCGAGCCAAAACCAGCACATATGAAGATAAAGCTATAATCTTTATTCTTTTAGATATTGACTTTGACATCCTGAAGGGTCTAGAGAACAAGAATTATGAGGAGTGGCTGAGGGAACTCGGGTTGTTTAGCCTGGAGAAAAGGAGGCTGAGGGGAGACCTGATCGCTCTCTACAGCTACCTGAAAGGAGGTTGTAGTGAGGTGGGTGTTGGTCTCTTCTCCCACGTAACAAGCGATAGGACAAGAGGAAATGGCCTCAAGTTGTACCAGGGGAGGTTTAGATTGGACATGAAGAAGTTCACTGAAAGGGTTGTTAAGCATTGGAACAGGCTGTCTGGGGAAGTGGTTGAGTCACCATTCTTGGAGATGTTTAAAAGATGTGTAGATATAGTGCTTAGGGACATGGTTAAGTGGTGGAGTTGGCAGTGTTGGGTTAATGGTTGGACTCAATGATTTTAAAGGTCTTTTCCAACCTAAATGACTCTATGATTCTATGATTCTTCCTTGCTTATCCCATGCAGTGGCATTTTGTTCCTCTTAAACTCCTTCAAAGCAATGTTGAGAAGGTCTTCTTCCTGGGATACTGCTTAAACATATTACCATCCCCATTATGACCACAAGCACTTTAAACTTCATGGTTTAATTTCCGTGCTTATCTGTCCATGTCCTTGGTGACTGTTAAGTACCTAAACTCAAAGAGAACTAAATACCTCAGTTGTTTTGTGGAGTTATTCACTCAAATAAGTTTGACAATGGGAGGCATTGTATTGCATGAATCTGGCCATCCTTAAAGATCAGTATCACAGATGTTTACATCTGAGATACCTTACAATCTGTATATTGTTCAAGGAGAAAAAAAGTGTTTCTAGGGCAAAGACCATCTTATTCTAAGGAAGATGTCTGAAGTTAATCATAACTTAGAAATGTACATTTCCCTCCCTAAATATAAAAAGTATACATAACTAACTAAATAAATAAATAGAACTTCCCCTCCACGGGGGGAGTTTAATAAGATAGGAAAAGAACATAATAATAATAAAAATAATAATAACAACAATAGCAACAACATCATCTTCCATGACAACAACAATAATAATAATATATAAAACAAGTTATGAACAGCACAATTTTTTGTCACCCGAAGCCGATGCTCAGCTAGTTCCTGGGCTGCTCCACCTCCTGGCCAACCCCCATTTATATATGGAGTATGATGTCATATGGTATGGAATATCCCTTTGGCCAGTTTGGATCAGCTGTCCTGGCTGTGTCCCGTCCCAGCTTCTTGGGCACCCCCCACCTTCTCATTGGCAGGTCAGCATAAGAAGCTGAAAAGTCCTTGACTGCTTGGCAACAACTAAAACATCAGTGTGTTATCAACATAATTCTCATCCTAAATACAAAGCACAGCACTATACCAGCTGCTAAACAGAAAATTAACTCTATCCAAAACTGGAACAGAAGAGAATATAACCAGTCAGTGGGACTCATGCACCTCATTTAGTTATGAAAGTAGTATTTAGGATCTTAAAGAGCAGGTCTCTGTCTCCCATACTGATGTATACTGATCAAATTTCTGCATTATGTGTAGCAGTACTCTACCTCTGTAATAAAATTTATATCAGCAGTGTCCAAAATGAGTTTAGTTACACAAAATTTGCTGCTGCCTCAAAATTATAGTTTCTCTTCCAACACCAAATGTAGTACTTTACAAAATTCATGTACTGAAATTGTTGTTTTCAACGTGAACTGAAATGTCAGTTATTTGTTTTAAAACCTTTTATATCAGTGCTCTGCAGAAACACTCAATTTAACTACAAACAAAATAGCTCTTGGTGTGGAAATTCAGTAGCCATGTCAGCATAATGTTGTTCCTGAGCTATTAATCCTGCTTCAGTGAGGATAGCCTTGTACTGCTCCCAGAACATGAGCTAAGATCTGTGCATAGTGCTGAAATGTGCAGGTTGAAGGTACTCACGTTAACTCAGAAAGCTTGTTTCTTCAACTCAGAGCTGCAGACTCTAATGTAAATAGAGAATCACAGATAAGTTGATTGGAAGGAACCTCTCGAGACCTTCAACCTTTTGATCAAAGTAGGATTGTGGGCAACCATGAACCATATCATTGGTAGTTTTAACTAGTAAAGTCTAAAAAATGTGAGGGTAGAGATTTCAGTCTCTTTGAATAACGTTTTCCTGTGCTCCATTATCCTCCTGTTGGAAAAAATCCTACTAATATATAACCTGAATCTCTCAAAATGCTTTTCTTCAATATGAGAGTGTACCTTTGGCTCATATTCAATTTAACATCCACTGTAACTCTCAGATTCTTTTCAGCAGTGAGTTCCCACACTTTGCAGAGCTCTATGCAGGACTGTGGAGGACTTTCCAGCCTAAATGCAGAACTTCAGTTTCTCCTTGGTGAACTTTGCAAAATGTCTTCTGACTCAATTCTCCAGACTCTCAAACTTTCCTGGACTGAAACTCTACTTTTTGGGATCTCAACCTCTTCCCATAATTTAGCATAATCTGAAAATTTGCTGAAGGGTCACTCTGCTTCATCATCCAGGCTGTTGCTAAGGAAATGAACAATGTGGGCATCTGTTGTATTCATGACTACTGCCATTGCTAAATCAACCACATTTTCCTTAAAGCCACCTAAATGTTCTCATGAATTAGCTAAATCATAAGTTCTGACATCCCCCATTATATTGTTACTTCTTTGAGCAGTATGTTATGTTAGCTTATGGCCATTGATAGCTTTCCCCAACTCTACTCTTTTCTGCACCAAATCTCCACATTTGTACATGGTTCATAGCCTGAAATTAGCCCTTGTCAGAACTCAACAGAAGGGCTCTCAAACCATTTACAGGTTATGGTTCCAATGATTCAGAGATGTCATTCTGGTCCCCAACAATGTTTAGAAAATGATGTAATAGCCCTTTGCATGCAGAACCATGTATTAGGCACCAAGCAAAGTGGATTTGTGTGGATGAAACAGCATTCTGTTCAGTAATGTCAGTATGGACGGTTTATAACTTGTTCAGAAACAGCCAAATTGATACATAAGCCATGCAAATTCACACACATCAACAGCTGCTCTCCCACTTGTACTCACTTATTACTCCTTCTATTGCTGACTCATATTCAATTTATAACTCATTTCAATTATCTATATCCCTCTGTGTTTAAGGCAGATCACATCAACCTACAATGAAGACAAAGAAAGCATTGCCTTATGTAAAAAAAGAATAACTCCAGAAGAAGAATAAGAATGCGAGAAGAATAAGAATAAGAATAAGAATAAGAATAAGAATAAGAATAAGAATAAGAATAAGAATNAGAGAGTTTGGATTGTTCAGCCTGGAGAAGGGAAGGCTCTGGGGAGACCTTAGAGCACCTTCCAGTCCCTAAAGGGGCTCCAGGAAAGCTGGAGAGGGGCTGGTGACAAGGGCAGGGAGTGACAGGACAAGGGGAATGGCCTGAAGCTGCAGGAGGGGAGATGGAGATGGGATCTGAGGCAGCAATTCTTCCCTGTGAGGGTGCTGAGGCCCTGGCCCAGGTTGCCCAGAGAAGCTGTGGCTGCCCCTGGCTCCCTGGCAGTGTTCAAGGCCAGGTTGGATGGGGCTTTGGGCAACCTGGGCTAGTGGAGGGTGTCCCTGCCCTTGGCAAGGGGGCTGGAATTAGTTCATCTCTAAAGTCCCTTCCAACCTGAATTATTCTATGTTTCTGCCATTCATTTTTCACTCTGTTTCTCCAACATAAATTCTTTGATTTATTTGTATTATTAACTACATATATAATTTAGCTAAAATTATTGCTGATGGCTCTCCATAAGAAATATTTTTCTGTTGCACTCCCAGCTTTGAATTTTGAAAATAATACACCTTAAGGTATATCTAGGATTATTACCTATAATATAAGAACTGGAACTTTAAAAAGAACTGTGGAATAAATACCTGTCGTAGCTGTTACTGATCCTAGAAACCTCAAACAAGAAAATAATGCACAGAACATCTACTGGACAAACTTTGCAATAGAAATTACTAGCTTCAGCTGGTATGGGGTTTATTTCATATTTTAAAACCCCTGTCATTCAAGGTACAAGTTGAATCAAGTTTTATTCTCATTCATAGCAGTATTAAGATTACTGCAGCAATTCTGGATTTAATGCAACCTGGATGGCAATCTTATAGATATATTCTGTGGAAATCTTCTCACCTAATATTAGATGAATGTAGACATCTGTATCTGAAGTGCTCACCCAAGGCTCCCTTTATAGCTATCTTATGCTCTGCATAAGCATATGATCTGGAAGACAATCTAGCCATTACTGGTAAGCTACACCCAAATGCAATAAAGCTAATTTGTGAGGCTTGGTGTATCCATGTCTTCTTATAGCATGCAGCTCCAGTAGTGCCATGTGACTTCAAACCCCAGAGAGAAATGTACGGCATCACCACAGGTATTGGCAACCCCCTCGTAGATGGAAAAGACACAGGTAGATCTCAGTGACTATAAAATGTTGCAGCTCTTTACACATCAGCTTGGTACCAAGAAAACTGAGGATGAATATTATCATCAGTCATAACTTGGGCAGACAGACTAGGTGGGAAACAATCATCCAAGTTTAAAACTGACAGTTCTGAATCGCTAGCACTCCTGCTATTACAAAAAACGTGTACTTTACACACTCACATGGACAGTCCTCCTGAACTGCACCATTTCTAAGAGATCACACTTCGGTAGTGCTTAACTCCCCATTGGGAAGTTAATGGACCCTTCCAGCTTACACCAGCTGAGTGCCAGTGTGATGTGATGTCCTGGGCATTGAAACACAGCTTGCAAAGAGCATGCTGTTCTCAATAAAATTCAGCCCCTGAAGGTAGATATCTAAATGTGTTTTCAGACCCCTAAATCAGGAGTATGATTTTCTCTATGTGTATACGTCTCCGTGGGGCATAGGTACTGCAAAGAGTTCCAAAGACAAAAGCAAGTGGTAAGGTCTCCGGGCACACAGAAGTGACTAAGCATGTACATCAAGAGATGCTGCCTGAATCCATCCTGTTATTGAAAAGACATAATAAAATTCATCCATTCATAGATGTTATAAATCTTAAGCAGATCTTGCTATAACACAGTGTAGATGCAGTTTGTCTTATTAAAAGCTGGAATTTTTTTCTTATTAAAAATGCTCACTATTGCAGATTTGAGGCCTCCGTATGCACATTAATGATGTTAATGATATTAAATTCCAATACAAACTTCTTCAAATCAGTTTGGCTTATTGGCAATTTGGAAACTACTAAATTTTACCAATACACGTAATTTGGTAAGGTACTGTAATGTACGAACAAGACAGTCAACATGAAATACCGGTATTGCCCATATTTACACTTCAGTAGCTGCAAGTAAAATAAAATAGATAAATAAAACACTACAGCTGAAAGTGAGCAGCTTAAAAATCAACACACATTAGTCTTTGTTATAAGCAAGGAAGTGAGGGCACTGAAAAGTGAATAGCTAAATGGGTAAAAAAATCCCTAGAAGCCAGGCATTTCTTAGAGCATGAAGAGAACTGCTGGGAGAGTAAAGGGTGATACGGGATAGAGAAAATTGGCCATCATATTGATTAAATGAGTAAGTTGGTTATTTTAGCCTCTGACTCCTAGAATGATAAATGTGGGACTCTGAAAAGTGGCAGAACAATACTATTTGCTTAAATGTAGCATGGGTAAAGGGTTAAATAGAAAGACCTCTTCATTGACAGCAAGGAATAGCAATGAAAGTCCAATAACATGACTTCAGGTTAATTGCACAACCAGCATAGCATTAAAAGAGATGCAATGCACAGTTCCGATGCCTACTTAGTAAGCAAGAAAGGCTGTTTTTATATAGAAAGCCCATTTTTGAATTCAGAAGATGGAGACTAAGTTGTTGTCTCTGCCACCGCTGTGTTACTTGCTGTCTTCCTGGTTTAGCTCTCTGTAAGAGGGAAATAATAGCACTTTTCCATCCATCCTCATAATATCTGTGGTGACACATATGACCTTTCACATAACTCAGGACCTGATTTTAAGAAATTCTTAAATATGGAACAGATAACAGTCTCCATATAAAGCAGATTTTAATCTCAATAGGAGACCAGAGGCAAGAAATGACTATTAAAAAACAAAACAAAACAAAACAAAAAAAAACCCCAAACAAACAAACAAACAAACAACATACCAAACAAAAAAACCCCACAAAACTACAGGGGAATATTAATGTTTTATTGTTCCATAAGGGAGGCAGGACTTCTTACACATCTGAATCTCTATCAAAAATTTTTAGAAGTATCAAGGCAAAGGTAAATCTTAAGGAAGGTTGTGACCTGGGGTAATAGAAAGAAAGGGCAATTTCTTTGTAGCATGCAGGAAGCAGTATCTCCCCATGGAAAAGACATGAACATACCTATCTGCAAATTGAATGGGTTGGAAATGGGTATTTGTGCAATGGGCAGAAGGAAAGTGGGAATCAATTTCTGAATATCTAATAATAGAGAGTAGTAGCAAGGTGATAATGAAAGAATTTGAGATAAAGGACTTGCCAGATGTACCAGAAATACATGGGGAAGGGTATATAGAATAGCATGCAAAGGCCAAAATGAAAAGGTGAACTGAACTAAACAAGACTCAAGTTGTCAATGTCCGACAAAATAGATACTGCAGCTGCAACAGCTTGGGAGGTTGCAAGAGAGTTTTCTCTATCTCTTATTTCTATTTAGATTGTAAAACCTCCAGTTCGAGGCTTCTTCCTGGCTCTGAAAAGGAAACTGATTAGGTGAAAAGCTGGATCTTTTAGCTGCCAAGACGTAGATTTGAACTTTTACTTGCAATATTTTTTTACTTTCCTTAGTGTAATCCAGAGAGGCATTGTCATTTCTGGTAGGACATGTCAAATGTAAGCTGGAAAACAAAAAGTTTGCACTTTGAATGTCAATCATAAAACAGAAATGAAGACAAAGATTCTGGATGTCTGCATCCTGGAGCCCGCTACATTTTTTTTCTCTTTTTCTGCATCAAAATCCTAAAGAATCGTTCACTGTGAGGCATAGAGGTCATGAGGATCCTTCCTATCCCATTCATGTCTTCCCATTGCACTTTCATTACGGGGCATTTGCCACCATCCATGAGTATAAAGTACTGGCCACTTTTCTCAATCAGCAATATCTAAAGCCAGCTGGATGGCTTTCACCTCTGCAAACGGGGTTGATTCACCTTGTCCTTCAGCCATTTTTGCAACTCGCCGTGTAGGACTCCATACAGCAGCCTTCCACCTCTGATGCTTTCATCTTTGGAGATGGAAGATCTTCCTTCCCCAGTTAAACTGGTTGTGAATATAAACATAGAACTGTAACTGGGGTGAAGTAGAAAATATTCTACTGCAATACTCAATCTAGACTCCTGGTGTCTGTGCCAAGCCATACCTTTTCCTATATATATATTAGAAATACCTGTCTTCAATCTAAATTGTCTTTTCGGCAGAAAGCTTTAAAGACAAAAAGAAAACAAGGAAAAATAGTGTAATAAAAGAAGTAGGGAGAGAAAGAGGGAGATTAAGACAGGAGGGAGGCAAAGCACAAGTAGGGAGAAGTACACAAGCACAAGCAGAGATGAAATTTTGTAAGTGAGAAAAGGTGATTGCAATAATGAACTGCCCAGTGGGCAAAAACTAGTCCTAGATTGTGAAAGTTACTCACAGCAGCTCCAGCTCCAGGAATTTGAGACACCAAGCTGGGCTGCTTTGTATGCTTCCTGGTACACCAGTACTGAGATTGCACTTCAACCTCCCAGCTGCTTCACAGCAGTTCTGGTGATTCAGTTCTGGGAGCAGAACCAAATACTTGGCTGTGTTTGCGTGTGAAATGCACAGAGTTCTTTTCTTTTGCTCTGTGCAAAACTGTAAGGTGGAAAAAAATTCTAGACAATTAAAGCTACCAACAAGTTGTCTTATTAATCTTCTGTAATCTTTTTCTCCTGTTGGGGGAAAGAAAAGGAAAGGTCCTTTCTGCAGAAATAGAATAAAATGAGGTATTAAATATGAAGTTATGCAATGGTAGCTCTACTAAGTATGACTATAATAAAGTAATAAAAATGAAAAGAATATGTACATGTTACTGGATGGATGGAATGACTACTTCTGTTGTAATGGAAAATAAATTCATGGCCACTAACTGAGTTTAGTAGACTCAGAGGACTTAGGATAGAAGGCAAAAATAGGGTCCATTTGGCCTTTGATTTCTGGATTACACTCGTTTGACATTTAGAATCTTTCTGCTACAGCTGAGGCACAGAAAATTACTCTGTTTTGAATGAAAGTTGAGATTCTTCTTCAGTTTGATGGGTTTGGGGTTTTTTCAATAGCTGGAACTTTAAGGAAAACAAGTGTAGGGAGACTTACAGGAAAATTGTGTGACATGGCAGCAGAGATTTTCATCGATATTTTGTTGGTGGGACCAGAAGGAGTCATTTTCAGGATGTACTCCCAGGGTTTTCCAGTCACTGAGATTTTCACACCCCCTGAATATTTTTCAGCAGAGATAATGTTCCCCTTGTAGTAAATTTAAGACTATGTATAACGTCTTTTTCTTATTTACCTCTGGCGAATTCCTACCTACTATCCCACAGGTCCATGGAGCACATGCTAAATACAACAATCTTGGTTTGTCTTCCCTTCATAACAAAAGACCAAGACTTACCAAATGTAATTCTTCACTAAAGTTCTTATCTTACCAATACATACTTACATATGTATACATGTATACATATACATGTGCAAACCTCTATAGTTTGCCAGCTTTAAGTTTTACAAAGACCATTGCTGGAGGATTCTAGTAAGCTGTTCAATGATTAATTACTTTCACCCCAAAGAAACTCGCCCTATGTAAAGTTTGAACTAATAGAAACAAAATTCCAGTCATTGCATCACTTGTTATGCCTATTTCTGCCAGAGAGAATGCCTCACTATTGAAGTATTGTTTCCTTCTATATATGAACATTATTGTAAATGTTGTGAGTGGTGCCCTGTGTGAACATCAGAATAGCAGAAGAGAATCACAGCATTACTCCCAGCAGGAAGGTGAAGAAGGGAACTTGCTATCTTTGGGGTTTGGTTTGGTTTTTTTGTTTTTTTTTTTTTCCCCTTTGTGATACTGGCAGCTGCAGAGCTGTGAGATGTTCTGAGTAAAGCAGCATGCCAGTGTGTCAGCTTGTAAAGCAGAGTGAAGAGTGTTTGAAGAAACTGTTGAAAGAGAACCAGTGTCATGAGAGAAACATTCAAAGCCACACGAAGCAACATAATCACCATAGATTAGAGGAAAAAACAAGAGGAACAGGTCACAGTCAAGCCAGGGAACTGCCACTCTTTGTCTCTTAGCAGTGCGAAAGACTGAGACATAGCTAACATTCATCAGAATAACCAAGTTGATTTACTGAATCACCTCTTCTGTTTCCAGGTACTCCTTCCTGTGCAAGTTACGGAGGTGTTCACTGTTCACTAGATCACACAGAGGACTCATCCCTCCCGCTAAAGAAAAAAAAAACAAACCACAAACTTGGCATTTTGTGTTGTCTGGATTGTAAGTCATTCTTTGTGTCCTTGTTCAGGGCCAGAGTACACATTGATGCAAACTGGTGTTTCTCAAATAAAGTCACTGCTAATTTATACCAGCAGAGTCTTTTCCTTCATTTTTTGTATTCAGGGAAGCTGAATGAATCACACACTCTTAGTTTTGATCTTTAGGTACTATCTTATTGTAGTTATCTAATTATTTAAACAGTTTATCTATCCTGAGTGCTTTGCCAAACATTAATAAAACCTCACTAAACCCATCAAGGGTTATCATCTTAGATGCTCAAGAGAGCTGGACAGATCACAGCTGGGATTTAAAAAAGTTTCTCGTTCCTAGACTGAATGAGTTTCCTGAGGACACAAAGCAAGTTCATCCAGCAGGTGAGGGAACTTGAAGAACTCCTCAAATGTGAATCCAAAGGGCTTTTGGAGATCACTCTGTTCTGGGTTGCTCTGTGTTAGTTGGGTCTGGGCTAGAAGCAAGGTCCACCATTCCATGGAAATATGTTGAATGAAACATAGGTGCCTTCAGTCTACAGAAAACTGCTACGATGACCTAGAGTAATTGATTTTGGAGACCAAAATGGCAGATGCTCTCAAGGAAGTTGATTGGGACTCTGGTTCCACCGGCATGCATTTCTGATACAAGCTTTATGGCCTCACAGCTCCAGCTAACATAAAAATAAATGCTTCAAAGAGATTTTAGGTGTTACTTGCCATTTCTGTACATTGTGTGCATGCAGGGCTTTTATCCACATGGTTCGAGACAATCTTATTTTGGTTTTATTTAAAGTAAAAAATATGGGCATGCATGCCAACTGTATTATTATACTTCCTTTATCATTGTAAGATATAATAGTCACAGATAAGAAATTTCTCTGATTTCCTTTACCAAATGATGGGAAATATGATACAGTGGAAGGAACTTATGACTTGGACATCCTCAAGCAACATGTAACTCCTAAAGTAAAACCAAACAGTACAGCAACTAAAGTGAAACATTATGTGTCCATGGTATATGGACAACAAAAACATCAGCACCAAAGACTCACTAAATGCCTAAGAAAGTTCATCTCTCCCAGGAAGCAGCTCATAAATTATTTTTATTCATTCTGACTGCTAGTTAGGATCTTTTTGTCCTTTCCATTATTTATTTTGTTTTATATTATAACACAATAAAGAAAAACTTTGGATAATGCAGCTGCATTCAAGATAAAGTCTGCACTTGGCTGAAAATAGTGGTATGTTTGCTTTGAATGATACTGAAGAAAAAATAGGAGGACTCAATCACTTCTTAATCAAGGAGCAGTGTCTACAACTCTGGAAACAAAACCAGAAATTGGTCCCCAAAATGAGGAAGGGAATACAATATCTCAAAGAAACCAAAGTCAAAGGGTTTCTTTCCAGTGATTTAATTTGGTGAGACTGGATGGAGGTCTTTGCATTGACTCTTTAAGCAAAGAGAATATGGTTTTTAAACTATCCTTTTAAAGCCATGGAGGTGTGCTTAATTATGCTTCTTACTTAGGTGGAGACTGAACAGAAATTATCATCAACTTAAAGACAGGTGTCATCTTTTCTCTGTGATGTAGGAAGACTACTTCCTTTTTGTGTGGAGGAAATCAGCAGAAATCTTCTGGCGTGTGGCCTTTCCACCCTCCCAGCAGATGTCACAAACTGTGTAGATCTCCCTCTTACCAGCTCTGAGTTGTTATATCATCTGAAGTTTCAAAAAATTCTCTTCTGACTCCTACACAAAGCATTATATAAGATATATTGTGCAGCTACATGTGGCTTCTTCTCAGTTCTTATATCTGATTCTTGCTGCTTTTTTCCCCTTCCCCTTACAGCTGTTTCAAACATTTGGGTTTTTTTTGGAGTTTTTGTTGTTGTTTTTGTTTTGGTTTTTTTTGTTTGTTTGTTTGTTTGTTTTTTTCTCAGTTCTGGCTTCAGATGAAAACAGAATTATTAGCCTAAATATTTGCTGAAGAAGAAAAGGAGTTTGACATGTTTGTTTTCCCAGAAATCTGCATTAAAATCACCCATCCAGACATTCTATATGTCAGGCTTGAGAGATGGTAATTTTATTCTGAGAGATAATAAAAAAAATACACTGCAAATGAAAAGATGACAAGCTGTGGTTCTTACTTGTCTCAAGAAGAAGAAAATACCTCTTTTAACCTTGCCAGATGATGAAGGTAGTTGAAGAGTGTCGTTATTACTCTTTGTGAGTTCTAATTGTTTCTTTAAACTCAGTATTCCAATCTCATCAAGAGTTGCATGAGCGTATTATGATAGTGTATGAAGGCTTGTATACCTATGATTTGATGTATATCTCTGACCTTTATATTTGTCTCCAATAAATAATTTTCAAATAAGCTAAAGTCCTACCCTCTCCTACCTTTCTTTAATTTAATATCATGTAATACTTCAGGATGAGGGGAATGAGGGATCTTCATCTTCTGGTTTCTTTTCTCTTTCCTTCCTATAATGTTTGAGGTTTTCCAAGCAATGCCTCAGGCTTCTGTCTTGCAATCATATCACTACATTTGACTGCAAAACTTTCTCAACTGCATGAGCTGAATTGCTTTCAGGCAGAGCATAATGGGTTTATTCTCCTGGGTTGGTAACAAGTTTTGGAGTTTCTGATGCACAGGCACACATCTCTACGCAACTTGCTCATGAGAGGAGAGAATAACATCATTTTGCAAACTATACAAGGATGGGCATCTGAGGATCTGGAAAACCAAATTATTCAATCAGCTTTCCCTTGACTGATATTTTATTCATGCTAATATAGATCCAGACTTTTACTATAATAAAGTAGATAGAAAGCCTATCTAAAAAGCACTACATCTTATTAACTTTAGGGTTTGTTTTTTTGTTGTTGTTGTTGGGGTTTTTTTTGTTTGTTTTTGTTTACCTGATTGGCTTCTTACTAGTTTAGCAGCTACAACTAGTGAGATCTGGTCCTGGTCCAAACCAGTCACAGAGATGATGACCCTTAAAACCAGCAGTGAGCTAGGACTGGGAAGGAAGTGCTTTATCCTTGACTCTTGCATTTAAGATTTCAAAGTACTTTTTTAAAGTGGACAGGTCAGTAAGTGAAAAAGTTTGGATATTTTCCAATTTTCCAGTTTTGCCTCTCTTTTCATGTTCTACATGGAAAATAAATTAATTTTACAAAACAGAAGAAAACAAGAATTTAATTGCAAAATATCAGAACTGAGGCTTCAACAATATTACCTTCAAGTAAAAATAACTACAAAAGCTAATTTTTCTTAAATTATCTTCATATTTTGGAAATTAACATTTCTACTGGGAACCTGTTTGAAAAGTCTTAACTGCTGGAAACAACAACAAAATAGTCACAAATAGGTGTGAGGACTGAGCCTACAGTCCTTGCATTTATTTTGTAGATAGCGTGCTTCATGCTGTCACAACCATTTTCAATACCATTTTAAGTAACTTTTATCTTCTCAGAAATGACACAATAGGGATCTTTCTGCTACTTAGTAATCTGAAGTAATGTTTGAGATGTTTTGTAGCACATTTAATAGGCAAGCCCTTCTTTTTTTTCTGTAGCATTTTAAGAAAGATCCCTAGATCTAGATGTTACCAGTTTCAGGACCTTAAGCAAAACCTTTTTCACAGAGATAACTTGATCAAAGCTGCAGCCTTGCAGAATTGCATGACCAGGGTAGTAAAAATGAATTTCCTTTTATCTTTTTCAAATAGTGCTGTTCTAAGCATACTTAACTTTCAAATATAATTTTTGTGTGTATTTTTAAATAACTAGCAAAGATCCAGCCTCATCCCTTCCTAAGCAGAAAGAGCTTTGACATTGATCTTATTGGAGTTGGAAAGCTGCTCTAAGTTAACTCTGGATAGAGCACTAAAACCTCTCATAAATTAACAAAATGTGATATGCTATAGTAAGTAGTTATCCCTGTCCAGATTTTTTTATTGTTGTTTTTTACACACCATTTGCTATGTAACAGTTCCTGACAGAACATAACACATGTCCTAAGAGTCATGAAAAATTAATGGAGCTTGATTTCAAAAGCACGGAGATAAAAAAAAGATGCTGGAAGATTATCTTAACATAGACTGTTTTGTTAAAACCTCCTGTGTCTCTTAAGATAGTATCTTCCAACATGAATTTTGTCCTTGTTTTGTGTTAGCTCCATCCTGCCATGTTAACTTTTAATGAATCTTTCTTCTATTTTGCTGACCCGATTAGTGACACTTTCATTTTCCAGTTTCAAGGGATCGAGTAGAAACAACCTGCAGAAGACATCCAGTTATCCAGATGACATCCACATAGAATCATAGAATCTAGTTACTAGAGGGACTAAGTCAACAGGCCTCTCGTCTAACTCAAACTGCACATGATGATCCCCTCACTGCTATTCTGGATAACGCCAGAAAATCCATATGGGTGATGTAGAAAGAGGTGAAGATGACTAAATAGTGGCACCTGTCAGCGAACTGGAAGGAACCAATCTTCCGATCAGGCAAAAATGAGTAAAAGAGGGAAAGATAAAGAGAATGGTCCATGGTCACAAAGTTGTTCACTGACAGTAGTGACGGGTCAAGCCCCATGTTATGCAGCTCCCCTCCCGATTTCATAGAATCATAGAATCATAGAATCATCTCGGTTGGAAAAGACCTTTAAGATCATCAAGTCCAACCACTAACCTAACCTTGCCATCCCATTGTTTTTACCTCTGACATCTTCCACCTAAATTTATATAAATTAGACTTTGACAGAGGTTTTCCTCCTCTGAAGGTGTGAAAAATTTTCAGGTTTTACCATGATTCTCCATCTTTTAATTTCATACTATGGTAACAGCATAATCTTCCAAATTTCATTTACTGTGGACATTGCAGCCTGGAGAGCTGTGTGTTGAAAAATAATTTTAATTGCTAAGAGAAAGTACCACACTTTTTTATAGTGTAGCTATACTACTAATAAAAAATACATTATCTCCACTTTTAATAAGTACACTGTTTACTTAAATGAAAACCTCTGGGTTTATATATGCTTTGAAATCTTTTTAAATCAAGACAATTTATGGGACATTTGGTATTTACAAGATTAAGGTGTTTCTGCTTGTACGTAAAATAAAACTATCACTCAGACAATGCAGAGTTTAAAAATCTCCAGAGGGTTGTGGATCACAGATGTTTAAAAGTTAAGTGGCTAGATCTCTCCCAAAGTCCTCTGAGTCTTATTTTGGATCAGCCTAAGAACTTGGATTTGTTTCTCTGCCACTTTCTTGGAGCTTTGGAAGAAAACATGGCTATTCCTATGTCATTTCCTACCTATATTAGCAGTTTGTAGGTTAAAAATTAACCTGGGTATCAGCTTTAGAGGGTAATATTGAGTGGGAGGTGGTGTGATTTTCAGGAGGAATATAAAAGCCCCAAACCTAACATAATACAACAAAAACCAGCAGAAAGCATTTCAAACTGGGCTAGTATTTAACCACCTTAGCTTAAGGACAGTTTGGCATATATTCCTCAGACTTCATAGTAACATTTTATTTTATATTTATATTAAATGACAATATCCCAGATTTAGCAAAGGCATCTAGGCTAAAATATCATTTCATAGCAAGTTCTCTGGAGAATCAGTTGATATTGCATCTTAATTAATAATGCATTTATTAGTAGAATTTGGATAATTCACAGGGATGGAAAGATGGAAGTTAAGGAAGTTAAAGTCTGCCCCTTGTTTTCCACTGACCTAGTACATGAACTTGAACATAGCTCCTGGCTACTCTATTTCAGGTCCCCACCTTCTTCCCATGGACACATCAATTAATGCTTTTCCTCTGCCCGGCACTTCATTAGCTTTACGTCTGTCAATCCTGACGCAGCCGCTCTGGATGGGAAGTCAGCACTGCCATGGACTCTGGAAGGCACAGGAAATGTTAGACCGTCAGCCTCCGTAAGCTCGACTTGCATTGTCATTTCCTTTTCCATAGTTGTTTTGTCCTAAATGAAAAGAAATAGAATTTAATACTTAGGAAAACAAACAGACATTTAATTAGCCAAATTATGTATTTCTCATGCCAAAGATTTGCTCCCACCTGCGTCTACATTCCCTATTTGTGTTTATTTAAAAGAGAGAGAGAGAGAGAAGGAAAGGAACTGAATGAATCCACATCTGACAGGATTACTTAACAGAATTTTTGCCCTAAAACCAGCTAAAAGCCCACCTTCAATCTATAAATTTTAAAAAATTTGTTCTGTTACCCTGTTCCTTCTATTTAGGGAATTTAAAAATAGCAAGAGCAATCCACTAAATTCAATAATTTTTGAGCAAGGCAGTAGTGTCTGTTATGTTACAGAATATAAATGGATCTCACTTTTATGTTTATTTTTTCAAAAATGGAAACAAATGTGAGGACTTTATAAACATATGATATTGGGGTTTATACAGAGACTGGAGCATGTAATTTTTACAAAATGAGAAGATCTTTCCAAAGTAACTGGATAGATGCATGTACATACAGCCTGGCTCTGCCACGCATCAATACCACATTTTGTATTCAGTGTGTTTTGTGCTGATCACAGCTTTCAGTCAGGTCGACCTCATCTGCTTTGTTTACTAAACACCACATGTATCACACCATGCCAGTTTTTATTGATTTGAATTTTATGCAGTTCCACTGAATGCTACAGAATGCTATAGCTGAGACTAGCACTTGAGATTAAAACTGCAGAGAGCTGCATATAAGCAATAAAATTTTTAATAAAAAAAAAAATATTTAAGTACCACTGTGATGACAGACTGAATGGTTGATGCAGAACAAGCTCTTGTTCTTAGCTGATGCTATGTGTTGTATGATGCATGACCAAATTGGACCTGGCCAAAATATTAAAATCATTATCTAATTAACTAAACTCAGTCCAGGAGCTTTTAACGTAGTCCTGTATCCTGCTAGCAGCTAAACCACAAGTATGTAGGTTAGCAGCAGAGAGGGAGAATTAAAAAAAAAAAAAATAAAAAAAAAATAAAATCTGAGGCTTTTCAGCACAATAGATGCAGAGGGATTCACCTGCCAAGGAACCCTAGTTCAAAGCCTGCAAGTGGTCATCACACCAGGGACATGACAAACAACTGCTGAAAGATAACCACAGCTTTTTATAAAAATGTGCAAGCAACCTTAGTAATCTGAGCTGTTGAAATTCTGTATCTGGATCTTACATAGTTCCTGGCTGATCAAGATCTATTTTCAATTGCTTTTTTGGCTAAAAAGCATCCCACCTTCAGAAATCAAGCCTTCTTCAGGGACTCAGCTGTAGACTAACCGCGTTTCCCTTCCAGATGCAGCCGGGATGGTAATGAATCACAGAACACAATTACAAATATAAAGTTTTGTCCTGGTTTTGGCAGGGATAGAGTTGCTTTTCTTCCCGACAGCTGATGGTGCTGTGTTTTGGACTTGGGATGAGAGCAATGTTGAAGACACACTGATGTTTCTGATTGTTACCAAGTGGTCGGGGGCTTTTCAGCTTTTCTTGCTGCCCTGCTGGCGAGAGGGCGGGGGGTGCCCAGGAGGCTGGGAGGGCACATGGCCAGCACCGCTGACCCAAAATGACCAAAGGGATATTCCGTACCATACAACGTCATGTTCCGTTTATAACTGGGTGTGGGCTCAGAGGTGTGTCAGCTGGGGGCCTGGCGCGGCAGCTGGGGGTCCCACGTGTTAGCTGGGGGTCTTGTGCAGCGGCACTCGGAGCGATGGCGTCTGTCTTCCCAAGAGACTGTTACGTGTGATGGAGCCCTGCTTTCCTGGAGATGCCCGTGGGAAGTGGGGAATGAATTCCTTCTCTTGTTTTGCTTGCACATGTGGGCTGGGAGGCTGGGCAGCTGGGGTCCTGTGTAGCATCAACTTCAGGTGATAAGAAATTGTGCTGTTCATCACTTGTTTTGTACATATTACTACTTTTTATGATTATTATTATTACCTTCCTTTTTGTGTTTGTCCTGTTAAAGTGTTTTTATCTCAACCCACGATTTCTCCCACTTTCACTCTTCTGATTCTCTCCCCCAAAACGGTCCGGGGGGGCACTGAGCAAGTGGCTGTGTGGTGCTCACTTGCCAGCCGGAGCTAAATCACAAGTTTTAAGATAAATGCGAAATTATTTTCCCCCACAGAATCTAACCTCTGAAATCACTCTGCTTTTACCCCCATCCTTCATAGCATTTTAAGATCCTGAAATGGCTTTTCCTGACTGCTGACAGCATGACCCAGTGAGAGCACACATCTCTTCACAGAAACTTAGCATATATATACTGGTAACTATGTACAGAACAAAATGTTATTATCACGCCATTGGAAAGGTAAATGTAAATTTTAAAAAGGTAAATTGCATTACTACAACCCAACAGTACTAAAGTTAAAAGTCCTAGTTTTATTCACTTATCTATTTTTTTTCTGTGTGTTAGCTTTTATAACCTCCAAGACTGATCCCTAGGTCAGAATAATAGCTCTTGTACAAAGCAAAAATTTCAGTATTTTAAAATAGTAGACGTGTTTGTGAGAGTTATCATGAAACTTAAGTCAATCAAAAGAGCAAATTTATTTCCTTGTTAGAGCTGTAATTTCTGTAGGGGGCGGGGGGGAAGTTGTATGTGTTCAACCCCAAATTTATTACTGTGCTTGGAAACAAATAATTTGAAACCAAACTTCTATTTTTAGGTGAACATGAGCTGTATATCTTCCAATTATTTTTGGACTGCAGTCAGATACTACTTTCTGAAAACATGCTGAGTTCTAAGGAGTGCTGACACCCTAAGTCCCAGGTGAACTGCAACGATGGCTTGTTGGTCCTGCAAAAGTCAGGGAGCAGACTGCTTTCAGCTGCATTTGTTGCATGTCGCTGCCTGAGCTGGTTTGGCCAAGATCCTCCATATGAACAGTTCCACGCTCATCACCTATATCATAACTATAGCGGTGTCGGTTATGATGTTACTCCCAATCGGGTAACTTCATGCGACCTACAAGTGTGTCATAGTTTATCTTTGTTTGGAAAGTTAGACCCACAAATTTATCTTAAGTTCATTGAGTATAACTGAATTCCGGGGGAACTCCAAACTCGGTGTCAAATTTAACATTGTACATCAGGGAAAACCAGACAGCTTTGGAAGTAAAATGTATGGACTTTCCATTGCACCACCTGTCCAAAGAAGATCAATTTATTCATTTAGAGAGGCAAGGTATTATCAGTCATCAACTGTGTAGTTTACTCTAACACCGGTTATTAGCATCAGCACACAATCTGGACAGGAACGATCAGAAGCACATTTCCTAAGTGACTTGATACGCTCTGTACAATTTTGTCATCTACTTACAGGCTCGGGGGCACAGAACAACCCAGTGAGTATCCAACCCCCCTCCTGCAGTGTGCAGTCTCCCCCTCTGGAAAGCGCATTGGAAATTATGTCTGAAAACATTGGATAGTCACTATCTGGGTATTTTGTTTGCCCATTCTTTTTTAAGCCTTGTGACCAATCGCCATGAAAATCCTTATGTTTCAAGTTTGGAAAAAGATGGTTAAACAAAAAGCCACATCTCTCCAGTGGAGCCAGAAAAGTCACTTAATCTCTGCAGTTAAAGACAGTAGTCACTAAGATGCGTGCACCATTGGACCCTTAGGTAGCATAATCGCTGGTCTGAGGTTTTCTGGAAGCTGTTTCACCTGTATTACTCTCCAAAATAGACCTTCTTTTAGGATTATTAGACAAATTACTATCCTATTTTCTTGTCTCATTTGCACCTGCTCTCCTTCACTGTGTTCAGTTCCAGAATTCAGAGTATGGATTTCTTGACATAAAAATGAAATACAGGACACAAGAAAGACAATTATTATTTCTTTTTTTTTTTTTTTTTTTTGGGGGGGGGGGGCGGTGGGAGAGAATAATCAAATGGCTTTGCTTACAACAAACATCCCTAGGTTAATTAATGGTAAACTAGAAATTTCTTTTCACCCCAAAACCAAAGATTTAATTTCAAATTCCATATCATATTAACCCTTCCAATTTGTTATATTTTTAAATAAAATTGATTATTTAAGACAATTTTTTACAACACCGATGTAAAGCATCATGGCATTTTTAATATACCATATCAAAAATTTCTTCCCTACTTCTTCCTAAATAGTGGGAATAATTCAACCTCCTCAAAGAAATTAACTTTTGAAAGTATTTGCTCCTCCATGTGTAACTAAAATGAACAGTGAACCCGAAGTTCATCACAGGTGGGTAAGGAAAAAATAGTATTTCTCCTCTTCGGCACCAAAAGATCTAAAGTGTTATTTGGATTATGAACATAGCAACCAAACAGTAGGCAGCCCAAAAGAATGCAGTTCAGTATTTTACCTGAATACATGTGAAAGAAGCAAAAAATTCACTAGCTGCATTGTATAGGAACAACTGCATAAGAGATGTTTACAGAAATACATTTTACCTTTGCTGAGATATGGTTTAGTTTTGAATTTCAACTGATTACCACAAATCAGAAGATAGTTGCTCATTCTCAAGAATCGTTTAGTCACCAAATCATGCTGGAAAATCAAGGATATATTTTCAATCTATCTCTCACCAGGAAAGACTAAATCTGAAACAAGAAGCAGCTGGAGGAGCAGCCAATGGATATGGACATAGTCATGACAGAAGGAGATAGCTGAGAGATGGAAGTATTTCAGAACTGCCTATGATTTTGTCTGACAATGATCTGAGCTGCCAGCTATGTGATTCTAGCTTAGGAGATGTCTTTATAAAGATTCCATTTTCTGATTCTTAGCTATTTTTCATTCTTAACTGACTGTACAGCATGCTGCTTGGAAGAAAAATACATAACAAGAAAAATCTGATTAAAACTATGCTTTTATCTAAAGAGAGTTATCCTCATGCTCCAAATGTAAAAAAAAAATAAAATAAAAAAATCACCTAAATAATGTCATTTTATTGTCTTTTTTATTTGCCTATATTTCAGTAGATAGAGATTTTGATTTCAAAATAACATCTAACCATAATGAAGATAATTTCCCTCCCTTTTTTGGGCTTGAAGATGAATTCCCAAGAGAAGAATATTCATGGTCACACTAAATCTTATTTTGGCATCCTGAAGAGTTCAAAGTTAATATGACTTATTTAGGCTCACTTCCAACTCTTTTTAGTCACTGATTTCTCTTACAGAAATATGCTGACAATCATTTCAAGAGGCATTTGCATTAAGCTGGGAGCCAGCAAAGCACTTAAGTTGGTGTACTTAATAAAGTGCATCTTCCATTGAAATCACTGTGCCAGCCTGAAAGATTAAAAATAAGCGTATGCTTAACTGCTCTGATGAATTAAAGCAGATCAGCAGTTTTATTATCACTGAAGTCAGGAGAGGTCCTCAAGTTTGCTATTTTTTACCTCCTTTTAGCCCATTGTTAAAGTGAAGCTTTATAATTGGAAGGTTTTGGGCTGTGATTCAAAGCCAGTCACAATCCATCACTGGAGGGATGTGGAACATGCAACTATTTGAGATAGTCACTTAGCTTTAACTTTTAAATAACAGTACTAAGGTTTTGCATTCTTCCCTTTGACTGTCTGAGACAGTGATTTCTAGGCCAGTAGTTGCCCTCCTGGAGTCACCAGCTGCTCTTTTTTTCAGCAGGTGAAAAATGGGCAAGGTGGATTACCTTGAGCTCAGTACCTACACCCAAAGCTTTCAATCTGACAGTGGCCTATGTACAGCTGATGAGTGCAGAGTCATTCTGCATCAGTGGGATATTATTTATTTTGCAGTACTACCTTAACACCTTGCACAATATCTTAAGAGTTTCATGTGTACTTAGTTGACCCCTGTCCTTCAGTGCTTCCAGGGCGTTTGTAGCTTTGGAGTAGCTACAGACCATCTGCCTTTCCAGAGCCTTCTGAAGTCATCTGAGAGTGAGCGACTGCATGAATTTTCCACCCTCCAACCCTCTTTCACATTGATTTAACTGAACCACTACCTTATCTCAGTGCCTTGTAAGACTTGAGCAAGACCTAATTCTCTATGAAGTTATTTACCTGGAACAGGACTTCCTTTAATCTTAGCCAGCTAGGAGTGAAACAGAACTGCCTTTACCGGGTTATCTAATGCCAAAAGAGAGGAACAGGATAAATCACCTTCTGGAGATGCATCTCTCCAGTGTCTAATGAGAGTGTAGATAAAGCATGTAAATCCAGACACAGCAGTGGCAAAATGAGTTAGCTGCAAGGCCAAGGCATAAAGAACATTTAGATATCCAGCTTCTATCAACAAGTTATGCAACCAGGTGTGCAATTATTTGGGCTTAAAGGCACTTTTTGAGATATTTTTCTTGGCAACTAATTAGACTAAAGGTAGAGATGACTACAGAGAGAGATATTTGAGGGGTTTTGCCTTCTAGTCATAAAATTCCATACATCACACAATTTTTTTATTCCATTATTCTTTTTTATGATGAAACATTGAATGCAACTGCTCTAGTGAGATTCTTGCCTTACAATAGATTGAAATTGAAAAACATTAAAGTTTATAGGAATAATTCTTCAAATTATAATTGCCTTTCCATACCAGAGATTTGTTTTTGTGTGAAGCTATCAAATATTTAATAGCAGACCTTTACATAAAAGCAATTTTATTAAACAAAATGTAAAAATACAGCTGCTTAAATTATTGGTATCAATCCCTTGGAAGTTTGCTGGCAGTGCAATTACTGCTTATTTCTAAGAGAGAAGAATAGAATAACTTTAGGAAATATATTATTTGATATTTTTCAATATCATATAAATGTAAATGTAAACAAATCATTCCTGAAAAATGACAGTATGTAAAGAACAAAATAGCCTCCAGTTTACAGCTGCAGTATTCTAATCTGAGAAATAAAACAGAAAATTCTCTGCTGCATTTGTTCACCCACCCCGGCAGTGGCTGAAGACTGTGTAAGACACAATAATTTCTATGATAGCCAAACAAAATTGTTATATATGGCCAGAAAGCTACTAAACCTCTGTTTTAAGGAGTCTGATGCCTGAGTCTGAGGTTGGTCAGCTTTGGTCTGAGGCAGGGAGCTCTGGAAGCTCTTTTGGTAAGCTGCCTCAGGGAAAAATGCTCTGCACCAACTCAGTTCTTTACCCCTGAGTGACAGCAGACCTATATCTTGAAGAAGGAAGCCTCATCATCTTTTGGCTATATACCATCTGCTCTGTAAACCTGCAGGTCAAAGTCAGCTTCTTTGATGCGAGCTTTTAAAGTGGGTGATTGGCAATTCCCAGGAGTGGTGCTGGGAATTTTGTAAAGTCAATGATCAGTCATTCATTTTTCCTTATGCTTTAAAAAAAAAACCTGAAGACTTTTTCACATTTCATGTTTCAGACATAACACATTGGAAAAAAATAATAAAATAAAAAAAAAATCAGTTGTCAAGTTTGAAGTTTCCAAGAGTTTTATATGCTAGCCTTCAGTTCACATCCATGTACTTAAAATAAATTAAAAAAA
>VXBL01004419.1:75270-143310 GCA_013400195.1 Aramus guarauna
GATAATGGTACAAAGAATAAAGTTAGTCTGATGGTAAGTCACTTAAAAGAAGAATTCTTCAGTAGAAACTTGTGGCTAAATCCCTGGACCACTTCCTAGGCTGCTCTACATCTCTTGTCTCATCAGGAACAACCTGGTTTGCTTCTCTTCATTTCTGCACATTGTCAGGGCTGCGAGTAAAAGGCTCAGCATTGGCTTGAGGTTAAACGAACTAAGGTGAGCATGGAAAACTACTGGACATGACACAAGAAATTGCTGGATGTGACATACAGCATTATCTTGTGATAATACAAGATGCTGACAGAAAGTATAGATGCGGCCATGAAGAATGACTAAATTTCCTAGGTGGTTAAAGGGGAGTTATGTCAATAAATGGGGAAACTTCACAGATAATGGGAGAGGAGTGTTTGGAACCTTTTGAGGAACAAAACCTTATAAGAAAACCTAGGTAACCGTATTAGTAATACCATGCAAGGTCAGATTACCTATGTAATCATATCAGAAATACCCAATCTGGATATGGAAGTAGCAAAACTAGTACCAATGGGGAAAAAAGTAATTAGCACAGATTATCTGGGAAGAGAGTGCACTGGAGAAAGGGAGGTACAAAGACAGAGAAAAGGAAGCTCAAGAAACATGAAGAAAGGAATAATAAGATATGAAATACCATTAATGAGGCCATCCAGGAGGGAAATAAAACCTGTTTTCCTTGTCAGGAGGACCAGAGCAGGATTCTGGTTAACAGAGTTCCCGGACAGATGGAAGGAACATCCCAGTATCACTGTGCCAGATACCATCAGTTCCCAACACGTGCAGTGTATAGTGCCTGTGTTAAGGCAGTTTTCTTCTGAATTGGTGGGCTGCGCTGAGCTCTGCATTTCACAATGCTTCAACCATTCAGAACCAAGTTTGCTGCACAATATAATGAACCATATATGAGGTAGCTGTTAGGCTTCATATATTGATAAGTGTTTTTTTTTTTTCTTTTCTTGTTCTTATTATGCCAGTGCTTTCTGTTGTTTCATATGGTAGCACTTCAATATTTATAAGCTATATTGATTGCTTGTATTTTTTTTCTGCCATACATCAGAACACACCACAGCTAGAACATTAATTTGCCATGTCAAGTCAAATGCATGCTTAGAAAAATGAGATATTAACAAAATCAACACCTCAGGCTGTATGTGCCTATTCTCAGTGTTGTAAAACACATTGGCTAAGTTGCTTGTAGTTCTGGCTCTTTTTGCTGCAAGTTTATAACATTTTTTTTGCTATAGAACAACAGTAGTAAGGACTCTTCCTAGTGCCTTTCATAGTTCAGTTTAATGTATATATAAAAATACCCCAAAACCTGAATAAAGTGGAGACCTGAAAGTGTTGTGGACAGAGAGGGACAACTAAACTCATCCTATTTTAAATTCTTTTCAAAGCTCCTAACCTTTCTTGATTTTGATAAGCAGTGTCAAAAATAGTCGTGTGATTAGGAAGACAAGGCCAAAATGAAGTCTTAAAATCAAAAGGGATGGTTAAGAGACCAAAACTTGTGTTGATGAGGTTCTGTGAACTTGATATAAAGTATGCACTTGATTGTCTGAGACTTCTGCTCTGTATTTAGGGCACACATTTTTAAATAAATCAACATGATTTTTCAAGATTTTGGAAAAGACACAGGACTTGATTCCAGACTGAGATGTCTGTGTCAGCCCCTGATTTTAGCAGATCACTTCACTGAAGAAAAACCATCAAGGAAAGACTTTAAAGAGGTTAAGAGCACTAGATCTTCTACCCTCCTGCTTTACTCATTCCCCTAGCATCACCTGAAGAAAGACTGTGTCATCTCGGGATAGCTGTACTTCTTCCCTACACCCTCACCTTCTCTTCTCACCCTTCCACTTGGTTTAGAAGCACTGTGCCCTAACAATTACAGATTTTACTTTATTGTATTCTCACTGTTGAGGTTCATTACAGCAGTCTTCAGCTGGAAGTTTACCTTGACATCACCTGAACAGCTTTCCTCCTATTGAGTCAAAATCTTTCCTTATGTTTAATGACTTGTCAAGGGCACTGAAAGCTGTTATTGCTTTTAAGGTCTTGCATGCAGAATACATGAGGTGATATGCATTTCAGTTATTACAAGTTTGTAATTAACTCTAGTAGAATAGTGCAGTTCACTGCAAGTGACAAGCAAATACTCACACACCATCCTGTTATATATTTTCAATATATAAACTTAACAAATGCATTCTAGAGAACATACTTTTAACGGGATTTTAATATCCAAAGTTTTACAATTGAAATATCTATTTTTCATGAGCCTTGACTTGGAAAGCTAAGTGTCTTAAGTCACTCTTGAATGGTCAGGAGCTGATGTGCTTTTCAGTTTGCCAAAGAAGATTCTTGGTTTTTGACATGTGGCTACAGTTTTAAAAGGTAGAAAGTGATGCTAAAAATAAATGCAAAGTAGGCATCTAATAACTCTTTGGATGCTGGAGTATTCTCTTTCCTATAATTTTGCTCTGAAGCACCCATATCTGAGCAAAATACAACTGCACTAACAGGGACTGGATCCCTTTGACACCCTCCCACAAGGTGGATGCTGTAACAAGCAATAAGTCCTGTTGTTTGTGGTACAAATAAGCTGAAAGCACACATGGAAGTTGGAATATACATTGCTGTCTCACTCATTCCCCCTTCCTCAAATAATAGGTTTATCAGAGGGGAAATAAGGGATGAACAAAAGTCTCCAACTAACCAGTCAATGCTGTGCATGGAAAAGACTCTTCTCTCCAGCTGTATTTAAAAGGGTAGAGCAAGCCCTGTTCAGTTTTTGAAAGAAAGGGTACCTTTTGCATTTAAAGTATACCTTATCTTTATCCTTATAGGACTTTCACAGCAAATATGAGAGAAGAAGAGGTACTTCTAATGCACAGAGTATTACACCCAAATCCCAATGGTTTCAGACATTCATTTCCTCTTTTTGGAGTTAGCATTAACTATTGTAAGCATTTTTCCATCTGCCATAATGGGAACATCAAATCCTATTCCACAGCATCTAATTGTCCCTATATGGTCCAAATCTCAAAATTCAGGTATCTCTGCTAAGTCAAATCATCTAACTCTCTTCCAACATCTGGCCTGTCAGGCTGCAAGCCAGCTCCAAACTGGGAGCTCACAAGTTTAACTGGTTCACTTGAGCTCAGCACCCTGCTACGGAGCACCGCTAGTTAACAGGAAGCAAAGCAAGCCAGAATGTTATCTCAACCAGAAGCTCTTTAGTGTGAATAACTCCTTTCCAGCTCATCCTGCTTGAGTTTAGTCTGTGTCAGCCTACTAGCACAAAAATGACTTTCTAAGGCCGTTATTGTTACAGTACATCAAGTCCTAACTATTTTTTTTTTTTTCTTTTTAGCCAGCTGGAGAGATAGCTTAAGCTTTCTAGCCAAAGAACTAAAGGACTGAGGACAAAAGACTAATCTTTCTGCTGAAGAACTCCCTTTTTGCCAGACCTACAGAGAATTTTCTCTACTATTCCTGCCCTCAATCAAGAGGTCAACATTGCTATGACCCTATGCATGCTGAGCTGTTCTCCTGCAGATTTAAATAAAACACCCCAAAGGAAATTCTGAAGTGAAATCACAGACCACAGGTGATTCTTCCTTTTAAAAGTTAGTATTTAGATAAGTACTGCAGACTTTAATTGTAAGAAGGTGAAGGTACTATTGTGAGGTCTTGACATGAAATCACTGTCTATGGATTTAGAAGGTTAACTTTAGTGACATATCAACTAAGGACTAAATATGCTAAGAATAGTAAAGAATAACTCATTTTATAGAAGAAGAATAAGAAGAGAATAAATTGTGATGCAGTACTGATCCTGAATTTGGAATATGGTTCATTTTTAAAAAATCTGTGCAAAGGTGATATAGCTACTGTAGAACAGAAGTCTGCCCTTTTGGAAATGCAATTAAGTCATCCTTACTATATCCTCTAAGTTGTAAAATTTCCATTTAAATATAACACATCTAGGCAGCAAACACAGAGAAATAAAAATCCATAAGGAATAAATCTGAGTAGTAACATTGGAAGTCTGCTGGACATTTTGAAAGGTGAATTTTATCCAGGTTGGCAAAGTTAATGCAAAACGAGCTCCTGTTTTTGGAGAGAGTTCTATTAGCTTTCACTGTTAAACCTGAGCCTATGTGATAATGCATGAGTAATGGTTTTGGACTCAGTCATTGTAGTGAGGGATGCTGGTTTTATCCACAGCCATCAGAATAAACATCCATCAATGGAGGCTGAAGTCAGTGAAGTTGTTTAGTTAGAATATAACCTATTGATTTAGTTAAAATATATACTACTGATTCCTTATCAATAATCGAACCGGAAGCAAGGTTTCTCCTATAAACATGCAGCACTGTGTAAAATAGCAGAGGCTATCTTGTTGGACTAGCAACAGTGAAAGTATCATAGAATTACTTGATGAGGGTGTTAGTTGAACTTTTTTTTTTGAAAATGCCTTGCTTGTCTTCTGTTAAAAGTTGTTAGGGAAGGGTTTTTTTTTCCTCCACGACCACAAGGTCAAAATTTACATAATTACCTTTTTTTCCCAGGAGTTGTAATTAATATTTTATACCTCAATCATGGAAAAATAAAGCATGAAAAAAACCTGGAAACCTGTCTGTAATACAGTGTTGAACTCTGTTATAGCAAATTGTGTTTGGTATTACATCTGACTGCTGTGGACCTTGTTGTACCCAAAAGTGGTCACTTACAGCTGAAGCAACTAGCATGTTATAAGGCATTAAAAAAAAAACAAAAAAACAAACAACAAAAAACAACAAACAAACAAACAAAAAAACCACAACAAAATTGTGCCTCCAAAAACCCCACTCCCTTCAAAAAGTCTAATGAGTCATCACTGAAATTTCTGTCCAGCATGGATTTCTTTCTGGTACAGATTAGCAGCGATTTTGCAAGGGCAGTGTTTGAAAGTAAAATCAGTGTCCAAGGATTATTTACCTAATTGTAACAGAACCAATTAATTATTTCTAACAGGACAGCACAGTTTTCTAGGAAAACAGGTTATGAAAGACAGAAAAAAGGCCAGAGCAAGCAAGCAGAGGACAAAGAGTTTATTACAAACATGAGGAAATGGAGTGTGGAAAAAACAGTGGCTGAGTAAGCATCTTGGAGGTGGGGACAAGAATATGAACTAACCTGAAATCTTCAAAATCCCAGACGAAAACCATAAACAAAGCCTCACTTTCTAGCCACTGCTCACTAAGGTAACCTCTTCTACTTGCAGTGTGCCACTTAAATATTATTCACAGAGGTTTTTGTCTAACAGCTTCCTACAGATTTACTTCTGCTAGTGATGTACACTCCTTCCCTCCCAAAACAACTC
This sequence comes from Aramus guarauna, assembly GCA_013400195.1. Lineage (NCBI taxonomy): Eukaryota > Metazoa > Chordata > Aves > Gruiformes > Aramidae > Aramus > Aramus guarauna. The sequence goes on from VXBL01004419.1 coordinate 80,675, forward strand.
AACTGAATCTCTAGGCAGATCAGATGTGACTCAGTTCCATTCTTCTACTATGGGCACTACCAAAAGCCAACACGAATACGTTACAGTTAGTAGCCCAAAGCTGGTATAAAGTGTGTAAGTCTTACAACTCTCTAATTCTGTGCCTGAATCAGAAACTCTTCATTAAGTACTTTTATAAAACAAATTTATCTACAGCTGAATGAGCTGAACCATGGAAATTCAGGACCAAAAATGGCATGGGATCTGCAGTAATTACTAGGCACCTAAGCCACAAATGGCTGTTTGGAAAGCCCTGTGGCAGAAAGCCCTGCTAACCTTTAATGTCATGAAACACGTATAAATAGTAAATGCTTTCAAAACATCTGCAGCTCTTGGGCTTTGAGTTGTCCGTCCCAAAACAAGCAGTACTAGTATAAGGCAGGCTGCAGCGTGCCCCTGATTTTAAACTAGAAGAGCGAGGAGAGTTTGTTGAAAGACAGAAAATAATCATGTGTTTTCGCAAGAATTCTTCTGACCATCTATGAAGGGCAGACAGCCCTCAGCCACTAAAAAGGACAGTTATGTGTGTACCCTGTCCTTTGTATTTCCTGTTGCTCAGCTCTTCATGAAGTTAGGTTGATCAGGTTACATTTCTATAACTCCTGGTTCAGCCAGCTGCCTGTTCTGGATCCCATTTCAATGATCTGCAGGGATATTAACTGATGTCAAGCAACGCGCCGCACAGGTTCTCAAACTAACAGAGACTGACCTGGGTCCAGGTCAGAAAAGCCTGGAAAGGGACATGGCTTTGGTAGCTTAGGGTTCAGTATCACACTAACGCAGCTTCTGGTATTATCCTAACATCTCTACATAAGGCTGTAATTTGTCATTAAACTGTCCCAAGTTAGGCTGGTGGTACCTCAGATGTTTGTGCACCAGAACACATTTTAGAGCCTATGCATGCTGAATCTTTTCAAGCTGTATGAAAAACCTATATACTCAATAAAGCATCCTGGATTTCATTGTGTGGGCCAGACGTTTAGCAGTTTGATGCTCCAATGCACAGTTTTTAGGCACCAAAGTATTTACTGGATTCAGGTCTAAGTAATTAATTGCACCAAATTTTAATATTAAACTAATTCTTTAGCTATTGTATATACTCTTCATTCAAGTGCAAATCATTACCTTCACTGTACCTATTTTACAAAAGCAGAGAAAATATTTCTTATTCAAGCTTTAAGCGAAAATGCAAATTCAAGAACACCACTTAGAGTTCTTCCCAGCCTTAGGACTTGTTTGCTGCATAATGTACCCCTACTTCAAATATCACTTCTCATTTAGAAAACACTGTAGCCACATTTTCTTATCTAAAATTATAATATTTGTCATTTAAAATATAAACCAAAGCAAGAAGACACTTGACCAAGGTCTTGTAGGAATGTCAGGAAAGAATTTGAAAACATATTTAAAATGAATGTTTGAAGAGTTTGGGTTTCTTCTTCTGATTTAGTTGATATCTGTGCACCAATTTCACCATGAGAATGATAAAATTATAAGCATTAAATATGCTGATTTTAAGTCCAGAAAGATGATATGAGCATTGTTCTTAGTTTCAACACTTGTTGAAAGAAACCAATGGAGAAATGAATACCTTTCAGAAAGGAATGCTCCCAGAGGATGGGCTTAGAGGGACTCTTTAAGGGACTCTGAGGATTATGCTCCCCAGCTCACAGGGGATGTGATGGGGTTCCCCTGCCACAGGAATGGACAGTTCCTGATTGCTCCCACGAAACATAGTAATTGGAGAGATCAGAGGTAGTCACCGTGCCTGACTTGTTTTAAATTTGATTGGAGGATCCTGGGACAAAATTATAAGCAAGCTCTTAAGTATTGGCTATTCACCATATCACATTTATAAGCAGCTCCGTAAAATAGGATACCTAAATGGAGCAAAGAAAAAATTCAAATACTCCATGCCAACTAGAAAAAAATTAACTGAAAATATAATTTCAAGAAGAGGAAGATAATAAACAGTATCTTCACATTCCCAGTCATTGTTAAGGGAGGATAGTGAAACATCACCAAAATATAATTTTTCAGCATAGTTGTTACACATCTTGTTTAAAAGTTCATGATCTTAAAATCACAAGTTCAAAAGGTGTCCCAAAGAATTAAGAATCTGTGGGTCTCATTTTTACATGACTTGGAAGCCATCTAAAGGAAAGGAAGAGCCGTAGCAGTCAGGGGCATCCTATCTCTCATCTTTTCTATTGTTGAAGTCTTGGATAGAACTACAAGAACTCTTTAGAAAAAGAAGGTTTTCTGCCCTTCTCACCTCTTCTTTCTTCAAACAGTTGTGTAGATCTTAAAATATGAATAAAAACCCATGGGGCCAATTTTTCAAAACGAAGAGGCTGCCTTCCACCTCTTGACTTTGCTAAGTCAGAGTTCAATGAGATTCTTCTGAAGACAAGTGAATCCTGCTCTCACATGTGGATCGTGTATTATGGTGACCAGACACCTGTACTCAGAGACTGTCTTCCAAGAGGTGTTTTTTCGGGGTCTTTCACAACTGCAGAAAGTCAAACGCCTATCTAGTTTAATGTATCATAATAACATTAGTTTCAACTAAGAAGCCACATCTTGCACTAGCTGACCCATACAACAGTTATCTTAACTAGCTTCTGATTTCTGCATGAATAAATCTCGTTAATGCCACTGATTCTACACCAGCACTTGAGAGAAAGATCTAACTTCTTGATGAATTCTTCTGCACCGTCACTTACAGTGAGATTAAGCCCATATTCATCTTGTTGAAGTCAGTACAGTGGTTGCTCAAACCTTGGACCTCTTGTATATTTAAAATTGGCCACTTGAGTCAGAACTTTGTCAGATACTCTCACTGCACAAATCATTTTAGCCAAATTCAATTCTCATTCTTCCATTAAACTGTAGTTTTAGATACTGATTTTTTCATATTGTAAATTACTTTTAAGTTAAAGAAGATAACAAGTTAAGATACAAATCCAGATTAGTCTTAGGTTCCCACCTGCTCAAAAAGTAAGACATTGGTTTTCTTATATTCCTGCATTTGCAGGGCACATCTATTATCGTATTAAGAATTGTATTTGGATTTCAATTTCTTGAATGGAAACAGGAAGCAGATTTATGAAATTTTAATCCACTTCTGAAGAGTCTGTAAATTAATTAAACTTTAGGCATGAATGGAAGTGCAATATGCTTAAAATGCTTGAATGTAGAAATCTTTTCTAGTATTTATTTGTTATCTTCTGCAGGTATGTTATATCTTGCATATGACATAACACTTAAGGTGTTATTAAAATCAGAATTCCTTCCTCAAGTTCCTCACCCTCTGCCACAGAGGAGTCAGCAATTGTTTATCTGGGAAGCATGCGTTACCTCAGTTATCTAAATGAATATTAACCACTCACAGTTAGACTGTTTGTATTCATCAGAATTCCATATACTTTGAGAGTAATCACAGCCCCTGCTTCCCCAACTAACATGCACAAATATTAATGTCCAAGTCATCCAAATCTCTCTGCTTTTGAAGCATGTGTCAGGTTTTTCCCCATTCTGCTTTATAGCGGTTGCACCCAAATATGATATTATACAAATTATACAATATGTACTATTATACCTTTCATATGTATAATTATACCCACATAATAATTTGTGTATAAGTATTTTATGTTATATATATTATATGTATTATGGAAATCATTGCCAAAATCTGAAATGCTGCATTCTTCATGATTCAAACTTTCCTAATCCTTCCCCATCTCACATTCTGCTTTCATCTCCAGTAGACTGGCAAGTACTTTCTTTTTTCTTAATTGTAACTCTGTCTCAAAAGCAAACTCTACAAAATAGAGACAAGACATTAAAACAATGCTAATGTGGAGCAGTTAGTTGATGAGCAGACCATCATTACTTTACTCCCAACATTTGTCTGCTAGTATCTTGGATATGTTCAGTATTTTAATGTAAGAGGACAGAGAAGCTTCCTCTTTTCCATTACAGCCACCTCCTTCTGCTCTGCACAAAGAACTGTCTGATCAATACCACAATTACTAATTACCATAACCAGAACTGTTTCCTAGGTGGAATATTCCTTATTGGACAATGAAATTTTAGAGTAACTCAACAAAGCAGAAAATTTCAAGCTTGACAAATCAGTATTATGCCTCTCCCAACTGCAGTAAAGTTCAACCCTAATGCTTATAGGAGATCTGAAAGACCTGAAGATTACTTATGCTGTATCAGGAATCAACAGATAGTGTCACTTGGGTACATGATTTACCACCTGCTGTTCCTGACAAAGGTTTATTTAGCCTTTAATACCATATAAATCCTAATCCCTTACTACAAATTCTGTTAAGGGAAGAGAAGGTTTACAACATGCGATTGATCAGGAGTAGAAATGAGTGACAAGAGAGTATTGATCAGGAATTTAGACAGCTACAATACCTTATCTGTGAAACTGGTTCTTGGCCCTCTTCACTGATGAAAGAATTGAAGCCTACAGCTTTCCAGAATCCTTGTAACAATACAGGCTTTCACTAAATCTGAAACTGTAGCACCAAATGCATAACAGTTTTTTAATCACTTATTTATGCCCAGGCTTCTCTGAGACAAAGAGGAAGAGGTGTAGTCCCCCATTACGGTTTATTCTTGTGAAGTTTCATTGAAGTCAGCAGAGGTATTGGTTGAGTGAGGATACAGCTGAATTTTAGTTATGGAGATAGATCTGGGCTGCAAGAAAGCAGTGTTTACAAATTCTTTTAACATGTGATTTCTGGGAGTATTAAGAAATTTAGGGTGAAGGCTGACATGGACCAGTGGAAGTCACTCAGTGGAAAAAGAAATTGAAAGACTCCAGAATCTGATTTTGCAGTTCTGATCACATCAATATTTCAACAGGCTTCTCAGAAGATTGCAAAAAAGTCATTACGAGAGAGTAGTATTGGATAGACAAAATATCTAGGTAGAACTATGCAGAAATGAATTTTGTGTGAATTACAGTGGCCAAATTTTGCTGGTATTTGCACTCTTGAGTGAATGTAATATAATACTTGCCCATTCTCAGGGGAAATGGAAACGCTGACATCTGCATTGTCTGCAAATCTAATACAACAAAGCTCATAAATTGATTATGTGTCAGTGGAGTCATTAGAGACCACACTTCAGCCAAGGCAGAGACAGCAATTGTCCTAGTTCCTCATTTCTTAACATTTTTCTTCTAAAGCTGTACTGTGCGGGGTTTTTGCTGGTTTGGTGTTTTTGGTTGTTTTTGTTTGTTTGTTTTGTTTTTGTTTGTTTGTTTGTCTGTTTGTTTGTTTGTTTGTTTGTTTTTTCCCTTTTTCATTTTCTGAGAAAGATGATTCTTCCCATTCTAATGCAAGTCACCAGGTCAGATATGGTTCTTATTGTTCTTTTTTTTTTTTTTTTCATCCAACAACTACTAAAAAAAGACAGTGTTTTTCTGTTATTCACAGCCTACTTTTTACCTGGTCCAATTCAATTTCACTTAATGTAGCACTAGCAAGAACTTCATCTCTGTATTAAAAGCAGAATTTTTCATACCTGACCAAATTTACCATAGGTGTGTGAAGTTGTGCAGCTTCACTGATGCAGAGAGCTTGAGCCATTACACTATCACAGAGTTTGGCAGAACACATCACATTAGAAGCAAAATATACAACGGCAAGATTTGCCCTCATATAAAGCCTGCCATCTGAGAGTCTCAAGGTTAACCAACAGTTTATGGTCTGTTAGTTCCAGGGACTGGCTTGAGATTCAGGATCAGTTTTGAAATACACCATAAATATTCCTAGCAAAAAAAATGTAGAGAAAAGTGGAGGGAGAGTATGCAAACAAGAGAATTTATTGCCCTTTTATCACCAGGTACCATAATGCTTATACCCACACAAATGGTGTAGTAGTCACTATGTGACCGCTTACCTCCTTAAACCCTAAGAAGTCTCCTGATCAATATGGATCATTCAACATGACCTCATTAAAAAAATGAACACAGGAAAATTAACCAGCCCAAGGTCCCTTCTCTGCCAGTGAAGTCTGTGGTGTAAGACCGATTTACATTCAGAGTGATTCAGAGCTTCCTTCAAAAACACGGTGACAGCAACAATACTGGTTTTTGGGATTAGTCCCTGGAATCTCTGTTCCCTGATGCTTCCCTGGGAATCATCCCAGAAAGTGCTCACTGGTACCTAATATAACCCACTGTACTGGAAGCTAGCGAATTAGATAATCACCGGTCACTGCTTGACCCTCAGCCATGATCCTGGTTTATGAGCTAGTATGGATACAATCTATGTAATCCAGGGTAAATCCGCATGAGTTTAATCCACAGAGAGATTCAACCACCTCAGTCACACCCAGATGCTTCCAAACTCCCTATACACTGGTCCTACCTTGTGAGGAAATTTGCACAGCATGTAGACTTCCACTGATGTGCATCGATACTATTATTTATACCTGTATATCAAGGCAAGTGTTTTAGTCCCAGAACTCGGTTGGGTTGCCCTCTGGCTTTATTTGAAAATATTCACCTTTTGATGAGTTTCAGTGTAGATGGTGTGAGACATGGTCTAAGATTTTACTCCTACTTGATTTGGAACAAAACCTTGAATGTTATCCCCGACGTATAGCTGTTGACCTAAGAGGGTGACAGCTGAATGACTTGCCAAGGGATGTCCAAATGGCATAGCAGAGACCGATCCATATCTGCTGAGGCTAACACATTTGCCTACACAATCAATTATATTCTCAAGCGATGCACCTCAGCTCTCAATGAACAAATGGGGAAGAGGTGAGTGATAGACAGGAATTTTGTTCTGACCACAAACTTTTTCCAACAGCAGCCATGGAAAATGCATGAATGTTCAGAATTAAGTATATATGATATTTTAAAAACCTGACCCTACCAGCCACGAGAACCTCATGAACAAGAGAAAGGAGATGACGCAGTCTAACTGAAGATCTGTAAAACTATAATTTTTTTCACTGCGAAATAAAATGTACATATTCAGGTGGCTTTCTTTGGAAAGTCAATCTTTTTGCATATCTTAAATTGGCAGTCTGAAAGTGAGACTTTTTTGTCTAATTCCAAGAAACTGATTAAGTGGGATGAGTTACATATTTTGTTGTCTTGACTTCTTCACTGACACTCTAATTAAGGGCTGGAACAGTCCCCTGGTATTGTGGGTTTTGATGAGATAACCAGTGAACTTGATCACTCATGACGGATGGCTTTGTTGTGGAATTAACTAGTGAGAGTGCTTTGGGGGATGTAGTTAATTCTTTTTCTTTTCTCTTTTTGAAAATATTACATATGAATCAAAGTACTTGAAATTAAACTTTTGAGAGAATAAAAAGCTGAGTGCTCAGATTTCAAAAGGAGCTTTTATGTTGGTGGATTTATACTTTATTTTTCAGTTGCTAAATGTGATTAAAGATGTTCATTCTCATCCAACAGCCTGAAATCAAGACTGCATGTCACACTATGTGTTGGAATAGAGATCTTCTCTCACCACCACCAGCTGCTGAACACCTTTGCTGTGATCAGGATTCCCAACCTTGGTTTTAGCCGTATGACTTCACCTCTCTCTCCCTGTTATTATATTTGTCCTACAAAAAGTCATGGACTTTGTCTGTCACTTTTCTACTTGGTTGAATTCAGATATTTAATTCTCAAAATGACTAGCTACGTTCATACTGGAATTTCTAGCAGACAGCCCTCTAACAGTGCAGCCTTTCATTCCTCATCCCTACTTTTCCCCTCATTATACCATAGCCTCACTCATTATCACAGACCATTACTGGGGTCTAGCCTAACATCAGCCTTGTTCAGCTCAAGGAATGGAAAATTTCTGTTCCACTTCTATAGACCATGGCAGAGACTGACAGGGCCACAGAGGGCCCCAAAGTTTTGTAATAAACAGGTAGAGATGGAGTTTTCAGATGGCAGAAAACAACATTGCTTTCTGGAAGTCAATGGTATTGCAATAATACTCAGCAACTTAACAGAGTTTTCCAGCTGGACATTTCTGTCCCCAGGATCCTGCATTTGAATTTCATACATTCCAAATGGAGTCAGTTTTGGGAGATCCATTAAAAAGATAACAAAAAAATAAACAAAAAGGGTCCATACACTCTTATTCATATATACTTCTATAATAAATGCCAATCAGACCATTAAAAAATATCTCAGAGCTCTAAGATTATACATCTAAATGCCTGTAATTATTTATTAATCACAGCAGATTCAGACTTTTCCACGTGGAGTTTCTCTGTCTCTTTCAGCAGCATTTGACCTCTTAGCCAGGAGATTTCTTGCTCCTTCTAAATAGCTTGTTTTCAAATGTTTTGAGTTAAACTGCCCCAGAAAGTAGCAACAGCAGTTAAACTTAACAGCTTGTAGCACCAACTGTTCATGATCAACCTTTGCAGCTTCATTCCTGACAGAATAGACTTCTGCAGTATTCTTGATCATGGCCGTTTGTCCTCTTCCACTCTAGAGCAAGTTGGTAACCTCTCCTTGCTTGAATTCTTGTCCCTGGAATCCAGCTTGTAGGATATTTTTCTCTGAAATGTGCCATGTAACAAAAGTGTCCAGATAAGACATACCATGATGACATCAACTCTGTCTAGACTGGACTTCACCCTCATGTCTGTACTGAAAGTAGATGGGAATGATTTGAGTCCCCAAAGCTGCCTCCTCATCTTTGATGTCTCAGGTAAATCCCATCCCAGGTGGGAGGAACCACAAAAGGCTTACATGGACCATGAGAAGTACCGCCACCTTCTGTCCCTCACTTCTGCCTACATCCTACACCCCCATTTGGGGCATTCACTCCTTCAAAGAGTCAGCTGAAGAACAGCCTGGAAGTGTCCTCTGTGTCACTGGCACAGCTGATAAGGCTCAGTAGACTTTAGATGGTGAACAGCAAATGCCAGGAGACAACACTGGGCCGACAAGAGGCCTATTTGGAGACCTGCTCCCTTCACACAGTTCATCTATGCTCATTCTTACTGGCATGAATCATCCATTTAAACTGACCCTGAAGTAAAATTTCTCCATGAGTTTTCAATAAAGCAAAACTAAAAAAAAATAATTAAGAAATCTTCACCATAGTTTTGCATTCTATTAATCAATTAAAAGTTATTTAATTCAGGAGATAAAACAACTAGTGCTCATCTCAAACAAAATTTCTCATTGTGTTTAGTGACTGTGCAAACACAAATGCTTATATTATTTTCGATAGAAACTCATAGATATTGTAAGATAACTATAATTTCAAGTTATTTAGTTATGTCTGTAAACTGTTCAACATGTCCTTAAAGCAGAAGAACTACATGTGAGGAAGGTTTTGATAATGGAATTAGTTTTTTTAAAAAACATGAAAATATTCTACTCTGGAAGAACAACAGGAATGACTATAATACTTTGCATTCTTTTTTTTATCATACATTTTTGTATGTTTTGTAGGGGTGTGGAATGCATTTCTTATTACAATGGAAATCTGTAACAAGATGTTTAAGGGGAAAACATGGTCTGTATTACCTAATAGCCTACAATGTCTGTTACAGTAAAAGTGGAGGGGGGAGACAGAGAGAGAGGAGAAAGGCTGATAACCCATAGGTATACTGTGCTAAGATATAGTCATGTGCAACAATATTAAACATAAGCCATCAATCCGGAATCATTGGAGGAGGACAAAGGACTAGATAATTTCTTAAGGTGTATTTAATTCTATTTACTATGATTTCCTTAAAATCAAAAGACTAATAGCTAGATGAATACACACTTCTGACATCAAATCGTTCTACCATTCTGTTCAATATAGTTTTATAATATGGCTGAAATTTGTACTCTTGCATAGTTTTGTTACAAGAATATTCAGTGTAGGATTTACTTATACTGATAGAGGTCATAAAATCAGGTGCTTTTTCTTACATTTTTTTTTTGTAGGTAGGTAGTAAAATCTGTGCAAGCTGTTATTGTATTTTCCTAGTAAATTAGCTGTAGTTCCTTTAATTTTTCTTCCTTAACTTCCTGAGCCTCCTGAACACAAGACAATATAATAATCAATATTTTACAACTGTCATAATGGTGTGCAATGTGGAGTTTTCTTCTTGAAGTACTAATGGACAGATTATTTGACAGGTAAAAATATAATTTTTACAGATCTTTGCATGAAAGCTATAAATGTTAATCGACATATTAAAAACAGTGCAGAGAATTTTATAGATTAAAGAAAAGTTTCAAAATATTAAATTAAATCCTTTTTTTCTTTGAATATTTTGTTTGACTTTTAGATTACACCCACAAAGAATTTATTTTGTTTGGTTTGAAATGCATTCTCTTCACAGACAAATACCATGTTTAATTTCACATTATATACTGACTTATAATGGTGAGGCACATCTATTCTGTAACAGCATTCTGTATCACCGAGGAGATTTTTTCTGATGAGCTGTGGTGAGTCTTCAAAGTATGTTTACCTGCAGCTGACACAGAAATCCTTAGAGCTGTAGATAATTGCCAAGTTCATAAATTGTATAATTAACACGTTAATATGGATTAAGGCAATTTACTTCCTAGTGCGAAATTTGGGTTGTCATCATTGCCAGTATACATTGTTCAAGAGGTATCTATGAAGTGAGTAAGGATACTACAACATACTTCAGCTGAGCTGATATTTGACTATTAGAGAGATTATATGTCTTCTTGACAATATTGAATTTTGGGTTGAAGCTGACCTGTAGTAAATTCTAAGCTTGTTGTACCAAATCTTCCTGTTTATAAGATAACACAGCCATGATTAAAACATTTTAATGAAAATTTTTTTACTGGAATAAATTGAAAGTCGATTAAAATATTGAAATCAACATTAAAAGTCCATTTTTAATAATAGTAAAAGTGAAAAGAAAGAGAAAAGAATAAAAGGATGGTTTGAGGGTTCAAAAAGCAAACAAGGTAAATAATTATTTTCTACTTCTCAAAAGCAGAAGAAAATCACATTTTTCAATAGGAAAGAGAAATAGATTTTACTTATATTTGGTTTTTACTCATAAGATGAAAAGGAGATTATAAAAATTTTCCCTGTTTTTTGTTTGCTTGTTTTCAATAGTTTGTTCCCTGTCTTCTTCATCAGCTGCAGGTGAACAGCCTCTTAATTGCACCTACTTACCTATTTGTGATACATCAGGAGAACAGAAAAAATAAGCAGTAAGACAAAACAAAACAAGCATGCTTCTAATATGCAAAAGTGGTAAGTGCTAGACATTGTGTACTTGTTCACACTTGCTTCTGCTTTCTGACCAGCCCTTGTTTAGAAGTCTGGGTGGTAGTCGTAGCAGGAGTTGGCTCTTGAAATATAGAAGTCCCTCTGATCTTGAGGTATATGTCATTCCCTGCTGCGTTGGTGGAACAGAAAAATTAATAGCGTTTCAGACAAAATTGGGCTGGTCATTATACTAAGCAGCCTCAAGTCATTGAGTAGAAGGTACGGAGTAGAGTAGATGCAAGTAGATCTGGAAGCAGCTAAGGGAGTGGAGAAAGGCATTTTCTGTGGAACTATGTGAGAATTCTATCACAGCAGAGATGGTGAATGTATAAATATGCACTCCCATCCAGCTTAGCAACTCTTCTCCTTCACCCTTCTCCCCCCAATATCTTCTGTAACTTGAATTTTCAAATTTAAAAAATGATGTAACTTTTTAGGCATTTTCTCAAAGACGTCTTCCTGCCCAAATAAATAAGTTGATGACAGGAAGAAAACCAAATTGTACAGGGAGCTGGTCCTTCTATGGAGCATCACTCTGCTGTGTTCATGAGATATTGCTTTCTTATAGAGGTCCCACTAGATCTCTGTTTTGAAGAAGGATAGCCAATACTTGCAGTGGACATCGCCCCTGCTCCATGAGGTGAAAGTGAGAAGAGATATTCCGCAACATGGAAGTTGAACCAACCATTCCTCCTGGAGGCACTGAGTCCTTCCATACCCCCCGACAACTCCGGAATTTCCTGATATCACTACATTTCTTTCTCAACTTTTTTTCCTCACAGTTATGCTACCAGCATACAAATGTTTGAACTGCTCTCTGGAGAATTTGTTTGCCTGAACATTTGACCTATTTTGTGGTATACATTTAATTTCTCTAGGAAGTTTCAGAAAGGAAGGCTTGAAAGACATGTCCTACTGCTCTGACACTTGTTTTCCCACTGGGAACCATGAAAAAAAGGCATTTCTAACATTACATACATAAAATGAAATAAACCCCAACTCAATAAAAATCTTCAGAGGATGTTTTAGAAACATTTTATATAAGTAAGTCAAAACTTCTAAAAAAGATTGCCTACTAAGGAGAAGCTGAAACTTTACAAAGATCTTTCGACAACTGTACATCGATTAATATCGAAAGTTAAATCTTCAGGCAACATGAACTGTCAGAGCTCCAGTGAAAGCGGTGCACAGGGTACACCACCTGACACATCGCTTATGGATCTAGACCCAAATATTTAAGCACAGATTGTAGTTTCTGATCGGTTTAGTGTGCTTTTAATGCTCTTGTTTATTTATTTGGAAAACTTCATTATGCTAGATGTAATCAATATATTCTCTTTTATGCTCAAATATTTACTAAGTATCTTAACATGCAGTTAATATTTTGCTTCATGTTTCTTTTTGATCATTAAGATATTCAGTAAATTGGTTTCTCAAAGTCGCTAGAGAGAGCTACAATGAAAATTTGAACGAAAAATGCCCCAGGAACCTTCTTGTTTATTGTCTATAAATGCAAAAAACTTAAGAACTATCATGACCAAAAATGTAAGCAAAAATGTTCAGTCAAACACTAAAATAATCTTGGAATTATTAGAGACTTTTTTCCTATTTTTACAGTTGTCTACAAAGAAAAAACAAACAAAAAATATTTCCAGTGATCTGATTATGATTCATTCATGTTTACCACTTTTATGACTGAGGTTTGTTATAATTAGGCTTTCTTAAGATAAATTTATTTCACAGCCTCACAACCTTCCAATGCTGACTTTTATAGACTGACAAGTGAAAGTTGAATCACAATGACCAGCCCGTGTGACCCTTTTTTGTGAGTAGCCTTTCCTGGTTGCCTGTCTTGTGGCAAGGAAATTATTTCCTTCTCGACTATTTTCTTTTCTGTATTTGAAACATCTTTGCTTGGGACGTAGGCTCCTGAACGATGATATTTTAAAAATTTGTACTTACTTTTGTCCTCATCTTACTACATACCTTTTTCATATCAGTATCTTGCAAAATGTTTATCTCAAAGTGTAAATGTTTAAAAATTATTTATCACAGAAAATCTGGCAAGAGGTCATTTGTGCTGTCTCCAATCTTTTGCACAGAGATAGGATTAATCATAAAAGTTCATTACAAACATTTGTCTAAACTGGAATTATAAAAATGGAGTTGCAGATTTGCAGATTGCAGAAATTCCCATGATGTTCTGTTCTAGTACTTTTTCTGTAGATGAAAAGATCTTCTGTGTAACCTAGACTGCCTTTGTTGCTGCTTAAACTCCACTCCTCATTTTATTCACATAGAACTTGTATAAGTTCACTGTCACACCACAAATGTAGACTCTTTTTATCTCTCTCCTAAAATGTGGTATTATAATCTGTGAGTTGAATCCCACTGTTTTTCTCTTGTTTTTCTAGGTGAGTCATGCTTTACATCCCAGCAAGAGAAAAACCATATAAATCTCATACCCAGCAAGATATCAAAAGGAGAACAAAATGGATTAAAGGAGGATCAAGTCTACAGATTTATGAATTTAATGCTGCAATTTACACAATGTCTTGACTCCTGTGTTTTATTATTGCTTTATTTATCTTTTTGTTCTCCAGTTAATCTTGTATTCATTTGTCCCATAGATGAATTCTGGATTATTAAAATATGAATTGGAGCAGGGGACATGCTGTCTGAATAAAATAATATCTGGTTACTACATGCTGATATATACCCAGGCTGAAATCCAAATATTCAAGCATTATCAATCTACAGCATGTTTTAACAACATAGCCTAAAACTACTAATTGTATTATAAGATTTAGGGGTGGGGGTTTGGGTTTTTGTTTGGTTTTTTTTGTTTTGTTTTGTTTTTTGTTGTTGTTGTTGTTTTTAGCTGAATGGCAACAGCAAACAATGAAGTAAACAATTTAGCAAGCAGAGGATCTCTCGGGCTATATCTTAACGTATCACTGGAGAGACTCATGAACTTCTGTTCAGAAAGATATGAGAACTCTTGAAAGTAAAGCCTCTTAAAAAAGGCATGTATGGGAGAAATCAGAACTTTTGAAGGAGAATTGAAGCTGATTAATGTCTAAAACATTTATTTTAAAAGTTGTTTAAAGTACAGATAAGGGACATAACGGCTATCGCTACTGTAGTAAAATTTGTGTGTCAGATTGTGATTAGAAAGCAATGTATTATATTTTTATTTTCATGCTAAAATTAATGCTTCATTCATTTATCCAGTGCAATAAATAAAAAAGATTCAATAGTGATACAATAAAAACATTTTATTCCTGACCCAGCATCATAACACCTGGCCATGGGGAACCTGCTGGAATCAAGTTTGATTATGTCAGAAAGACTTATTTTTCAAAAAAATCTATACAATCCGGTAGATTTCCATTCACTTCAAATTGCTGATTTCAGAACTGCAGGGAGTATTAAAAGAAGTATATATGCTTTTTATAAGAGGTCATTTAATTGCTCCTATGGATCACTGAATCATTTGGATTATAACTGAAAATTGAGCCAGGGCCATCCAGAGCTCAGATCCTGAACCTCAGAAGGTCCAGCAAAATGTGTTATGACGCGAGATGAGAGAGAAATCTGTTATTGATCTGTAATAAATCCAGCTCTTAATCCCTCCTCACCCTGAATTACATAAACAATCCTATTACACTAGATACATTATTGTAAAACTTTTACTGTTGGGAGGATGATGATATTTTGCAGAGTGTTTGGGTGTAGTGTTTGATATAATGACAGAGTACCTTTTAAATGTGGAAAAGTTGAAATGAGAATTAGACTCTTCATTGAAGAAGAGGTAATCTTCTGATTAAACAATGATGTGCACTTCAGGCAGTTTGAGTTAGTCACAGATCTTTTCTGTGCTTGCTTCAGTATCCTATCAATAAAAAGTGACTTCTTTATCTCAGAAAGTTTTGGTGAGGGTTTCACAATATATAGACATATATGTGCACCAATCTTCTAACACAGAGCAGAACAGAAGCAGGGAAGAATCTACAATATATTCACTTACTAAACAAAATATGAATCAAATGTTACATACTATTCAAGGGTTGTGTAGATGTTTGTGATGAGCTGTCAAGGGAGACTTGAAAGTACAATATCTAGGTGCATCAGTGAAGAACTCCAGCTGGTCACTGACATAGAGGCTGACACCCCCTTCTTGTCTTCCCTGCCTGTCCTTCCTAAAGAGCCTGTATCCTTTCATCCCAACACTCCAGTCATAGCAGCCATCCCACCACGTCTCTGTGATGCCAATGAGATCATAGCCCTGCAGGTGTGAGCATGTCTTCCACTCCTGTTGTTTAATGCCCATGCTACATGTGTTTGCATAGAGGTATTTCAGTTTGGCCCCCAATGAAGCTGACTTACTGGCTGGAATCCCTTTGTGCTGCACTTCAGGTGCTCTCCTGCTGACCTGTGATCCTTCTCCTGGCTCTGGGCATCTATTGCTGGCACTGGCATCAAACTGGTAGGAGTGGGATGGGTTGAGGCTCCCCTCCTCCAGCAACTTTAGTTTAAAGCCCTCTTCACCAGCTTGGCAAGCCTATGACTGAAGATGCTGTTTGACTGATTAAGGCAAATCCCTGTGCTGTGTTGCTTGATTTGCAAAGCCATTGCACAACGATCTGTAATTACATAGATTTGTATACACAGGCTATTGTGTGATATTGCTTAATTTAATTATCCAATACGTAGGTCACTCAATTGAGTGAATATCTCTCCTTTTGAGATTAGCTACATGAACTAGAATCAGAGAAAAAAGAGGAGGAGAAGAAAGAATAATAAAGCACTGAGATTAAACCCTGACGAGTCATTTAAGCACAAAAAGAATAAAAAGCTGTGGTGGTAGGGAAAATCTCTATTCGTACTCTACACTTTCTTCTCTTTACAATATGCATGTTCTGGTGACAAAGGAGTAACAAACATGTAGTTTATACAAGTAGTTCTTAAGGTTTCAGTAGAATGGCTTCAAGGTACTTGTCCAAACTTGGCAAATCCAGTATGAACATTGGTACTGGATGTTCATACTGTTTTGTCAAGTATGAACATTGGTACCAAAACAATCTCTGTGTTCCTTAGATTTTGAGACAGGACGTAACCTTGTAACTTTTGCTTCTGGTATTAGTCTCTGTCTTAAAGCTACATTTTATTTAGATGAAATAGATAATGGTCGAAGGAGAGCAGGATAACTCCGTGATGTCCCAGTGGAGTTCATCAACATTGTGTTTCAAAGATCTTATTCAGGTCATGAGTAGGGTGATCTCATATCTGTATCTTATACAGGCAAAACCTGTTTTGTAGGAAAAAAACATGTAAGACATGACTCTTATTTTCCCATGCCATTCCTTTGAAGATAGTTTTATGCTTGCGAGTCCAAAGGAAACCAAATCAAGTGGACAAATTTTAATGAAATATAATTTCCTTGCTATCTTCTCCAGAGTACGATTTTATGTTTCCTTGTTCAGATTACTAGCATCAAAGGGTATTTCCTTGTCCTTGTTCAGCTCAGAATAAAGAACCAGATGGGAAATTTTAGGTATAGTTATCTAAATCTCATTCTGTCACTACAGTGACCTGTGAGACCTGACCCATAAGCTCTCATCTGGTCCATAACCTCAATAGCAAAGTCTTGTGAAGTCAAACCACTCCTTTTCTGAAAGAACATACCCACCACCTCCCATCTTTTCTGCCTGTCTTTCCTAACAAGTCTGTATCCATGTAGAACAGCATTCCAAGCAATAATCCCAGTGAACCACTAGATCTGTGACTCTGGACAGACCTCTAATTCCTCCTGCTTGGTTCCCAAGTTGCTTTCTCAAGGACAGATTGACTACCTCCCCATTGTCACACTGTCTTCCACAAGCTTCCTCCCTCTTGTCCCTGTAGTAAATTTCTCTTTGGGCTTTGGTCTCCACCCCAAGGCTAACCTAATTCTCCTCCCTAGTTCAGCAAGCCTGTTAGCAAAGATGCTTTTGTCTGGCTTTGTCAGCTTCATCCCACTGAGGGTTCTGTTCTTCAAAGAGTGTCCAACAAGCACATAAGCAAAAGCTCTACCTGTGACACCATGTGTACAGCCAGATAATGGGTTGGAGTTTCCTCATGGCAGAAGAGGGAACAGAATGAGGATATTCTGCTTCTTGGATTCCTCACATATTTGCTAGAATACAGACTGGGAGTCACCAAAGTTTCCCCATGTGTTGCAAAAGGAACCCCAAGAGGGTACTATGAACTCCCCTAGCTGGACCACAAACCTAAAAATCAAGATTTGCAAACCCAGAAAATTTTGTTGTATGTTAATGTCATGTGTTCATTAAGTTAAGAATTCTTGGGGCTAGGAAAATGATGCACTGCATGCTTGTTTACTAAAAAAAAGTCATATAGATACAGCCTAAATCTACTTTAATTCAATGTAGAAAGTCCCATTAATTCTGAATAAAACAGGCTTAGAATTTCATGAATAATATGCATACTGTTTCTGTTTTAAAGGGAATATAGGGAATCATGAAATAAGATAAAAATAAATGCTCTTTTCAAGAACCTTTTTATTATTATAACTTCCTGCCTCAATTAAGATATTAATTATAGACTTAATATTGCAAGTTTTCTTTTGTAATGTAATTAAAAGCTAGATGATTGCTGTCTGAGAAAACTTAGATGTAACATTATTAATTCAAAATTAGACATCAGAAAGCAATCTGTTATGATTTTATTAACTTATCAGGCATATAGTTATATTAAAGCATTTTGCTAGCATCTCAAAAACCATTTGGATATCAATAAAAAGGTAGCTAAAGTGTGCTAATTGACACTTTGGAAGTGGGTTGGTTGGTAACTTGTAGCTGCTTTGAAATATCTCAGTTAATGCCTAATCATCTCTCTTAAATAGATTCTGCTTAAAATATTTAAATGGACATAATTAAAACTGAATTGTTTATGTGAATTTTTCATCATAATTACCAGAGAAATTAGATATAGATCTTCATATTACTGTTTAATAGGTGTTGTTCTTGTTCTCAGTTGGCACTAAAACAATGTTGCAATCACTGTTCTTTCATGTTTTGAAATCCAAATTGAGAATTGGTGCTTCAGAAAACAAGGGATTAATATAATTGTCCAGATTTTATGTAGCAGTGAAATTGCTATACTGGATCAGACTTATAGACTGTCGTCTTCCCTGATGTTTGCAAATATCGGATGCCGCAGAAGAATGTATAAATCCTCCCATCCCAAGTCAACAGATGTGTAATCTGTCCCCATGAAGGTCTCTTTATAATCCCAAGGGATTTGGTTTAAACGATTAAGTACAGAGTTCATTTTGGTTTATTTTATAAATCTCTGACAGTTTTAACTACTATATGACTGAATATTTCTTCTGCATATAAATACATGGTTTCTGTTAGAGCTTCTCTAATTCTGACTATTTCTTTAGTGAAGACTACTGTGATGGAGTGTATTATAAAGTGGTCAAACCCAAGCGTTTGCAAAAAGTCCAGAGAAAATCATATCTGAAAATACAAATGTAGGTCTGAACTCTAGATTTGCTGTATGCTTTGCATGAGGAACAGGGACATTGGAAAGAAAGTAACTAAATAAAATTTTACAGAAAGTTCAGATCTACAAATTTACTTGGAAGAAAATTACTATTCCCCAGTATTCTTAAAGAAAAAAAAAAAAAAGTGCCTGAAAAAATGAGAAGCACATAAGAAATATCAAGCCTTTGTGTTAGAGAAGTCACAGGTGCTCCCCAAGAATCAGCAGCAAATGGCTAAAATTTACACAATTTTTTTACAATATTCATTAGAAGTTGACAGGACCATCTATTTGGGCAGTTCTGTCCTAGGGACATCACAGATTTGGCACTGCTGGGCTACCTGTCTGTCTGGCCAGCATGAATTCACTGATGAGCTGATTCCCCATTCTCCTGAAGTCTGGCAATATGAGGAGCCAGCTGACCTGCACGACTGGAAGTCCGGAGTAGTTCACATGTAAAAGCTACCTCAAACCAAAGGCCTCTGTGTACCCTGGTTCCTAAATGGCTTTTCAGAAAGGCTGTTTGAAAACCCTCAAGGTTCTCAGCAGCAATACACCAAAACTCACATCACTCTGTTCATTCTTTTACGAAATGCAGACATGTTTTAAATGAAAATTTTCAATTGATTTTATTCTCTGAAAATGTTAAATTCAAGGTATGATTCCTGAGGAAGGGACATAGCTACCTCTCAGGGTGCATTGAATAAGCATAGACAAGTTCCCACTGATTTTTTCTGTGATTCCTTCTGTTTTTCCTACATGTCACGGTGAGCCTTGAAAAAATGTTTGCACTGTGCCATCAGGCTGTTTGCAACGTGGGCACTTAACAATGAAAGATAAATTCATATGCACCGTCATATTCACTACATATAGAATATATACAATGGCAGGAGAGAGTCAGGCTTTCAGTCTTAAGTAGGAAGCATCAGAATAGGATCCAAAATCTGATAGCACAAGTCACCAATATAACACAGGGAAAGAGCAATGTACCTCAATAGAAGAGCCAACAAAATCTGAAAAAAACCCCAACGACATGGCCAGCGATTCGGAAAATGTCTTGGATACAACAAGTGGGAAACACTGAACACAGGTATAAATACAAACTCAATCACTATCTGGTTCCTGATTCTAGAATCCATTCTCTGTTATAGATTTAAACACATATATTTTGAAAGAACTGATTGGGGATAAAAGAGGTTAAAGCTTTTATTTTCTTGTCCCAGGGAAAAGTTCCTAATTGCTGCCCTTTCACTGAAAAGAGAAGGTTAAAGTATACAAGGAGTTCTTCACCTAATGGTTAGAGATCTTATCTCAAAAAGGGATTTTGGGTTTCATTTCCTGACCTATTTTCAAACTTTACACTGGAGTGAAAAATGTAAGGAACACCTCAGAGCGGGGAGAAGCCTAAGCTTCCTGACCACTTGGGTGTGAAGGAAGTCCATACAAGCCTAGATATCCCTTCTATCCCTATTTCCTCTGAATGGTAGAGTGCTTAAGAAAAGATTATAAAAAATAGGGAAAGCACTGACTGGCAGAAAACAAGAGAGTATTAAGCTTCCCCTTGCTCTCTTTCTGACCCTGTCAGTGCTCCTTTCCTTTCTACACGTGATCCAGGGTTAACAAAAGGTACAATTCTGTTGGAATAACCAAGGACACATTGTCTCTGAGACAAACATGAATATTCACGGCATGATAGATACATAATCTTCAAAGCCATCCTCAGACTATCCATCCATCCCAGTTCAAGGCATAGTGAGTGCTATATTTAGGCTCCAGCTTCCCAGATATAGCATGTAGAGCAGCAGCAAAAAGGGAGAAGAAAAATGGGCTGTATTGAAATTGTAAAGGGATGTATTACACAGTAATTCATGAAACTGCTGTAGCTAATGCTGTTATCACGAATCTACTGCTATTTACAGTGCTATGGTATGCACAGAAACGCTCGATTCAATTTTACATATGTAAATTAAACACATAAAACTGTACGTTTATCCTCATTAGACTGTGAAATGTTATGACTCAAATGTGACAAATAAGTTATACATAGGTAACAGTGGCTATCCATTTTATACTATTCTCTGCAGACCACAAATACCTTTATATCCTGATGAATTTCTTGACTCTGGCAGAATGAGCCAAATAGATATTAAATATTTTAAAGCATTTCTGAATAAAATAGTTAGGAGTCCAGTCTAGATCCTATTTTATTCCCCAGAGAATACAAGACTTCTGCAATTATTTTTTTTTCCGTTTTGTTGTTGTTTTTTTTCCCCCCTCTGGATTCAGTTTGTTTATTTTTTGGCTACTTGAAGAAAAAATTGATTGATTCTAATAGAGATAAAGAGTCATTTGAGTTAAAAGCCACCTTGACGTCTGCTACATTCCATTTTCCTGCAATAATACAGAGCTGAGACTGCCAGTTTTAAGTAAGTTTTGGAGTATTTTGTCAGTCAGTAACCTGGGATTTGAGAACTAAAAGCTGAATCCCCTGATTTACCACAGATCTTGTTTGTGACATAAAGACATCCTTTAATTTCTTTGTATGTCATAGTAACATCTGGAAATAGCAGTATATGTGTATCTCACAGTATATTTAGATGTATTAAAAAAAAAAAAAAAAGTACCATGCAACCCCTGGAAATGTCCCAGGGACCTGGGTAATGGGCAAGTTCAGGAAAAGGAAAGGAAAGGAAAGTGGAATTGAAGTCACAGATCTGTCCCTCAATTCATCTTGCTTGGAAGAGCTGGCAGAAGAGACACTGTGATCCCTCAAAGCTTTGTGAAAGCAAACCCTAACTGCTTTTTGGAAGTTCAGCTTTTCCCATTTGTTCTCGATTTGGGAAGGCTAGGCAAGGGAGGAATAATTAACTGAAAGTTACTAAACAAATAGAGAAATGAGATACTCTTGTGTAGTCATCTCAATCTTTTTGTAGGTATTTCTTATGGCCACTATCTCTAAGAGACTATTAAGCTTGAGCAATCATTTATTCAGCTGAGTATGGTCATTCTCTTAATCTTATGACATGGAAGAAAACATCATTTCCCCCCCAAGAAATAAATTTGAAAAGTGTTATTCAGAACTATTACAAAGTTTTCTCTTCTACAACTTATTTAACTGTGTTTGAAGCATTAGATTGTGCTTCAGTGCTCTTTGCAATACATTAGATAGCATACGCTGAGTTCAGGAAGGCTGAACATTCTTCAGGAAGGAAATCTGAAAGGCGCAAGAGCAGGCCATGCCCATGTGCTGAAAGATGAACTGGCAGGGAAGAAGACTGGCCTGGCTGAACAGAGAGCTTTGACTGCACCTTGGGAAAAAAAGGAGAGTTTATGGACTGTGGAAGAAGGGGCAGGCCACTCGGGAGGACTACAAGGATATCATGATGATGTGCAGGGAGAAAATTAGAAGGGCCAAAGTCCAGCTAGAACTTAATCTGGCTACTGATGTAAAAGACAATAAAAAATATTTCTATAAATACATTAGCAACAAAAGGAGGGCTAAGGAGAAGCTCCATCCTTTATCAGATGCATGGGGAAACATAATGAAAAATGATGAGGAAAAGGCCGAGCAACTTCTTTGCCTGTCTTTAGCAGTAAGACCAGTTGTTCTCTGGGTACCAGGCCCCTGAGCAGGAAGACAGGGACAGGGAGCAGAATGAAGCCCCCATAATCCAAGGGGGAGTGGTTAGTGACCTGCTACACCACTTAGACACACTCAGGTCTATGGGACTGGATGGGATCCACCCAAGGGTACTGAGGCAACTGGTGCAAGTGCTCACCAAGCCACTTTCCATCATTTATCAGCTAACTGGGGAGGTCCCAGTTGAGTGGANACCGAAGGGTACTGAGGGAACTGGTGCAAGTGCTCACCAAGCCACTTTCCGTCATTTATCAGCTAACTGGGGAGGTCCCAGTTGAGTGGAAGTTAGCCAAGGTGAAGTCCATCTAGCAGAAGGGTTGGAAGGAGTATCTGGGGAACTATGGGCCTGTCAGTCTGACTTTGGTGTTGGCGAAGGTTATGGAACAGGTCATCTTGAATGTCATCCCATGGCATGTACAGGACAACCAGGTGATCAGGCCCAGTCAGCATGCATTCATGAAAGGCAGGTCCTGCTTGACTAACCTGATCTCCTTCTATGACAAAGTGACCTGCTGAGTGGATGAGGGAAAGGCTGTAGATGTTGTCTGCCTGGACTTTAGTAAAGCCTTTGACAGTGTTTTCCCACAGCGTTCTCCTGGACAAACTCACAGTTTGGACGGGCATAGTTTTTGCTGGGTAAAAAATCAACTGGATGTCCAGGTCAGAAGGGTTTTGGTGAATGGAGTTAAATCCAGTTGGCGACTGGTCACAAGTGGTGTTCCCCAGGCCTCAATACTGGGGCCTGTTCTGTTTAATATCTTTATCGGTGATCTGGATGAAAGAATCGAATGCATTCTCAGTAAGTTTGCAGATGACACCAGGTTGGGTGGGAGTGTTGATGTGCCTGAGGGTAGGAAGGCTCCACAGAGGGATCTGCACAGGCTGGATCGATGGGCCAAGGCCAATCCTATGAGGTTCAACAAGACTGGGTGCTGGGTCCTGCACTGGGGTCACAACAACCCCACACAACATGACAGGCTTGGGGAAGAGTGGTTGGAAGGCTGCCTGGCAGAAAAGGACCTGGGGGTGTTGGTCGACAGCTGGCTGAATATGAGCCAGCAGTGTGCCCAGGTGGCCAAGAAGGCCAACAGCATCCTGGTTTGTATCAGAAACAGTGTGGCCAGCAGGACCGGGGCAGTGATTATCCCCCTGTACCCTGCAATGGTGAGGCTGCGCCTCGAGTGCTGTGTTCAGTTTTTGGGTCCCTTGCTACAAGAAGGACTTGGAGGTGCTGGAGCGTGTCCAGAGAAGGGCAATGTTGGCGGTGAAGTGTCTAGAGAAAAGGTCTTATGAGGAGTGGCTGAGGGAACTGGGGTTGTTTAGCCTGGAGAAAAGGAGGCTGAAGGGAGACCTTATTGCTCTCTACAGCTACCTGAAAGGTTGTAGCTAGGTGTGTGTTGGTCTCTTCTCCCAAGTAAAAAGCAATAGGATTAGAGGAAATGGCCTCAAGTTGTGCCAGGGGAGGTTTCAAATGGATGTTAGGAAAAATTTCTTCACCAAGAAGGTTGTCAATCACTGGAACAGGCTGCCCAGGGAAGTGGTTGAGTCACCATCCCTGGAGGTATTTAAAAGACACATAGATGTGGTGCTTAGGGACATGGTTTAGTGCTGGACTGGACAGTGTTAACAGTTGGACTTGATTAGACAGATCTACTCACCAGCAACTGGTTTACATTCAGCTGGATCCTTTTATCCCCTCTCTTCTCTATTTTTACGTCCTTGCACCTCTTCAATCCACCTTGTTCCCTCCATTTCTATTACCCTTAAACCTCTTCCATCCACAGCCCTGCGAGAAGCCAAGTCAAGTTGCTGTTTTTGCTCTTGTTGGGAAACCTCCACCTGTTACTGTTCCTTCACTCTTTGCCACAACCTTGTGTTTATGGTGATTAGCCCTTAATCACATAATCTATCAGCAGATACCAAAAGACACAAGCAACCATCTAGTAGTAGACTCTCATATGTAGCCTGGGAAATACCTGTCTATTGATGTATATCTAATGATACTGAACAATAAATCTGGAGGTTTGAAATATCCCTAAGGTTTAATCAGGAAAAAACTTTCAGTAATCTTTTATCTAGTCTTAACTTCCTTTATGCATTTTATGTAAACACACAGGCTTTTGCTTAAAAATTAAAAATCAAACAACAAAAAAATGAAAGAAATATATGTAGGAAAAAATGTAATGACTAATACATCCTTTGAACTTCTTTTTCATTTAGTGCTCACAGTTAATTGATGTATTATGAGCTGTACGCCAGCTGATTTTTATATAATCACTGAGCTCATGTCACGTTGTTTGGAATTCAGCTAAATTGTCTTATACTTTATGAATTCATTGATCCTACACTACCATCTCCAACCTTTTGAAATGCCAGACCTGCTTGTTTTTGCCATCTCTTTCCATTATTCAATTAACAACCAGTTTTCATTTGGGAAATTGATTGCAATCTATTTATTTCCAATGGTTCTTTGCATTTTGTATAACAGAGGGTCAGATCTTCAGCTTATGTAAATGGGAACAGCTCAAGCAGAGCCGAGGAATACACTGATGTGAATGGTTTTAGACTTCGTTCTACCTAGTTAGGACAAGACCAAGAGATGTCAGCTTTTTTGCATGGAAAGTAGCAATGATCCACTAATAAATCAGAATATATTACCATTTTTCCTCCCTATATTATTCTTAACTATGTTTCCTGGAAATTCTCAGTCTACAAGCTCAGTGAATCCTGAATGTTACTAGTATATATATAATCTATATTCTACTTGGCTTTTGTATCAATTTCTCTTCTTCATTGCACTGATTTACATGATAAATAATAATACAGACATAGTTATTTACACTATGCAACTAGGAGAATTGATCAGAATATTTTAATACGACTTTGGAGAAAAAAATAAAAATCAATAAATTCCTGAATAATAAAATGACAAAACTATGTCTGATACCTGTTTGAAAACTGCTGCTGCTTAAATTAAGGATGTAGACCAGTCATCATGAGTTTACAGGGTGAAAACCAAACAAATTAAACCTGTAAAATTAAATAATTTCCTCCATGATGAAAGACCAAAGCAAAAATATTTGTACTTTAATATGTACTTGTGGGACAAATGCATGACATAAGTGACATAAATAGCCTTTTCAGAAATCATGAGAACATAGTAGAGTGAGGGAAGCTGGGAGGTCCTTGGAGCATATGCATTCGAAATATGCATTGTCTGTAATGATTTATTTGTAGCTTGTCTCTCACATCTGATCTGTCTTTCTTCTCTCTGAGGTTTTTTTGGGGTTTTTTTTGGTTTGGTTTTGGTTTGTGTTTTGNCTCTGTCCTTGTCATGGGACAGTGACTCATTTGAGACAGTCCCGAGGGAAGAAGGAAAAAGCAATTTGGTGTGTTTTTTGTTTTTTTTTTTTTTTTTTTTTTTTTTCCCTTTGGATATTCCATGGCATATTTGACCTTTAGAATAATTCATTTATTTGTTGTTTGCACTGTATTTGTCATAATACTTATGAAGCACTTAACATTTAAAATAAATTTTTAGTTTTGATGCCTTGCAGAAAACAAAACAAAGCAAAACAAAAACAACCACCATGCACTGGTTGCGTTTGACACAATTATTTCTTGTTTCTAAATATGTCAAGTCTGATGATGTAGAAAGAATGCCCGTATGCAGTTGTACTGCTCTCGGTAGCGTGTCTGAGAGAAATGCTGAAATTATCTGTTAATTCAGTTCTGTATACTTACTTCATATGGGACACATCTCTTTCTGGATCCTGGTAAACTATGAGTTTTACTTCTAAAGCTGCTTTTTTCGATCCGAACAGTACTGAGAAACATGGGATAAAAATATGATCTACTGCAAAGACCTACGGTCTAGGTATAAAAATGTTAATTCAGCCTGAACCCAGGTGTCCGGGGAAATACAAGATGGCAATGAAGTGTGAGTTGGCATGGTAATTGATAATCTCAGCACATTTTGCAAAGATCTGAAATAATTCTTTTCCAAGAGTCCACCAACAAGGGAATGAGTTTATTCCAGAAGTGAGCTATCACCCTTGACATCATGACATCTCCAACAATTTCAACACCAATCTCACAAGCTTTACAGCTCAACACATCACTGAAATATTAATCTGGTTTTGAGGACTTTTCTGAGGTTTTCTTCTGCAGGCTGAATCAATCCTAGGACTCATTCCAGTCATAAGGATGCCAGAAGATATTAGTCGAAAATAGAAGTCTACCACACCAAGGGCTCTCCGTCATGAACCATTATGGAGTCCAGTCATTCTGGAATAACATAATGGGAATAACTCTGATGCTCTTCTACTTCTTAGTTACTAACTTAGCTTAAAATGAGCTATTCTTCATGGTCCCATGGAATTTCCTGATTACAATAAGTGAGCAGACTCTGACTCAGCAGTATAGACAATGTATTCACAGTTATATCTGACCCTGTCCACTGACTTCACTACTGAGACAACAGTAGAGTTAGGTTAGAACCAGTTTTAGGGGTTATCCAGATCCTGTGCCTAATGGCTGAGAAAGCAGCACCAATGATGGCAAAAGCACGTGGTTTTGGGTTGTTTGTGGGGTTTTTTTGGTTGGTTGGTTGGTTGGTTTTTTTTTTGTTTTGTTTGGTTTTGGGTTTTTTGGGTTTTTTTTGTTTGTTGGGTTGGTTGGTTGGTTTTTCTTTGTTTTTTTGTTTGTTTTTTTTTTCCCCCACTACACGTTTTATCACAGCTTCTTTTGGCTTGGAAATGTACACACCAATGTATGCTAAGTTCTTGTCAGTAGCCACTTAGGCTGTGTCCAAGACTGCAAAGGTGGAGAGAGACCTGGGGAAGGGGAACCTTTGAGGCTGTTTCTTTTGCAGTGAATTTCAAGGATTAGGACCGTATCCATAAGTCAGAATATTCAGGTTAAGTTTGTTGCGGTGAATTAGTTGGAAAGGTAGAGATTTGATTAAATACAACTGGGAAAGCATGTTTGAAACCTGCTAAGAACCTTTCCCTATTTAGTACAGTTCTGGACTAAATATCCACTTTATATATTTATCAGATCACTCCAAGGGAATATGTTTTCCTCTTTTAAAAAAAATGCAGATTTTTTTTACATACCAGTGCTGGAGATGTTAGTTTTAATCCTTGGAAGCTTATAATTCACACAGATTTGCATACTCTGGTGAAAATATTTGTTGCCAATTTGTACTGGAAGGAGGTCTGAAAAGAACTGAAAATTGTGGTCAGTGGCAGAAAAAAAAGAGGAAGAAAACCGTGATAATTTTTACTCTACAGTATTATATTGGATAATGACAACTGATCTGATGAAAAATAGGCTACTTTTCTTAACAAGATTTCCATAGCTTTGGAATGGAATTAATGATGATTTTAAGGCAATGTTGTAGGATAAAACATTTTGAAAAACAATGCAATTCATAATTAAGAGTTTTCATAGTTCATATCAAAATATAAACCTGGATGGCCCACCCATCATAACTTGAAATATATTTCCTTGAAGGATTCATTAATAGCACTCTCACTTGAATGTCTCTGCCTCTCTAGATGTAGTGGCTTGTTATGGTTCTTGAAAATCATACCTTTACCTTTTCAAGTTTTGCATGTGTAAAGAAAAACAGCCCTGTTTCCTCAGGCATATTTTTCTACTTCTACAAAGCTAGACAGATTTTGGTAATATAATTTAATATTCTGTCAAGTTTAATATAACATAAACTCCAAATCTAAAACTATAAGTCCAAACAGTAGAATAGAAAATAAAATAGGAAACCATGAAAAGTAAACTAATACTTTGAATAAAAAGAGAAAGTGTGTCCTTAATTTTAAGCATGGTTGTAATTTCACCATCAGTCAAACATAAGTTTTGAATGGGACCTTTCATAAGCAATATTAAACAAATACTGCATGCTCCGGCCTGCTTTAATCAAGCTCTGTAAAATAACCACATAACAGTAACTCCATCTAAAAGGGTGCAAAAGCAACACACTGGCTGTATTCTGGAGAATAAAGAGAATTATGAGGCCATGTTATCAACTACTGTCACCAAAATTAGAAGATACATGAAGTAATCTGATCGAGTTTAGCTAAACTTCCAAACCAATATCAGTATCAATGGGTCTTTCCAGAGAATGTTTACTAAAGGTCACTGTCTTCTGAAGCTTCAAGCCAAAGACAAAATTTAGGTGAAGAATGTAACAGATTAAACAGCCAACATCAGAGAATACTTATTCACTCTCAGAGCAATAAACATTTGGGACAGTTTACTTCATGCCTTTTGGTCTTTACAAATACATGAGTGTTAACCCAGAAAACCAGAAACATTTACTCCAGGGAGAACTACATATTGCCCTTGATGCTGGTTGAGTTCTTCATGGTCTTTATTCATCTTCTGATTTTCCTGTTTTCTTATCTTGCTTTCTAAATCAAATTTTCAGAAAACTAAAGGCTCACCCAATCAAAGAAACAAATGTCTTACAGTTTTACGTCCCAGCACCTAGTGACTAAGCAAACAAAATAAATGTCTAATTGTGAAACACCTTTTGGTGCATAAACACAAAAAGATGCATTCTCTGTAGCGCAGTACTATGTTAAA
Organism: Aramus guarauna; assembly: GCA_013400195.1. Lineage (NCBI taxonomy): Eukaryota > Metazoa > Chordata > Aves > Gruiformes > Aramidae > Aramus > Aramus guarauna. The sequence continues at coordinate 109,784 of VXBL01004419.1, forward strand.
TTCCTAAAGTATCTATACCTGCACTCCCATCTATCCACTCCCAGAAATATTCTTTTTTTTTTACTATTTTTTTAAATTTTTTAAATTTCAACAGTGTGTATATTTATGATTGGGAAAATGAAAAGCACAAACAAAAATACGCACAGCATTTGAAATAGCAAATTAAAATTAAATGGACATTACATGAACAAGAATTATTTTCAGTGTTATTGTATTAATCAGTAACTAAGTATATTTTTATAATAGCATATGTAATAATTCAGAAGAAAAACTATCTAAATATTACAAACAATAAAAATATTCAGCACAGAGAGCAATATGATGTTCTGAGCTGCACTTATTTTGTAACTATCATTGTCATAAAAGAATTACGTGGTAGTTTCCATTCTGGCCAATGAAACATTTATGTATGGAATTTCTACTTTGTAACAATCAAAATTTGATATACATTAAATCAGAAATTAAAATATCTCCGTTCACTTTATGAGACTGGTCTGAATAACATGTAATTTCCTTCCTGACTCCTTTGGGCTCTCCACTGGCTGTATCTGGTGAGATCCCCTCTGGCCGGATCCGAAGATACAGGATCTTCATTTAAACCGGTCCAGTTCAATTCTGGACTTCTGGGTCCTCGCTCAGGGATGAATCCTTAATCTCAAGAGTACTGGGGGAAAACCCTGCCTGAGTGGTTGCCTGAGCTGTTTCACCATCTATGGTGAGAAAAGCAACCAAGAGAAGAGGCAAAAATACTCTCTCAAACCCCATTTCCTCCAGGACAAAAGAGCAGCATTTTCAGCCCATCACACTCCAATATGTTATAAATGAAGTAATTTGTAGCATAATCTAAAGTGCTACTCCATTTATGCGACTTTGTCTCTCAGAACATATTACAGAAAGTGTTCCTTATTGGTTTTATTCTTGCCTTTCAATCAAAACCAGATGCAGCAGTTCATGTAAAGCGAATAGCATCTGTATATAAACAAAACACATTAGGTTCACTCACCATCTCTGTAATCCCTTTGACATCAGTACATCTTTAATTCAGTCATACCTAGACTCAGAATGTATTTTTCCCTTCCTTTTTTTTTTTTTTTTTTAACTTGCCAGATTTATTAGTGGTCCAGTTACTCTTAAAATAATCATTATCACCCCTCTCCCAAATATTTTTCCACCAGATCCTTTTGCTGATAGGCTCCAATCAGTTATGAATCCCATTAGTGGTGATTGTGTTTGTGAGCAGAAACTTAGAATATCATTATAGCAGACAGCTAGGACATTTACACTTTAATGCAAGTTATATATTATAACAAAAGCAGCATAAATTGGAATTGATTTCATTAGAGAAATTTAACACCAGAAAAATAATGGCACTGATTTTTCTTCAGGGACACTATTGCATTACAGTGTTGCTTCACTAAATTAAAAATGTTATCAAGTTGGCAGTAAATTCTGGAATGCATTACTGTGCAAACTATAAAGTCTGTTTAATGGTTGAGAGCTCATATATAACAATGAAAACATACAAGACAAAGTGGGGTTTGTGTGGGGGATGGGTTTTTGTTTTTTGTTTCTTGGGGTTTTTTGTTTGTTTGTTTGTTTTTTAAAAAAAACACCTTTAATTCCAGGAACTTTAAAAACACTTTCCAGAGCAAAGAGTATTATAAATGAAAGAAAAAAAACCATAAATACATTTTGTGAGTAGTTTAATGATCCAATAGCATTGCTGCTGCTGCATTTAGCTTTTACTGTTACTGGAATTGTTTATTGATTGCAATATTGAAATGACTGGAGCATTCATGTACTGGACTATAAATATTTGTAATTCTATCAAATGAGATGTTTCATTCAAATGTTTAAATTGTTCTTTTTTATTATTGCTTTTTTTTTTTTTTTTTTTTAAACCATTCAAAAAAGACTAGTGGGGAACTGCTAGGACCATTCTGGAACTCATAAAATACTCAGTGCTGGTGTGGAGAGAAAATAGTTATTGATATATTAGATTGTAGCTGAAGTTGAAAATCTATTTGACAGGTTCCTTCACTGGATAAGCAGTATAGGGAGATGAGATGCCTGTCAACAACTATTCCAAGGATATCTTTTTTATATGAGTATTGGGAACGTGTAGTGGAGTATCTCTTCCTTATCAAATTCTTTCTTAGAAAGTGAAATACAGATGCTAATACATGCAAAAAATATAACTTTACATTTATGGTGGAATCCATCCTATCTGAAGTGATCATATTCCTCTTTATTTACAAGCTTCTGAGACACCCCTAGCTTCCAGACAGCCAGGTGAAGAGCAATAAATTAAATTTGGACACCTAAACAAAAGACATCTGAGGACAATTAAGATGTGCTCAGATGATCAGTTTGGCTTCCATTTGCCATCCGAGAAGTCTAGAGGCCTCCTATAAGTCCTGTGTTGTATCAGCCAGAGACATATCTTAAAAATCCTGGATCATCTCAGATGTTAATAGACACCCATGTCTAGTCACCTGAATTGCTTGTTAGACATGACATAGAATCATAGAATCATCTAGGTTGGAAAAGACCTTTAAGATCATCAAGTCCAACCGCTAACCTAACCTTGCCATCCCATGAGGCAGTCTTGCATTCCATCACCATATTCTCTTTCTGTTTAGTATTATGTCCTCATAAGGTTACCTAGCACATTCTGTTATAAAATTCGACTTTCAAATATTTACAGTCCTATTCAGCTTTAGCCACTGGAGCTGAAATTTTCTATCTGTCTCAGGCTTTTTATGGAAAGAATCTGCAGACAGGGCACAATCATACTGGAGACCAAAATAAGAGAGACAATACTTTGTCCATATTTTATAACAAATTCAAGTAGATTAAAATAGAAGATATAACTTCAGTACTGTAATGTTAGGATTTTTTGAGTTGTTATGACTTTGCCTAACTCCAATACTGAAATTTTTTACATTGAAAATTGTAAATGATACTTGACTTTCTAAAATGGCTTCTCTTTATCCTTATGGCTTCAGAATAATATAGCTGTACAGAAGCACACTGGACAGAGGAAGCAAAACAAAGTGATCATTTTCTTGTTTAGGACATTCATTCCCTCAGAATAAAACAGAATAAAATAGAATTATTTGCAGAACTAAAAGTAGGAAACACTTTCAAAGGTTTTGCTAATATCAAGGAGGCTGATCCTACAATTTTCTGCCATGAAGCACTTTGAGTACTAAGCATTCACTTATCTTCAAGCACATGAATAGTCCCAGAGGAGCCTTTGTTGTTCTTTGATTGTTTGTTTTTTTCTGGATTAAAGTCACAATTAGGAGCATTTTACAGCCCTGAGCTCTAAATTAGTGTATCCATTGGGGGAGGGGGGGACGGGACACAGACACAATAAACAGATACGCCATTCAGGGGAATTAGAATAAATCTCTAAACATAATTTAGTTCATGTATCTTTTCCCAGTGCTGCTATAAAGCAATAAAAAGAATAATAGAAAAAAAGAAGGGGGGCGGGGGGGGGGGCATAAAAAGAACAAGAAATAAAAAAGAAGAAAGAAGAAAAGAGAAAGAGCCCAGACACCCTGCAGCAACCTCTAGAGTTCATTGCATGAAACAGAAGGAAAAGAGTTCCTGGACACCAAAGCCACTGTTACATCTAAGTTTTCCCACGTTTCCCATATAGCCTCCTTTCAGATGACTCAGTAAATTAGGCAAGGAAACCAGTCTCTTTATGTAACTTCTGCCATGCTGTGAGGGCAAGGGTTCAACAAACATGTAGGAACTGTTTTGAGACATTCAACTTCTTGTTCCATTATGTTCACACAAACTCGCAGAATTTATACAAACTTGCAAAATTCAATGACAATGTCAAGTAAACAACAAACTGCTTTTTCTCCATGTGACTATATAAAAATGGAAAGGTGAAATTGCCCTGGGAAACAGTCTCTTTTCTAACCATTCATCACTATGTTAAGCTTGTCTTCATGCAATGAAAGAAATCCCTTAAAGAGTTGAACTTGGATGCTAATGACAACGGTGTAGGATTTATGGCCAGGTATTGACAGAAAGCACTAAAAATATCTAAAACTGCAGATGATTTATGAGGCATCATCCCCCAGCAACTGCAAATGCAATTTATATAGACTTGTAAGAATGATGGTACATAGCAGTACTTTTAAGGAGTGATTTTAAATGGTAGCATGCTAAATGTATTTCTTTAATGAACAAGCAGCATGAGATAGAAAAATGTAATAGAAATATGCTAAATATATAATATAAGGTGCATAATGGAAGGAGAGGGAAAAGTTCAATATATGCCATAGAAAAGCATGCAGAGTTAAGAAGATCGCTTATCCTGCTTATGGACAGGTGTGAGTGATGATTGTGGCAGCAGTCCTGGTGTGTCTTGGGTTACCTGATACCTCAAGGCACAAGGACAAAGACATCTTTAGGCATGTGCCATCCTTGGTCACCTCTCCCTGACCTCTGGGTTAAGTGAACTCACTGTCGGGGCGGATAATGCACCCTCTCCTAGGTGCTCCTCACCCGTACTCAGGGCAAAGCTCTACAGGCTCAGAAAAGGGTTGTGTCACCTCTATCCGGAGCTTAGTTGTTAAGATTAAGCTGCATAGTTGAAGGAAAAGAAGAGACTGCCATTTCTGTGGATGATTTATTCCAGCCAAACAGCTGTTGCATTCAAAATGAGATTAATTACTTTCTGTAGTTGTCACTTACTTGTGAGGTTATAGAGGAGCCTCAATGACTGGTTAGACTAAGACTTTTATCTTTTAGAGGACTACCATCAGGTAAGAGGGATCCAACTCTCAATGACGGCCTCTTTTCACAGAAAAAAACCTGAAATACAGTGAACTTTCCTGTTTTCAAATATGTTATAAAATTAACTGTGTTAAAGTCATGAAAGAAGGATCTATTTTACATAGGCTTATTGGAGAATATTGGTCTTTTTTGGACAAATCGATAAAATGTATTTCTAATAAAGGTTTGCTAATGCAAATAGATTTATGTCAGGAATGAACTTACACTAAACACACTCAAAAAACCCCCAATAAAACATAAAGTCTAGCAGACTGACATCCTACAGCTTGAATTTGTATTCAGTTCTAATGTGCTGAAAAATGTTAAGGATAACGTACTTTAAAGTCAGCGTTAAAGTTTCAAATTAGTAAAATCATTTAGGTGCTCCTCTATGTAAATAAAGCACATGCACTGGGATAAACATTGATAAAGAAAGGAAGAGAATAATAAAAGTGAATATGGAAATGCACAAGAACGAGATATGGAAGATGCAGAAAGAAACTTGTGATGGCAAAGGACCACTTTGAGCTGTGCCATCAACTCTGCACTACACTTGATCTTAGCCAAAAGACCAAGAAGCAACGTGCACCTGCAAGTGCAAATCTCCTTTGGGTCACAAGGAAAGTCTTCAGCCACGTGTCAAGGTCTCTGAGAAAACCTTGAGTATTTTATTGGCAATTTATGGGTTAGTCAGGGCATCCTATCGGAATTTAACAAGAAATTAGAATGTCAAAATTTAGGTCCATAAGCTGTGTGCAGTGTCTTAACTCTAAAGCTGCTTTCTTCCCCTGTAGTTGAGCGATGTATTTAAGTTGGAATACATGTTTGAATAAGTTTTGAAACTATTTACTTTCTTTTATTCAAGGACATAATTTTTTTTTTTTTTTATTACTCCTCAGGGTATGGATCTCAGTTCACCACCTTATTTTTCCTTACAAGAATTTTCTTTAAAGACTCAGTGCTCTGAGCTAAAACTCATTTGAAACCAAGGCAAGTATTTCTCAGGTCCTGTAGGGGATTCATTTCCTCTAAGATTAGCTCCCCAAAAGTTAGACATTTAGTTGACATCACTCATGTATAGTCCATCATAAGTTGTTGAATAAAGATATCTCTAGAGGCAAATTTTGTTCCATCATAGACTAGGCACCTACAGGAAACAGGACTGGTGGCTTCTAGAGATATTTATTTCCCTCTGCTGAGGGAAATGTTATGACATTTCTCTAATGCGTTCACAAAAATCTATTGAAAATTTCAGGATTCAGAAATTCTGCATTCAACAGTTTCTCCAGTTTTAACCTTCTACATAAAGGCAGATAAAAACAATTGGCTTTGACTTTCCTACATGTTAGAACACATAATTTATTACAGAAACTTAAAACAAGACCTAGCACAAAAAAAAAATTTCGAATTAAAAAATCAAAATATTGCTTCAAAAATGTCAAAACTGTATGTTTCATTCTGTTTGTAAATCCTCTCTCCTTTCTATCTCCTGCATTTTCCTGCATTAAGAACATTTTTTTTCAGGGGAAAGAAGAACTTCACCAGCATTTTCACAGAACCAGATTTTTTCAAAACACTGCTCCACCAATTTTTACCAATCACTTATCCCTGCACAAGATCTGTTATACATGAACTCTCATAAAGTCATTCGAGTTCCTCAGGATTTCTGTTGTGTGTATTCATAACAGCTAAGCAAAAAAAGTACAAATACAGACTTCTGCTATTTATCTTATCTGATCTGTTTGTGTTTTATCTGAAAGCCATCTAGTTTATACACACAACTGGCCTTTGCACGTGAATGGTCTCAGTGCTATTTCCATTCCTTTTGATCTGTGTATGTACTTGTTTCAGTTTTAGACAAGACAGAGCCCCTTTGGTACAGGAACATTCTGGTTTCTAGTTGTGACAGAATTTTATACAACAAACTACAATGGATATGTGGGGGAGACCCTATGGCTCTCTTTTTCAATTTAACTTGAAGTAGGAAGACATAAGATTAATCACACAGATGAGGGTTTGGGTCCACTCTTTGGTTGGTAGTGCCTGTTCTTCTAAAGCTAGGAAATAAGGTTAAGAGTAGAGGGGTCTGTTCTTATGATATTATAGACCTTATAGATATAATCAGGTCCTATATCTAATAATTTGGAAGATCTGAAATTCGTATTTGCTTCCAAAAGTAGGGTCTTTTTTTCCTTTTATCCTTCCGATTTTCTCATCTCTGCTTCTTTATTTGTCTATGATACTTGATTTCCCCATGGAAATCAGGTGCCTACAACAGAGAGAAAACAGAGCTCCTGTTTCTGCTTCACTGCAGGCCTCTGTCAAAGGCATTAACCGGACTTCACAAGCACTATGTCACTCTTTCTGTGCTCTGGGAATGCAAATAATTTGAGGGTACATGGCATTTGTTTTTTAAAACAAATTTCTTTATGGAATGGAATATCATTCTAGTATATAGGAAACATAGGAATTACAGCAAAAAAACACCCTTCCATGTTATAAATAAGCACATTTAAAGTGAGTTACAGCAGACAGAAAGGCTTTCAAATCCTTTGTCTCAGTTCCCTTATCTCCCAGTGTCCCTGAAGAATATAGACATTACAAACATATACATCCTATCCTTGGGTTGAGGATCAGTCTTTTGGAACATTTCCTCTAACGTATCCTGCAGGACCCAATTTAGCGTCCAGTTCAACTAACAAGGAGATAAAACATCTACTCACTGATCTTGTTAGCAGGCACTAGAACCCTGCACAAAGAGGTATTGGTATCTGCTGCCTTACGGAGGAGAGCACCGCTCATGAATAACATCAGGAGGTAAAAGAGGTGGGTCTCATTCCAATAAGGCACTGGAGACAGTGTCTCATGGGAAATTATTGGTTCAGATAGAGAATAAATGAGATAAAATTTAATAGTACACACTAAAAATCCATGTATTTGGCAAAGCCTCTACTATAAGGTACAAACTCAGTTGGAAATAATAGAAAAGGAAGATGGCCTAGATACAAAGTGATCACAGGATGTCTAAAATTTTCAATATTATGAAATTTGAAGACCTATTAGGTGAGAAACCTTCACCAGTGATAGGAAAGCACTAATACTGTTTGTACTGGGCATTGGTAAGACCTTGTTACGAATACTCTACACAGTTCTAGTTATGTACATTTGAAAATGTTGAATATGAATACAAACTGGGAAATAGGTAATCTAGATAATCACAAGTCACGAAGACTTCAGTTTGATTCATGCCTTTAAAACAGATATTGAGAAGGAATATAGTTGTTGCTAGTAAGTTTTGAAGAGGAATCATTAAAGCAGAACAGTAGTGTGAACCTGAGAACTACAGGTGAATAGAGAGAGATTAGAATGGATCCCAAACACCTTTTCATCAGGGATGATGAGGCCTTCAAAACAAACAAACAAACAAACAAACAAACAAACCAACCAACCAAACAAACAAACACAAAAACAAGGAACCAAAAAAACCCCCACCAAAACCCCAAACAAATACACAAACCAAACACAAAAGCTCTGTATAGTTTTATGTCTATGAATTGCTGTTTGTGGCAACAAAATTTGAACCACTGATCTGTTCTTCTGTATGCATGTTGTAGGGTAAAATGTTCTACAAGAAAATTCAAAAGCCTGCGTGAAGCAGGAAAAAGAAAACCTGTTTAGATTGAGTTTTATGTTGTGCTATCATTGTTCAATGGCTAGTACAGGCAGAATCTGCGAAGGGACTTGTGCGCTAACCACATGTGAATGTGCACATGCATGACCTGTACTAGATGGGTGAAATTCTTCTTTTACAACTATTAGTCCTGGAAAGGATGTGGTCAATAGCTGTAATGGCTGTAAAGGAAATAATCATTATAAAAAATCCAATTTCACCTTTCCGAAATGCCAGTAGAGTGGTATGGTGTTTCATTTGAAAGCAGACATTACACAGATTGGAATGGGGAATGAAAAAAAAATTCTTGTTTATTAAGAATTCTTAGAAAAATAGTAATAATAAAATAGAGCATGTCTGGGATGTTTCATTTCTTGTTCAGCATCAGATGAGTATGAAGCTGTGCCACAATGAGCAGCAAAACCCAATTCATAGGTGATATTTGGTGTAGTTTTCTTTACAAGGTATTTTAAAGTATCATACACACACACACAGACACACACCGCCCAAAGAAACTAATCCTTTTTTAAGGACAGAGATCACAATTAGAGTTTCCAAAGGTCATTGTGAATATCTGCAGTGGTATGGCAGTGATCTAGGGCAAATCTGGACTATCCAAACTCGGAAAGGTTGCTGAACTATTCTCACAAACTGTATTCCTTTGCATGCCTGTGTCATGTACAAGCATCCATGAGTACTTAATCCTGGTCTTAGCTGAAGCTGAGATACATGCTAGTCATAGCAAGGCTTGTTACCTCCTAGGGACATGACTTCCAGAGAGCAACTACTTTTACAGAGCTAAAAGTTTGTCAAACAAAAACTTCATAGATCCTTGTATTTCCCTCAGGTAGGTGATCAAGATTTTTTTCTTGACAAGAAATTTTTAGGTAACAAGTATATTTCAAAATCGTGGAAAACTTTTGTCTGATCTGTCATGAGTTATGCAGTTGCTTTGTAGGGGGCCAGCTGTGTGTGTCATGAATGCAATGCTATACTGGTGTTTTCTTCTTTCTTGGAAAGTGGGAGGTAGGCACTGGAAAGTACTTATGCCTTACAAGTAAAGAATTTTGAATTTTGTTTTATTTTAGGGCTTTTCCACACCTATGACTAGGCCACCAAGAAGTATAGACAGCCACGAAGTAACTATGTTTCATTACCCATAGGTCTCCATTAAGCGTTATCCATACCTAGAGGGAACTGAAACAGATTTTCTGTAAGGCAGGAAAAGCCCTTCTGAGTATAATTAACCTCATCAAATTGAATTTTTATCTATTTACTTCCACAGGATCTGCCCTGTGTGTATTTACTGGCTTGTGTTCCTTTATGCTACATTGTTTTGCTTTAAAATAATATTGTTCACTTCAACTTTGTTACAAATTACAGCCCTTCAGGGGGATTAGTCAGGAGTCTTATGCAATAAACCTATAAAGAAGTAGAGGGAATATCAGCCAGTGATTAATCACATATAGCTCTCAAAAAGAGTTTTCTTTTCCTTTTATCCACATCTCACATGCAGTCCGTAGCCTCCCGAGACAAAGCTGAGTTTATCTGTGGACTGGCAATAACAGCATACACTGTGGAGGTGAAGAGAAGATAAGCTAAGTCTCTTTATTAAACTGCTGCCGGCAAAACGAATGCCCTGAAGGACCTGAATTGGCAGTTAACTCTAAGCTGTTTTCTTCAGAAGTACAAAAATAGCCCTTAAGTTTTCCACCAAAGAAAAAAAGTGAAACCACCACATTTGGAAAAGAGAACATTCTTTCAAAATTGGTAACAGATAAGTGTTTTATGTTGCTGGCATGGGGTTTTTTTTATACTAACTGCAAGGTTTGTGTCCACACCATTTACTCAGCTTTAAGGTTGTATTTGGGGTCCTCTGAGCCTTGGGCTTGGGATTCAGAATGACCCAGTGTATATACCTTCCAGTTTGGCACATTCTCTTGAATCTAATGTGGATAATTCTGGATTATCTTAAATTCTCCAAGACATATTCTAGGGAACCAAGTGACTCATTTTAAATTCTCACCACTTCAGACTACATCCCAGTGTTGACAGCGCGTCATCCCAGACCTGCCACTTAAACACCCCATCTGCAGTATTTAAGGACTTAACCGATTTCTTTTCAGGCACCATGATGGACCAGAGAGGAAGAAAGTACACACCAACCCCACAGCTAAAGTAGATACATGAGCACTCTTTGTGATGTTGTAGGTAGCATCTCTGCAACAGGAGACTTGGTTTTATTAATTTGGTGTGTAGGAGTCTGGGCTGATCAGGTTCCCAGTGTCTGGAAATTACTTGACAGGAGTGGGTACTCACAAAGTTATGAAGCTGTTGCTGCAGAGATAAGGTCAGATTGTCACACAGGATCAGGAATGTGACCCTGTACCTCTGGACCAGCAATTGACAGATAAATACACTCCATCTCAAGGATCATACACTTCCACCACCAGATAATTGCTGATTGCCCTTTACAATCAGTGGGAGATATGGGATTTATAATTATTGGTGGTCATCATGAACAACTAAATGTTTAAAATGAATGGAGAATGCTTAGCAGAGTTCACTTGAAAGCTCACATGAAGATGTCAGAATACCAACATGGGTATCCAACCACTGCACTCATAGGAGACACAGAGTTGACCAGTTTGCCATCACTGAGGTTCTATAGAGCCCTCAACATGGACTAGTGCCTGTCCCACTTCTTTCTTAGTATAAGGTCACCATAAGTCCAATTAATAAATTTAATATTGTTAATAATGGGTCAAGATAAAAGGGAGGGCAGGGACAGGTAACATAGTGGGGGTCTGCTACAGGCCACCTGACCAGGAAGACCAAGTAGATGAGGCCCTCTATAGACAGATAGGAGCAGCCTCATGTTCAGAAGTCCTGGTCCTCATGGGGGGACATCAACCACCCTGATATCTATTGGAGGAACAACACAGCAGGGCATAAGCAGTCTAGGAGGTTCTTGGAATGTGTTGATGATAACTTCCAGCTGTGACAATGGTTAGGTAATATGGGTACTACATGGTCACTCTGAAGGAGATTCAGGGCCTGAAATGTGGGAATATAGGAGGGAATATGCTGTGCATCATCATTATACAGTACAGAGAATACCTATCCCTATTTCTGCCTGGAGCAGGAGTAGAACTCCTGGGCAATATACTATGTTCCATCACTATCTTGATTAAACCATTAGGATTTGCTCTAAAGCTCTCCGAGGTTCCAATTATTTCAATGACCTTGTGGAAGAAGAGAGACTGCATGACGACTGAAACTACTGTAATAACTAGTCATCTTGTACTCACACTAGATTCTTTATTATCTTCTGCTCTGTACATGACAGTATCTGCCTATTTATGTTGGTTGTCTAGACCACAGAATTAAAGTCTTCTACAGCAAGCCATTAATACTCATCCCCTTCAAAGACAGCAGTCTGAGAGAGGTTGCAAAATGGCATTTTCTGCCTAGTGTCTGCTCCAGCTCCCTCTGCCTGGCAGGACACTATGTTGGCAAGCATGACTGAGTCTGGTTCCCACATGCTCGGAAAGAGACAATCATGCTGCATCCAGGCACATGCATGAAAGTTTGGGGCTCTGAGCAACCTATTCTAGTGGAGGGTGTCCCTGCTCATGGCAAGGGGGTTGGAACTAGTTGATCTTTAAGGTTGCTTCCAACCCGTGATTTATGATGATTGCAATGCCATCGTGGTTCCTTTTCTTGTCTCCTTGCAGTGAAACTGAACAAACTAATTAAAAATTTTCAAGACTCACTATTACTCATTCAAACAATGGGAAAGTTCCATTCATTTCTAACACAGGCATGTGCAGAGATTACTTCCTTGTTTTACAAGCATTATATAGCATACCATCCTTTTGTTCCATAAGTTAAGACCTCAGCTACAGACATTTTGCTTTGGACTGAAAATTGGCATGCACTGCTTCCTTCAGAAGCATAATTCTTTTGGCAAATTGCCCTTTCACATTTCAACAAGTCTTCCTTCTTGAACACAGCACTTTACTCTGTACTTCTTCTCCTTGTTAAAAAGCCTTTAAAAACAAAACAAAACAAAACAAAACAAAACAAAACAACAACAACCCCCCCCCAAAAAAAAAAACCAAAAAACAAACCCCCCAAAACCACTTGAACATATACTTAGAAAGTTAACTCCTATGAGTTACTTATAGAAAGTAAATCAAGGCCTCTACTTTATTCCTGCTTAATGTATGATCAAGAGAAAATTATTCTCCTTCTTTTTAATTATTTTCAGTCTCTGTGATTCTTTTTCTTTCGATCTCTGATTGAAATATATGTAGGCAAAAAATCCACATTTAAATAGTACGCATTCATGTTTTAATCCCTCTGCGTATGTTAATAAAAAAATTAAAAATTAATGAACCATTAACCTTTAATGTGTATGTCATTTCTGGGCTGTATGTCAGACTGTCTTTAATAACAGAAGACCACAGACAGGACTCCAATAAATCTATGGGTATTAAGTAAATTTAGGATTGTTAGGAATTCTGTGTTGCACAAGGTGGACAAATGGCATTTTTGAGGGCACTTGAGCCAAAGACAACTCTGGGATTAGAGAGTTTCTGTAACAGAAAAAATGGAGTGATACTGATCCTTTCCAGTACGAAACATTAGCTTTTTGGTTCAAACAACTGGCTAACATGAGCATTCAAACAGCTACCAAGCTTTAGAAACAACATACTGTACCTTTAATTTTCAATGAAATTGTTGAGAGTAAGTCATTCCAGAAGAAGACCGTGAGTCTTGCATGGGGTGAGGCACCTTCCCATGACCCATGAAGCAAATGAGAGGCTGTAGCTCTGGCCCTGCTGCTTCTGTAGAGAGATGTGTGCAGGTTGCAGGCTACAACCCCAGAGCTGGGGACAAGTTGAGACACCTCTCTACTAACATCCAGTTTAGATTCATTCTAGGGAAGGTCTAAGTCAGTGCCTTAAAATCAGAGTTCATGCACAGTACAAGCAACCTGCATAAAATGGGAAATATTTAGTGGTTAAAACTGCCTATGCCCTTTTGGGCTCCATGTTTCTGTTCCTAAAATCAGTTCCTGTTATCCTCAGCAACAACAGATCTTTCTCTCCTCAGCGGAATTTTGAGAGGATAAATAAAATCAAGATTCTGGGGCGCATAGAAATGATGGTAATGTGGTCCATGAAATGGCCTGGGATAGAGAAAAACAAACTGGGGTCTTTCCCTCAACACAGTGGCCAATCCCTTGGCAGCCTTGATCGCACTTATGGAAGTATGATACTACAGAAGTATCCATAATTTTTTATCATCCAGATTTTAAAGAGTGAAGGGAGAATTTAATCTAAACCTGGAGTTATCTAAAAGTTAGATGTGTAAATCTGAGCTAGTTAGTCTCTGTTCCCTTCATAAACATTGGAAAAAATATAAAGAAATCTCAGAGGGAAATTCATCCAGTCTATGTAAAAGATCAGTTAGTGTGCAATGGACCATTCACTGAGGGAAACCAGTTCCTAGCATGGACTCATACATCTAACTTTTAAACCACAACAACAGAGATGAATCCTACCCTGGATGTAAGCTTTATATGAAATTCCCTACAGAATTTTTTCCCCATCATTTTGCTTCCCAAGTGTATTTACACAAAAGAATGGGCAAATTACCCTCTTTGCCTGTGTATGCTGCTTGACTTGTCAAAAGATGCTACTTTCATTTTACACAAGGCTAGCTGATAAAATTTGACAATCTTGCATTGGGTGTGAAATTATTCATATAGCTCTAGATTTTACTGCTTCTCAATGCCATTTTTAATCTAATCACTTTTACATATTTATTAGCTTTCTCAGCTTGTTACAGGAGTCAAAGAATAGAAATCATTGGAGAACTGAGGACTCATTTTACCAAACACTCATATGAAGTTCAGCCCAATATCACTCTCTTAATGTCAGAACAGCAAATCACCATTTAAGGTGAGGAAACATGGGAAGACAGTACAGACCAGCATGCTCAGGGACACACTTATATGTCTATATGTATCACATATACTCTTTCCCATGTGAGTGTCTCTAAGCAAATGAGGTAGCTGTTATACTAGGCTGGAAGCCAGGCTAAGATTTAAAAGCAGAAAGAGACTTAATACTAAAGTCATTAAAAAAAAAAAAAAAAGGCATAACAGCTGTAATCACCAGTAAAACCTGAAGTTCAGTGTTATTTAAGCGAAGCATCATACTCCAGTGCTAGACTGTTCAAGTAATGAAAGAAATCAATCTACATTGAACATTACTTAATTATAGTTGCTGAAAAGTAGTGTTACAAATGTCTAGAAGCTTTTGCAGGTTAATTGTGTAGAAAATTAATAACATGTAAACTGCTTTTTTATCTTACTTTCTTCTTTATATTTCAAACTACTGTCTGCCAGTATTCAGACAGCTGACAAAATAGGATTTAGGCAATTGTTGCAGTATAAGAAAATGTTATAAATTCATGAAACAGCCACAAGTCTGTGTTAAAGACTTACAGTGTGCTTGAGGTCATGAAGGACCAAAGAACATCAAAGTCATACCAGAAATCAAACTTTCCCCAACATGAGAGTTCACCTCTCCTTTCTTCCTGTATGAGAACAACAAGTATAAAATAAAATATCTGTACTCATACAAAAATTCCAGTGTAAGAGAGACATCCAAAATGGAGATGAGCTTAGCCAAGTTCTATCTGCTCTAACTACTATTATTGCTGTTGTTACCTCAAGGGGGAAAAAATAAAATAAAAATAAAATTTAAAAACAAACAAACAGATGAGTAAATATGAAGGAATAGCAGCTGAGCCTGGAAGGAGTCTGAGTTGAAATGAGTGAGAGAAGTGCCCCAGATGCAAGATATATTCTGTACGTTAACTTTATCAAGTGAGATATGCATAGATCAGAAAGACATAAAATGCTACCTAGATCTCACTATCTTGCTTGCTTTACTGTTTTGGATGCCTTGGATTTCTGGTTCTCCAACATACATAGGTCTACTTTCCAGACATCTCCTGAATCATGACTACTCTCTGTAGCAGTGGAATATCAGCTTGCTTTAGCCATGGCTGTTCCTAGCTGGACAAGCTAAATGAAAAATAGTCAAATCAAAAGAGCTTGCCAGCAGAAGACCCAGAAAGAATTGAATAGCATTTAGCTCAGAAATGTGCTCAGAAAATTACTCCAACACTTACAAATACATAATATTAAAATCCAACTCAGCTGTGAATTATTAGTGTCAAGAAAAGGAGATGCAACTCAATAAACTCTACTCATTATATTTATTTGCCTTGTTTTAATGTTTAACTGCATAATGGCATTATTTGAGATTTCAGTGCTGCTATTTCCTTTAGCATGTTATTGAAAAGATTGGGAGACTACATTTAGTTTAAAAAATGTTTATGAAGGCCACGACTCAGGATTTCTACCCAGAATAGCTTTCAGGAATGTGATTAGATCCCAGTGGAACTTGAACGAGTGTACAAAGTTAACTTTTCCTGAGACAGGACTATAATAAGCCATTATTTTCTGTTTGAGAAAGTTTCTACTAACAGGCAGTAATAACTTTGAGAGATAAAAAGGAGCTGTCAGTCTCAAGTAACTGTGGCCTGAAAGGTTAACCTTGCTAAATCCTAGACTGGCAGAGATCTTGCACAGATTTCCACAGAGTTGAATACCCCTCCAGATAAATAGAAACAGTCATTTCAAAATCTCTCAGAATTAGCCCTAAATTTTTTAACATTTTAATCCAAAATCCTCACTTCTGTTTCATTTTTATTTTTGTTGTTTTCTTTCTGGAGAGAAATTATGCGCGTTTATACATAAAGAAACCACCCAGTAAGATACAAGCCTATTCAAAGTAAATCGTTTAATAAAGGAATGATTGAATCGTGCTTTTGACACAATTAAAACATAAGACACCTCTGTAAGAAGGACAAATTTCAAACGTTATCCAGGTTGTGAAGTCTGCAGGCACTGTGATTTGTCCAGGCAGGTCTTTCATCCTCACCGTTTTCCCCTGCAGCAGTTCCACTGGGGAATATCAGGCCCTGGTAGATGCCAGTGATTTAATCTCAGTGTCACGTCTTTTTCAAGTGAAGTGTCAGAGGAGTTAAACTCTCACCTGGACCCATTAATTTCAAATGATCTTTCCTGTTCTGGGACAGATTTGCAGGCACAGCAAAGAGGACTGGTATGCCAAAGCCTCCCTGCTGCCTCACACAGTGCGTGCTTGGTGACACATGAAAGATGCATGGAGAAGGTGGGGCGGAGGCAACACAGGTAGTTTAACTGCTTAGGAAAAAAAAAGAAAAAAAAGAAAATGAGTGAATGGGTCAGAATGAAAAAATTATATCAAGTTAAGGAAACCAAACGATTTCAGTGTTGGGTATTTTTTGTTTGAGTTTTTTGAAGCTTTCTGGATTGGCAAATTGTGGAGTTGGGATTGGGTACAGAGATTAGAAGGGAAATTAAACACATCTAACAGGACTGCCAGGATTGTTAATGCCAAGACTCTTACTCCAAACAGCTCTGCAGCATTTGGCAACAAGCAATTCCATTTCTGAAATGGGAGAGAGAAAAAAATGAATATAAAAGGACTGAGCCATTCAGTAATTACCAGCTGAGATTCAATTTATGGAACAGCTGAAAGAAGTGAGAGAAGGTTACACCAAATTACAGGCCAAATTTCAATGTTTCTGATCTTCTGAGCACCTCTGATTTGCTGTGTTAGTACCAAATTCCCCTTGTCTTTACGCAGAACAGGATCAGACCCATTCGTTTCAGTGGTATCTGGGATTTCTTTATTTCTTTCTTTGAGCACCAGTTGCTAGTACTAGTGACAAGAACCATAGGTAATGATGAAAGCAGTTTGGCTACAGTTTAGAAAACAGTTCTACTATTTCCAAGGAGAATGGAAAACTACAGATCTGAATCATCTAAATTAATAGGCACTTTGGAATGAAGTTGAAAAAGAGGTTAGCCAAGACCTTTGCTGTTAGAAAACATGGAGTTTATGGTTGTATATAGCCAGCTGTGTGTGTCTTTAAGCCTTTATGAGGTAGTCTGAAGCCAAGGGTTGATTTGCTGCAAATTTAAATACTAAGAAAGCAGATTTAGGATGAATATAATATTTTGCAGCGTTCCTGCTTACACTAGCCAAAAAAAAAAAAAAAAAATAAAAAAAAAAATAAAAAAAGGAGAAGTCTGCTTTAGCTTGCTAAAGAAGTAAAAGAACATTTATTCCTGGAACGGCAAGGGGTGGGAATGAGGGGGACGAGCAGAAATGAGAGCTGATGGGGACCATTTGTTGTATGCAAAATTGACTGCAGTACAGGAACTACTAACGTGTGCGACTATAGTGTAGTACATACAAAATATTATGTGCCACATCGAGTAAATCAGTGTTTCGCTGTGCCTGGTAAATATAATAACTGACCCCAGTGTTTAGATATTTTATCATTTGGATGTGTTAAAATAAAGCATTCCTCCTTAGTCTGTTTAAGGAATGTCTATTTGGAGGGCCTTGCCAAAGCTAAATCCTGGGTCAGACCTACATTTGTGGTTGCAGCTCAATTAGCCTTTTTAATTCCCTTCTCTACCCCCCTGTAGCTCAGTCTGGTGCCCTTTACTTTAGATTGAAATCTGGCATCTTTCCAAAGACTAATAGAAAGTTCGCTGAGACAACATTGTGAGCATTTGGCTGCTTATCTAAATGATGTTCCAGCGTCCTCCAAACAGGAGGACTCTTACAAGGAAGGGATTCAAGAGCTGAACAGGTTTAGACTACTGACAGGCAGTTAAGAGGGTATTAAATCGCAGCTTACAAGTACTTATGAAGGATACAAGGCACTAGGCGTTGCATTTTTATATTTCAAGATACATGGAGAACTTCTTTTGTCAACTTACGTCCAGTCTGACTGTGATGAAATACAGGATTATTGTCTACCTGAGCGGTCAGAAAGGGTAGGCCAGGGAAAGCAGTGATACTCGCTATGATCATTTTTAAAGCTTTTCAGACATACATGAAATAAAGCCTATAAGATATTTGGATAGATAAATCAGATAGCAGCAGATAGTGAAACAAGAATAACCTTTTGCCAGGAGAACTTCTTAGTGCTTAACACATCTAATTGGTCAATTGAAATAGAAAGAAAATAACTTACCACAAAAGGGTTTACTTTCAGTTCCAGGCCACTGACACCATGTTGAGAAGTAGAATTTGGTGCATGGAATTTAACAGATTTGAAAAGCATCTGCTGTGTCCCTTTGCCAATTAAAGGCTGTTTTCACACACCTTAAATAAGTAAACAAACAAACCGTGAATAATTGTGCAGAGGGCAGTTACTTTAAAGACACAGGCCAGTATTTCAGAAATTCTGTGACACCAGCGTTCAAGTCAACTTTACAAGTGGTGAAAGAGCTGGAAGTTTTGCGAGCAGCCGTGTAGGTACATTTGTGGTCCTAAGCTGATACATAAAACACCTGCTCAAACACCAAAGTAGTGTTCAGAGTGGTACGACCCCCCGGACCTTCCCACCTTCTCTCACCTGTTGTAATCTGTGCTGCAGGATGGATTTATAGCGTTGTGTTGAATAGCTGCCGAGGGAACCTTCTTCCACTAAGGTATCTGCTTTTGAACCCGTTTATGCGTCTAACCTTCTGAAAATCCCGTGGCCTTGAATTCCACAGTGTAATCATATACTGGATGAAAAAGTGCTTCATTTTGTTGGTTTCAGAGCAGCTTATTTGTTTTTTCCCTTTCTCAGAGAGAAGAACTTTCCCCTGACCATTCCTCATTCTCTTTCTCCATGCAGCTCATGATTTGCATGCCCTATCATAGCCTCCCTCACTTTTCTCATCTGAGAAGTTCTAAACTACTTGCCAGTTCTTTATAGAGAAAGCTCTTCGTGACTTTGCCCTTACCTGCTTTTTTTCGTGCTATCTCCTTTTTCAGGTGCAGGCACAAAGATACCATCACAGTATATTTTTTTTTTAACTTTGGCTTAGTGTTTTTCGTGTTTTATTATCTACTGTTTTTAACACCAATGCTCTGTTTGCCTTTATGACAGCACTCTATTGCCGAGTGGAATTTCTGAAGAGACCAGGAACAGGGAGTGACTCTTAGATCCCTTTCAGAGTGGCAAAAGTTAATTTAGAGGTTACCTCTATGTACAGTGAGAATTTCTCTCCCATGTGTATTGCTTTGCATTTAGCAAGAATTGTCTTCCATCTGTGATGGTATCTCCTTGTCACTCAGAAACACGAAAACCTTCTGCAACTTTTCACAATGTATTTGGGCTTGGAATGTCCTGAATCTCTGTCTGTGAATTTTGTCACTTCGCTACTTGTTCCCTTTTGTGGATCACTTATTAATATTTCAAACAAGACAAGTCTTGCACAGATTCATTTGGTGACAACTGTGAAAACTGGGCTTTTTTTTCTGAAATCTTGGAATAGTTATGATTCTTTCTCTCTTATTCCTGACACCCCCCCCCTTTTTTTTTTTCTATAACCTCAAGTAAGTAGGTGTTTTTTGGTGGTTTGGTTTTTTTTTTTCTTTTTAAATTCCACCTGTACTATACAAATCACAACAACTTTTGTTTTGAATTTTGTTCATTTGTTTGAGGTGGCTTTAGTATTTTTCGGTTTTCCTTTTGGTTTTGGTTTTGTTGTGGTTTTTTTTTTTGTTTTTTGTTTGTTTTGGTTTTTTTTTGAATACTGGTTCAATAATGATGGGGATGTGAGAAATAACTTACATCTACAAAAACTTCTTTAACTGTTTACCACTGTGTCATAGTTAAGCACATGACTATTAATTCTATTCTCTTAAATGCATTTTAACAACTTACCCAATTGGTAATTTAACTTATTAGTCTAATATAGAAGTCAGGCTTACATATCCATAGTCCTACTGATATTTCTCAGTGTTACTTTTCTCTAACATACCTTTCTGGGATGCTCTTTTTGATCTTCTCTCAATACTCGAAGACTTAATGCAAGAATAACCCCTATGGCATAGTCTAGCTGGATGTACGGGGGGGGGGAAATTATTTTCCTTTCTACTTCCCTGGATTCCGTGATACACTTTATTTTGCTTCCTCCTTTAATTCCCCTCTGATAACCTATTTGCTCTATGAAATTACAATTACCATCTCATTCCATGGCTCAGCATCCCTCCTCCACCCGGCATAATTGCCCCCTTGCTGGTTCACACTCTGGTGTTACATCTGTAATCACTGGCTCTGAAAAAGAAATATGTGCTAGAGTTTCTTCCTCCCCCAAAGAGATAAGTTAATAATGATAGGCTTATCATTAGGTGGCAGAGGCAGTAGCTGATGTGAAGTTCCCAAGGAGTGAAAGGGAGCCAGGAGGCATAGCAAGAGGTGTTACTACTATAGCAGCTTCCCTCAGTACTCCCAGAGACAGCTTTGAGCCACCCTGGTCTGCCCCTTCTGCTTGTCTGCTTCTTTTACAAAATAAAACAAATTGAATACATCATGCATTTAGCTAGTTATTTTACACCCACAGTGAACTAGGCTTCCTTCAACAGCAACAACAACAACAACAACAACAAAAGGAAGTGCTGTAGCTTTGATTTTGCTTTTGACAATTTCCTTTCTTCTTTATCATTATATAAATTGTACATTTCCCATCTCATTGCCATTTTCGAGCTCTGGTGTCAAAAGATCCTTGAAAAAAACTGACTCAGAAAAGGACATTGTTCTATTTCTTTCCCAATAAATGTTTTTTATTCCTGTATGTTTTCTCCTGGTATAGATGGATGAATTTTCCTTCCAGCAGGACATTCAAACTTCTCTACTTCTTCTTTTATGTGCGTAACTACACTTTAACAGTCTCCTTAGGATGGGTAAAAAAGAAACTATGTTACACCCTAGCTAAACATTGTTCCCAGCTGGTGGAAGTCCCAAAATTCAGTAAAAACCTAATTGAACATATAAGAATTACTTGTGTGGATAATGAATTTGAACCAGTGTTTTGAAAATAGAAAAGAACAAAAAAATGCTGAATACTTTTATATATCTCTAAGGAAGAAGGTGAACCCATATATTGTTCTGAATAGTCAGGCCAGCACGAGAAGGGACCAGAATCTATCCTGAATTGTAAAGAAGAGCAAAGCTTCTGGTTTATCTAGGAATTAAATTGTCCTTCAGCAGTTGAAAATTCTAGCATTTAGTGTGTTAAACAAGTTCACTTTAAGATTATCTCCTCATCTCTTCAAAGATTTTGGTTTTGTTTTCTGTTTAATTCTCTGAGTGGAGATCACATGGATGAAATCATCCACAGGGATTATGTCTCACGGTGGACATCAATACTATGGAAACGTAGGAGACAAAGTTCATGACAAATGTCAAGAACTGTTACTTCCTTTTAGTTTCAAAATGAAGACTCCACTGGGATCAAATATTCATAATGAGGTGTTTTTACTGCCCAAATAAAGGCAAGATTAGTTTTCATGTTTCTAAATGACAGGGTTACAGTAAGTGTGGATGCTATATTCTATAAAAATCAATGAATGCAAAGGGTAGTATTTATTCTTTGTTTCCACTACTATCTCAAACAGCCTTTTGCATTCACTAAGAGTGCATTTTGATTTGAAGCAATAGAGTAGTTTGCTTTCATGATCTAGGTTATCACATTTTAAACTAGCTCAATTATACGACATACCTATGAGAGTCAGGGCATTAACAAGCAGCACAGCATCACTGAGAGCCAGAGGAGAGAGCCAGACCAAGCTTCATCCACCTTTCCAAGTGACTGAATCAACAAGTTATAAATAAACTCAGATTTGAAATGACTGATTGGTCCTCTCACTCTAAATTTGGTTAACAGTTAAATTAAGTTATTTTTGGAGCAGGATGCGGATGTATTTAGGACAATTTAAGAATCAGAAAGGCAAGATAGCTGTGGTACTTGATAAGTGCAACTGGGTATTATCCACCATATAGCATACCTGGAGGAGTAAACAAAAATTAATTTAATTGAAATGAGGAATCTAATGGGTTGACCATAGGTATGGGAGAAAATGAGACGTCAAATCCCAGCTCCTTAGGCAAGATACAAACAGAGAAGAAGAAGTTAAATCATTGTACATTTCAAGAAATTTGGGAAAATGGGACCAAAATTTGGATGGAGATAATCAACATTTTTTCTCCCAAGATCATGTATTTGAGCACTTTTTTCTCATCCTGGAAAGATCTCCTGAGGTACACAGTGCTCATCACAAATGACAATGCTACAAGGACAAAAAAATCGCAATGTGGTACTTCAACACAGTTTAACTGAAGGAAGCTTAATATTGCCCCCAATACAGTATTTAATTTCCCTGTCGGAGCAATGTTTACCTGCCTGCCTGCCTTCCTCTCTTCTTTCTTTAATTCTACTCCAGGGATCAAGTGTGAACCTTGAATATTTTATTATTTTCTTCAAAATATTGTTTAGGGTACTTTCTGCCATAAATGCATAATGTTTCCAAGTCCTCCATATCCTTTCTAATAATTTTTATTTTTTTTTTTTTTCCAAGGAGTAGGAAAGTACTGATAAACCAAGAACTGAGAATACAAATGTTTTTTTTTCTTTCCTGTTAACAGGTCATAGTGATAATAAAATTTACTGAATCACTGTTGTGATCAATGATCTTAAAAGCTAAATTGTCCTGACTTTATAAACATTGTAAGAAAAGGACATAAGCAGCAGATAGATGAGAACCAAGAACATTTCATTTAATTTCCTATGCAATTCTTCCTGCATGCAATTCTGAAGGAAAAGAGTTTCTTTCATCAGCAGAAACACTCTCTTTTCCTGAACTGTTGGAATTTGAAATTCACTGTGTTACTCTCCCCACCACCAAGTGTTGTATCGTTGCACAAGAGACAGCAAAGGGATAGCCATAGCCTGGTTGCAACATGAAACAATCCCACTTCTGCTAAACAGGAAGGCTAATACTTGAGTTCTGCCTTGTCTTCCTCTGAACAAATTAGTTAATCTTGTTCTCTCTGTCCCCCTGTCCATCTTTATAATGCTTGTCAGTACTCAGTTATCTACAAAACTTCTACCTTTCTTTCAAGCTTGGCGAAATTGGTCAACAGACCCGGGCAGTACCTAAGGACAGACTGGCAAATGAACATCCCACACAATCATGTCAGCAAAACTTCTTTAAGCAAGCTAAAAGCAGTAAAAAGCTGCTAGCAATAGATTAATGGCAATAAATTTAGACACCAAAATGGGAAGCTGTGACAAGTCTTCTTGCTGAAACTGATCTAGTTTTAATGAAAGAATTAAAGATTCATCAGGCTTCAGGGAAGGAGCAAAAAGAATCATGACTCTGTCTAGTGGTTAGGGCACACGCCTGGTTGAGGAAGGATGTGTGTTGCAATTGCTTGAAAAGCATCGGTGCTCAGAAGATAAGTGATGAGAATTGCTCTCGCCATATACTCTTTCATCTCTGATTGGCTGCAGCTTTCATCTGTGATGTGTAGTTTGTCCATACAGGTGAGGAGAAAACTACATATGTATTTTCTGAGTCCTCAGCAATGTTTTCCTCACGTAACAACTGCTGCTGAAGCAGAGACTGGTTGTGGCCAAGGTCCAGTGTGTTGGACATCCTCCAAGGCTATCTCCTGGATCAGGCTCTGTAGGTGAGGGATACCCAGCTGGGAACATAAGCAGGGCTTAAGCTGGATTGAAAAACACTGTGAAGATGAGGCACTTTCAGGCTTGCTCAGAAGCAAAGAAACTGACTGCAAGGAAAAACTTTTGTTGGATGACAGTCATGGCATTGATGACTATGTGGTTCCTATATGTAGCTGACATTAAACCAAGTTAAACGCCTTTACTGGTTTGTCAATGCACATTTCTAGGTTAGATGAGCTGTTGAGGGCCCCACCAGCTGTAGGACCACACGTTTCTCCAAGACAGTCTCCCACCAGACTGTTCTGTCAAACAAATGACTACTAATGACTCTGTCATCACTGATTTGTATTGGTTTTGCACCAGAACCAAATTGGAAATGAGAATTTATTACTTGCTCTCAGCAAAAGAGAAAAAATATCTAGTGTGACTTTTGCCATCATTTTCATATTAATTATAGATTATGCCCATGTGATATATTGAAGTAACCCTTTTGGTTATAGATATATAGATGAAAAATATCTGTATATGTTTGGGTAGAATTGAGGGAGAATTAAAATCTACATAATATCTAATTTAGGAATATATCTTCATGCGGTAATTCAGAAATCACTATAACCTGTTAGTACAGAATTAATTGCATACTGTTGGCAGAACAATGGGAGAATCTGTAGCTACCTCACATAAATTTATGCCGTTAGCTACACAAAGATTTAACACCACATGGATTTGTACTGCCCCACATTACAAACTAATTATTTATAATTTATACTTGATCAATATTGTTGAGCACTTCTGAGTAGTCCTCACTTTCCTCACAGCAGTGCACAGGGCCAAAATCAGATTACAGCAGGTCACAAGAATGGCAAAGAATGGCTCAGTAAATGCTATGAACCAGCCTGGGCCTGCCCAATTCCTTCTGTAATAAGACAGAAAGTGTAATCAAATTCACAAGGACAATTTCACTGAAAATTTGGTATAACTTCACTTGTATTTTTTAGTCCTTTTTGGATTTACGTGGGAATATAGTACTTCTTGCACATGTTTTAAGTAGGGTCCATAGGAGTAATCTGACAAGCACAGGGCATTGCCCTTTCAGTTGCTTTCACATCACTGCACGTCACACTAGCTCTGAATGTCAGGATGCTATAGAGGTAGGCTAGTAAAAGTCAAAAGAGTCAGAGAGATTAAAAATCAGCATTTAAAAGAGAGCTTAAGTAGTCAAAAGAGTAAAGTGCAGTATGCCTCAAAAAAAAAAAAAAAAAAGAAAAAAGAGGAAAAAAAAGAAAAATCAGTCCTGGCTTTAACAGGTGCCAATTCAGGTGGCACACCAAAATGGATATTTGGCGGGAGATGGATGCTAGAGGAAGCAATTCCCCTAATAAGTTTTGCTTGAGCATCTGCCTGTGTAATAAACTTTCAGCAGGGAGAAGAGTGTGACCCTCTGATCCCTTTTTATCAAGGGCAACAGCTTTGCAAGGGGATGGCGTTTCACAAGGAAAGTGATGTCAGCTTGTGAGTCTGTTCCATTACCAACACGCCTGTTAGCTGCTGGAACAGAGCAGCCCATCTTTGATCTGCAAGAAGCTGACGAGGAACACTGTCTGCCTATCTCATTTTAATTTTGCAAAATTACAGCAGGTAACTCCAATTTCACACCCTGCTTCCCTCACAACTTCTCTTCTCAGTAAAGGTCACAGCCTGCTCTGGATGCGCCGAATGGATTTCTCCTCCAACTTTACCATCAGCAACAAAAGAAAGATGAAACAGGTGGTTTCTGTGAAAAATCTGTCTGTCCTGTGCTCACGTGTGTGACTGGGGTTTGCAGGATGCCCAGGCTGGTTTTAAATTAGTTGGCTTAAATCCCCAAAATATTATAGCCAGTGGATTGTGCGGCTGAGGTTACTGATGGCACCTCTTGCCATTCCTGAATTGCATTCAGGTACTGGCTTGTGCTGAGCTCCTGTTAGCGGCCCGGCTATCACTGGGGCTATCAGGGCCGTGTAACTGGATTCCCATGGAGGTACCAAAATCAGAGGCCGATTATTTGTGCAAAGTCCAGCTCTACATTGTGTGTGCTTGCCACAGATTTCCTGAAATTGCCCTGCTATGACTTTTCTTGGTTTTTTTCCATGCTAACCCACCATCCAGTGGTAATGCTTTATCACTACTAGAAGCAGAAAGCAGATTACATCTTCAGATATCTAACCTTAGGATGGGAAGGATAACTTTCTAGACTTAATGGATTTTATTAGTCAGAGATATGAGTCAATAGCTTGAACATAGTTATCTACTGTCATTTTGGGTTCTGTGGAGCATCCCACCTGAACTCCTGCTTCAGCTGCTGCTCTGAAATGGCAACAGGCCAAGGTACACTTTTAACTACAATTATATTAATTATTAAAGCATAACTAAGACTACCTACTGCAACAGTTTCCTTAAAGGGACTCACTGATAGAATTACCTGTCTAACTCTCAAGGTCCCTAGCAGGAAGACAAGCCAATAAATTCTGAGGCAATAATTGAAAACAGCCCACCATAGCAGCCAATTCAATTATATTGGCTCTCAGGATGAAAGATTCGATTCATTGGATCAGTGGGCGAGTTTTTCCATGTACTTCTTGTGGTTTCAAGGTGCACATAGGAAGCAATGTTTGCTGTTACAAAAAACAAAACAAAAAAAATCCACAACAAACAAGAGTGGGCAGATGAAAAATCAGAGCTGTCCCAAATATTTCTTTTCCATGGGTGGGAGAATGCTCAGCTCAGTAAAGGACACGGATCTTAGGATGCTCAGGAAACCTTCAGCATGCTCATAGTTCCCTTCAGATTGTAGACATGTACTCAACATCATCTTTGATTTGGGAGGGACTAGTCTGTTTAGAGGATGACGGGTTCATGAAATACGAGGGAGGGTTATTTAATGTAACAGATGTTAAAATGAGCATAATTACTATCATTGCTGTGAACGTGAGAACACTTTTCCTCATAAAAGCAATACTTGTAAATTTACTCTGTGCACTGAATTTACAATCTCATAGAAGAAATCTCCAGGCAAATTAGAAAGGGATGTAGAGTAAGACTTGATCTTAGAGTGCATAAATTAGATGCACTCAAACATATACAATAGGAGGTGGTTATCATCTTTGAATTATTCACAGAAATATCATCTGTGGGTAGAACAATGCATCCTTCCATTTAAAAAAAAAAAAAATCACATTGAACATGATCTCTAAAGATATTTTTCTGAAGTGTTCTTCTAAAAAATATTTTTATTTTTTTTGGTGGCAGAGGGCCACCAAGATGATGGGGGGGTTGAAGCACATGGCCCATGAGGAGAAACTGAGGAAACTGGGTTTGTCAACTGGGGAGAAGAGAAGACAGCAGCTGAGTCAATGAGAAAATACTAGTCAGACTCATCACAGAGGTGCCTCGTGGGTGGGTAAGAGATAACAGGCATAAACTGAAAGTAGAGACATTCAGACTAGGTATAAGGAAAAGTTTTTTACACTATGTGGACAATCACATAGAGGTGCAGGTTGCTCAGGGAGGTTTTGCAATCTCCACCCTTGGAGATTTTCAAGCCCTGACTGGATAAGGCCCTGAGCGATCTGGTCTGACCTCAGAGCTGACCCCACTTTGAGTAGGATGTTGGATTAGAGACTTCTTGAGGTTCTCTCCATCATAATTTATTCTATGGGCCTATGATTCTTTGTCAAAGACAAAATTTATGTTGTTTATGTAGGTTTCTCCTCCAGGCAGATTGCCTACCAATTTTCCAGAACATGCCCTCAAATTTGAAAAATGGCTGGTGAAGCTAATCTGAAAATAAAAAACAGATGGAGCACGACACATGACAGACAAAGGACATCCTCAGAGTCATTAGAGTAGGCAGGGAAACCTTGTTATAAAAGCAAAACTGTTGTATTGCAAGAAAGAGGAGACATTTTGATTTACTAAAGAGGTTTGCACCAACCTAACAGAATAATAGTGTTCTTTCAGTGATTAAAAATAAATATGATCATAACACTATTGATTTTTGTAGTGTAGTGTAACAATTTGTTTAACCAATCATATACAACACAAAAAGAGTGAAAGCATGAATTAGGATCCAAAACCAAACTACATAATTTCTAAGTAATATCCTTTTCTAAGTAATATTTCTAAGTATTATCTTTTTCAGATTTTTCACTTTTGCAATGAATTTTAGAAATATGTTCTCATTCTGAATTTAAACACTTGCTGAAATTTTCTGGAGGTAGGTGATTTAGCATTTCAACCATATCTAGGAAGTATACATGCAAGAAATTTTGCTTACTCGAATCATGTATTTGAGAACTATGTTTGCCTTGTTACATCAGATTATGGGATGCCAGTTATTTTATTACTGTGGTGTTAGTGGTTTTGTTTGATTTTTTTGTTTGTTTGGGGGTTTTTTGTTTTGTTTTTGTTTTTTTTCCAAAAGCATTCATCGCCTTGAACATATATAAAAAAAACCTTTGATACAGGACTTGAAGAAAAGTTGGTTTTGGTTAAAGTAACACTTAAACCAGTATATTTTCAAATCTTTCAGAAAAACATATAGTCGTAATAGTTTACATCTAGTATATATCTAGGTTTTGAGTTAGTTGTTTTAATATCTCATTGAAAAATATTTGCTGTAATTTACAAAACACACTTTCAATCTCTGGTACAATTGAATGCACATGGCAAGGAAGTGTTCTCATGTTTCTTTAGAAGTCAGTCAGCTATTTTCAGTCTAATGGCATCAAAATTTTCATGTTATATGAAAAAACACTGGGTCTCTAATATCTGATTATTTTTTAAACATAAAATTTAATAATATTGTATATGCTTAGGAGAATTTATGTCATTTCCTCTCTTCAGTTTACATTTTCCTGCTTATACTTTGTTCCTGAAAACATTTTAATTATTTTTATTTTTGTACTTTTTTTTTTTTTTTGGATATTTATGGCTTTAGCTGATATCTCTATATCCCTATATTGCAATCAGTGACTACATTCATTTACAGCTGCTGAAAACATGTCACTTTAACTGTACAACCATTCAAACACCTTCTCCTTTTGTAGCGAGCTTAGCAGCTCCTGCGTTCTGTACTGAGAGAAGAAGACAATCCTGCCTGGAAAGAGGAAAATGAGAAGTTCTTCCTACAACCATCTCAAATGCAGCTGACATTTCACAATAATTAAGAGGGACTAACTCTTCATGGTAAAAGATAATTACCTTCTGAACAACAAGCTTGAGGATTTTTGCCAACAAAAGAAGAGAGCATACATTGCACAACAAGAGTCCTTACACTATCCTTTCCTGGAAAAATGAAAATCAGATGGGTTCAAGTGAAAAATGACATCTGCATCCCTTTTGCCCTGATAATGTAGACAGGACTGACTATACTTAGAAATTTGTCTCATGGAAAACCTAGAAGATCCATAATGTGGTGCAGATGCTTCCTAAAGCAGTTTTTCAGTACTGGTTTTCTGGAATTTCCTCCATGCCAAAGTCCACATGGGAATTATTCCTGACAAATGTCAGCTTAAAAAGACCAAATTAATCCGAGGGAACATCCTGACAATGCCAGGGAAGAATGTCACTGGGTGTGTTTGACTTCACTGTAATGGATTCAGGATTGCAATCATCAGACAGTGACTGTAAAACTGGTCTGAGACAGATCTCCTGCATGGTCCTGTTTGCCTTCTCCATCTAGGCTGCAAACTCTGCAAGGCGGGATGCACGAAAAGGTTTCTCCTGCTCAACATTTATTTAGTGGTTATTGTTATAGGTCTCTAATCTGAATATAGTGTCAGTCACATAAAGCTGCACTAATGATCACTCAGTACAATGAAGGTTTCCTAACACACTAAACTCTGCACATATCCACCTTATTTTCTATTTATGTGAAAGTTACAGAAATGTCTTTTATTATTATTATTATTGTTGTTGTTGCTGTTGTTGTTGTTGTTGTTATTTTATTTTTACCTTAAGAGATGTCTATTTTTACTAAAATGCAAGTATTTCATTAGATGACAGTCAAGGCTAAACATGATATGTCTTTTAAATGTCTGAAAAAAAGTTCAAGGCTTAATCATGGCTTTTCTTTTATATACATATATTATTCTTTTGTCTACAGCCATTTCTTAGGGGGCTGACATTTTGAACTTCAGCATGAAATGGCCTGGCTTCTTAAGACTACCACAAAGGCTTCTTTTACGTAAAACTGAAGAGCTAAATTCTGCTGTCAGCTATGCTGATGGAAGTCTGTTGGCATCAGTGCGATGGCACCAGAAGGATCTGGCACTACTTCTGTTCCCTGGATTCAACAGCCCCTAGGACTGTGCAGCTCTTTTTAAGATGAGGATGGTTTTCTCTGTCATATTCAATAATTCAGATGATTTGAACTTAACTGAACAGCATGTAGGGGGAATTTACTGTAGATGCTTAGAGTACTGTAAAGAACCCTCTGGCACAAAAGTTTATTTTGCTGTACATTTTATTAGCAGTCAGTAGTTTGGAAGAGGATTTTTGTGGGTATTTTTCTTTGTCAGCCTCTCATGGACCCAAACGTGTATTTCTTTATTGGGTCAACACAGTAGATGACTTTTGCTGCCTTCGTATTCCTATTTCATGACAGTGGAAACTTTCAGTCAGGACAAAGAACTAAACAAGTCCCAGTTTTTGGCACTTAAAACTCCCCAGACAGTATTTTCCTCATTTTTACAATAACAATACAAATAAAAATACTCATAGTGATGTTGTAAATAAATTTGCAAAGGGTTGTGCAGTCTGTTGTGTGGTTGTGCAATCTTTCCTCACCTGTTTCTCTTCAATGTATCTTCTGTTTGAGTTCTTTTATATCCTCAGTCTCCAATAATTTTGCACAGGTGCTATAACCTTACTGCCTTTCTAGGCTACTTACTTAATGCTATGACATGATAAGCAGAGATCCACTAGAAAATATGGTAGTTACAGTGTTCTCTTGGTGCATAACAGTAGGGAAACCTTTGAGAATTGGCAATATTATTAAAAATTTATCTTCTTCCAACTGTTTCTTTAAGTCCAAGTCATGCAATCCAACTTCCAGCCTGAAAAAGGACATTTTAGCACAGAATCTGGGGACTGATTGCTCAGCCAGCCTTTTATTACTCTATTTGTGATAGTATGCAAGAACCTCATTTGCCAACCAGATTCCTGTTGTGCTATGAAACTTCTTACAAATAAGAAACTAAAGACGATGGGTAGACTGGGACAGGTGAACTACTAACCCAGTTGCATGTGGAATAGCTGTTCACAAAATTAACAAAAGACAGTCAACCTTTCAAGCTAGGACATTTTAAGAGCTTGAAATTCATACTATAAGGAATTTTCTTTATAACTGAACCCTAAGAACTTGTCTGCCTGGGTTTCAAGTTGATAACCAAAATGCCATTCAAAACCTGACAGCTTAACGCTGAGTCTAAATTTAATATACAGTTGTCTAAATTTAACATACAGATAAGCTGAGGAATTCTTTGCCCCAAAGTATTGTGGATGCTGAGTGCTTACATAAATTCAAAAAAATATAGGAAAAATTCATGGAAGAAAAATCCACCAGAGGATGTATTTGAAACACAAACTGCTGGAAATCAGTTTTGGGAAAGTATCTCTGCACATTTTCTCTGTTTTTACATTTGTCTTCAGGTGTCTGCTACTGGCCATTTTGTGAGATGGACGGATGCAATATAGAAGGTGCTATAGTCCCATCCAAAAATGAGTTCTGAACTGGACCCACTGAACAAATGTCCAAGGTTAGAAAGCAGCATTGCTCCCTTTATGAGCACTAATATTTGATCAAACAATCTGACGTCAAAGCCCAGGTGGGCAGAGGTACAGTGCCTCATCAGAAAATGGAGGTTTCTCTGCATGATGGTCCCCAGTGCTTCTGGGTGTGAAGCTCTCACAGGACAAGCTCCCACGTATGTAGACCTGTCCCATGCAGCTTCCAGACCAGAAGGGATTTTCGTGTGACCAAAGCAGAGCAAGGGCAGAAGAGCGTAGATCTTTCTGTATACATGCCTTTAAAAACAAGTGTGAGTCAGAGGAAAAAAAGCTCTACACATTTTTTCGGGACTCTCTTTCTATTCACATGCACCTATTTCTTATAACCAATGATCTAGTTTGTGCAAGGGTCAGGATTATATCTGTTCTGGGTACTTCATTTAGTTATGCTATATCAAACTATAATGAATCCAGCTGCTTTGAAATGGAGTAAGCAAAATAAGCTTGTGTGCACTACTTCTGCAGTTCTAATGTTCTCTTTATCTTAAATCCCCAAAAAAGATTTCTTTTCTTTTTTTTTTTTTTTTTCTTTTAAAGAAATTGCCACCATATCTGTTACTGTTATGGATGACTTGTCTTTAAAAAGAAATTGAGTCCAAGAGTTGAAGCTAGAAAATTGCATTTTGGCTGAATGGGAGAGACTTGCTCTTTAAAGGTAGAACATTAAGACAGCAATGTCTAGAGGATGTATCTGTAAAAGGCATATTGATTTTTAATAAATACAATGTACCAGTCCCTTTGTAATAGCAAACACACATGCAACACAGTGCAGGACTTCTGGCCTTTCTATATACATTTTTATATATGTACTGACATATATTTGTAATCCAGTAAGAGTACTTTGCACCAAGCAAAAATGGCATATGCGATATGTATACAAACATATATATAAACATATACATATATATGAAAAGGTCCTCTTGCCCTTTCTTATTTCTCCTTGTCCTTTAGGACTACTTTCATACACCACACTTTTTCTTTCTGAGAGGGAGATGTTTTCAGGAGTATTCATATATTGGATATTTCAGCAGGTAGTACAACAAAAGGAGAGTAAGGACAGTGGTCAAAACTCTTATGAACACATTTTATAACTTTTTCTGTGCCATGGCTTTAACTGGGAGAACCCAGAATCACAGAAAAAAATTAACAATCCAACTGTAAACCTATCATCCCCTAAATGCCAAAACCTAGTTTATGTATTTACTTCATGAGCAAGTTTATGTCCGTGAAACCCTGAAAAGGGGTTCTGGGATCAAAATGACTGTATGTGGACGCCTGTCCCGGCTCTGGCTAGGCTAGAGTTAATGTCCCCAGGAGCCAGGCCAGGTGAGCCAGGCTGGCCGGGGGCTATTCCATGCCCTGTGCCGCCATGCTCACCGTAACAGGGGGCTGGTCGGGGAGGGGGGGTTCGGTGGGTTCGGGTGGCTGCGGGGTGGGCTGAGCGTCCGGTCATTCCTGGAATCGGTAAATTGTTGTTTGTTATCAGTCATTGTGTATATCTGTTATCAGTACTGTTGTTGATTGTTTCCCTCTCCCTTGCTGTCCCAGTAAACT
>VXBL01004419.1:144089-197517 GCA_013400195.1 Aramus guarauna
TTTAAGATTTGGTTTTATTTCTCATTGCTCTGCTCTGTTCTGTTCGGTAATGAATTAGATGAATTTCCTCTCTAAGTTCAGTCTGTTTTGCTCAGGATGATAGTAAGTGAGTGATCTCTCCCTGTCCTTATCTCTACCCAGGAAGCTTTTCATTACACTTTTTCTCCTCTGTCTGGTGAATGAGGGGAGTGATAGAGCGGCTCTGGTGGGCACCTGGCCCCCAGCAAGGGTCAACCCACCACAACTCCTTTCCCCTGTAAACCTTCATATTCTCTCACTGCATGAGAATTTTGAATCTTTGTCATAAAGACCAGAAGAAATTTTAGGCGTAGATGTCTTGCAAAGGTAACTCTTTTGCCACTGTTACATGCAACATGTTACTCTTCTGAATGAGTTTTCACAAATCTCATGTCGGAGGACCCAGAAGAGTCATAGTACTGAACTTGGTGATGGCCATCTTCACCTGCTTCAGCCACTTCCTGCTTTCAGTGGGTTCTGCTGTTGAGTATTTCAATACTTGGAACATCAGATTAATTGCAAACTCAGTAGCTCGTTCCTATTCCTGGTCTGTTTTTCCTCATGTGCTATGTGCCACAAGAGCCGTGGTTCCAACAGTTCACAGATACCATCTGTCACATTCAACTTTCTTTATCCAACAGAAAGGGTCTTGACAATCTTACTAGGACAAATGGACCATAGTCATCAAGCCCTTTGCTGCAGACTACGTATCCTTCAGTAATGTTTTTTTTTCACACAACAATCTTTAAGCTTCTCAATTGAGACTACTGTTGGTCATGTAATAAATGGTGGGGTTGTCAAGATTTTACTTTCTCAATGCTATTCAACACATTAAAGGTTCATAACTTTGAGCAGAGGCCAGTTCTGTGCCTCACACATGCTGCCCCATGTTCCTACTCCCTACTCAGCAGTGGAGTGGCTGAGAACTGAGGTGTGTGTACACGTGTAATCCCCCTGCCTGTCACAGACACTGTGGCAAAATATACATTTTTATCGAGCTGTTGAATCAAGTTTCTAGTATGTAGCACCCATAACGCTTCCTTTCATAAAGTGCCTGGCCTGCTGCTATATACAAAAATTTATCTTATCAACTGATCACAGATACCATCAAAATGTTACACAGTTTCATCCAATGACTGCATCCCCATCTGCCCAAAGATTGTCTTACCAAAACATGTTTCCCCCTCGACTTTCAAACATCACAATTTCCTTTTATAGATTAGAAAATTAGCATGATAATCAATATCCACAGAATACCCTCATGAGACAAGAAAATTGGTTAGTAAAGTCACAATTCCAAAAGAAGCCTTTTCTGGCTTCTACATCTTTCCTTAAAACATCAGGCTACATGGAAATCTTTTGCCTTGAAAAAACTTATGTTTTTCTTCTCTCTCTCCTTACTCCCCTTCTACTTCTCTGGCACATGGGGTGACTAGAAGACTTCTATGTCTACAGTTTTTAACTATCCATGACCATTGCTATTCCTTTCTTATCTCTCAGACCACAGTTGGTGCAGGGGGAGCAGTCCAAATTCATCCAGTTATATAGACAGTTACTGATCTCATTTCTTTCCTGATCTGACAAACAGTCTGATTCTCAAAAGTAAACTTCCATACAATCATGACACAGTTATATAAATGTGCACATCACTGTAAGTGTTCCTAAGAAGTGGTTATTTCCTGTAAGAGCAACTACAGACAGATAGGAAGAGCCACTTTCTTGATTCTCTGTTAACGTGTTTAATTGCGTGGAACAGTCCTCAATCACTGATCATAATCTTGCCCTATTTAAGTGAAGATGTTTAAACTACATTTCTTATCCACAAGTCAATGAATAAATAAATACATGTAATCCTGCTGAATAAAGTTAGATATTTCTGAGGACTGTACAAGATATAGGTCTGAATGTCAAGGAAGAAGTAGTGCAAACCACAAAATGTCTTGTGCTACTTAGAATGGCATTTTAATGCAGATCCTGGTAGTACTGAATTGATAGGAAGTAATTAGTCCTGACAATCAAAAGAGACATTTTGATGTAGGGAAACATATCGCTGGTTTGGGCTTGTTTTCAACTTCAGACACTATTGCTTGGGGAAAGGAAAATGGAGAGAGGGTGTTGGGGAGTTACACACCCTTGGAGAAGTCACTAGTCAGCAGTAAGGGATCACTAACATATAACTGCCTCTGCAAATATCTGGGGTTGAATGCACTGGATCTTTCCAGGTCTTGGAAGCTAAAGTGTCCTGATATTTTTTGGTAGGTGCATCATGTGGAAGTTTTCCAGAGTTAGCTAGAAGCTATTGTTTGGAACTGTGGTCCAAATGGCTTTTAGAAAGAGAAATAGTAAACACTAGGAAGAAAAGTGTAATGCTTAGCTACCATCTGACACAGTGGTCGTCAGCCTTCATAAGCTAATGAAAGTGCAAGTGGAGAAGGGAGGGAAGAGAGAAGGTTTTTCTCTGAGTATACTTGACGTTTTCAGTTTTGCTATACTGCAGAAGGAATGGTACTAAAGTTTGTGCAATTGCACTGCTCAGAGACAGAAGTTAGACCCAGTGGAACTGCACTGATATAAAGGCTGAATATAAGAGGAAATAGATCCGGGTCTCACTCATTTGCTGTAAAAGTACCTATTCCCAAAGCACTGGGAATTAGATGCAGGTATTGGATGCAGCTTACTGTTTCCCACCCTATAAGATGGATGAGGTAGACTGATAAAACAGTATCACAGCACGTTAAGGCTTCATATAAACATTTGCTGAAGACTCAAAAGGCTCCAATCCACAAAGTCAAAGAGGGTATTTGGAAGACCAAAGGTTTCCAGTGCAAAGAGGCAGACGGGATTTTAGTTCAGAACAATCACCTCCTCAATAAGTGAGGCAACAGAAGATGGAGATANAAATTGAAGTATAACATTAATTTTACTTTCAGATTAACAATACCCCCAGTACTCAGAGAAGGTGTTTTTCCACTATGCTCTGCAAATTGATTTTAATATAAGCACAAAAAGTCAGATCTACCGATGCTGTGCATAAGCTAGTAAGCTCAGATGGACTTTCACTAACTCTATGTGGAGCCACTCTAAACATCTTTACTTTTATTACAGTATTTCTTCACAAACCAAATAGTCTCCCAATAAATAACTGCTAACACTCCATATTTTCATGAAAATTTTCAATCCTCTATAATGCACTGCATGAAAGAAAGATTACAAAAAAAAATCAGTCTGTGTAAGTGTCTCCACTCAACTGTGCAAATGAATAAAAGGCAGTGGTTTTCCGTGTCAATCAATCTGTAAATAGATAAAGTTTTTTGTGCTATTGTTTACTTCAGCATATTGTAATAATCCAAAGGAATATGCTTTGATTACTTCCCACAACAAGCAATTGTTATATCCCATATTATGTTGCAGTGATTCAGCATACCTGATAAGATCAATGCCAATATGTCTGCAATAAATAAGGTAAAGGTGGCATATTCTTTACTGAGAGATTAGTATTCATTTTCCAGACTGCATTCTAAATGGAAAATACTGTGTCATTTAAGATTAAGTACCTGTTTTGGTATCATAACAGATGTTTCGAAAAACCTATTAAAAAGAATCATAGTGCTGTTTTTGTCTAATAGCACAAAAAAATCAGTCACCTTATCACTACAAATTAACAAATTAGCCATTAGAATGTTTCATTAAAATACCTTAAATCAACTTTCATATTCCTCCAACTACTCTTGTCTCAAAAGTTTTCACCTCATAACTTCCATCCACAGATTATTTGGATTAACGTATTAATGTTGCTGTTACTAGGTTCCTTTGCTCTTCAAACATGAGAGTATTTTGCATGTGGGTTCTTGTCCTAAAAGGGCTGCTTCTCCCATAATATTCTGTTTGAGGCATGCATTTATCACTGTTCTCACGCCGGAGATGTAGAAAAGCCACAAAAAGGCCAGTATGAATGGTTTTGCAAATGAGGGTCAAAGTTGAAATTTGCCATTTAGCTTTCATGAAGGTGGTCATTGTCAGACCAGTCACTTTCTTATTTAACAGTGTGAATTCTGTGTCTAAATCTGCAAAGATGCTGAGTATCCACACATCTCACTGGATATGGTCTATCATCTTGACATTGCTGAGATCCCAAATATCCTTGTGCAAGTCCATGATCACCAGAATTCCCACTGGTGTCCAAGCACAAATCTTCACGTTGATGATGTCATTCTACTCTCACAGCAGTGACTGTGGCCTTACTGCAAGCTGAAGATGTGGAGGCTCTCCATCTTGAGTTCCTTGGCGACGAGAATCTGAATTCAGTCTGTACTATATCGTTGCGCTGCACTGTACAGCCTATGGGCTGGAGCCAGCCTTTGCTCAGCTATCTTATCTAGGAGAAGGCTTGCACGGCAATTTGTACCCCACATGCACATCGAGGTACTCAGCCACGCATGTACTCAGCCACACAGTAATTTCCAATTCAGCCACAGGAATCTGCTCTTGTCCCTCACAGCTGTGCTTATCAGACTTTTTAAGTGCAATTCTTTATATTTATCTGTCTAAAGGAAACTGTGGATTTACCATCCCCTTATCAATATTTTTACAATCTTCTTCAATCCTCAATGTCCTGCTAACTCCTCTTGAAACTTACAATACATTATTTGACAAACAAGGAACAGATAAATGTTGGCTGAGGGTTCCAGGATTGTGATTTGGAAGAATGATTCACTAGAAAACAAAACTTTCTGGTTTGATGGCTTTAAAAGCATTTGAGGTTGTAGCTTTTAGAAGGATGAAAAGGTTGAATTATTTGATGTCAAAACACAGATAAGTGGTTTGGGGAACTCAGAAGAATAAAAAGCATTAATGTCCCACATTGTGCTTTTAGTGAATTATAAGAGAAATATTTGCAGAAGCAAGCATCAGTTAGAATGGAAATTTGGCTAACAATCATTCTATTTTTTGCATCACCCTTCCAGAACTTTACTATTCAAAGAAAAGAAGAGAAAAGAAAAGAAGTGGTAGTGTCCTAATAAAGAGAAGTATAGCTATATGAAAAAGGATTAATCCTTCAAATTGCTGAGTACTTTGTCTATATTCCTCTTAAATTTCCACTAAATCCTTGTACTCTGAATTAAACAACTTAGCATAGAAGAGCCAAAGTATGTAGAATACTGTGGGCACATAAATATCAAATAACAAGAAATAGCAGAGACAGGCAAATCCTGAAACAGAAATTCAAGCTCTGACTATAGTCTTCTGACCTCCACGCACAAAAGAACTTCATATTCCTTTAAAGTCTCCTTAAAACTGAGTCCAACTCTCAGTGCTTTACTGAATCATGTCCTTTAGTCTGAAGATCTAGTAGGAGTAAGGATGTATTGTGTTTTTCATCTGGAAAAAATAAGCTATTTTCACTTTGGCTAAGGATTCTCTTTAGAACACATCTCATTGAGAAATCTCCTTTTGAGACTAAAAATTGGGTGCTTGTGTGTTTATTTGTTCATATCTTAAAGAATTAAGTTAAAAAAAATAAAATGCTCCACTTGGAAAAAGAAAATTAAAAGAAAAAGAAAAAAAGGTTTGTTTCTAATGCTACTTATTCACGGAATTTCAAACTTCACACTCAAATCCCAAATGAAGACTCTGCCAGAGTCTTTCGAACTTTCAAATGCCAGATGACAATATTACAAACCCTCTGATCTTTGGGGCTGTGGAAATCCTTTCCAAACCTATTTCCTGCCAGCTGTCTCTCACCTGAACATTTCACAGTCTGCCTGCTGCTCAGACTGATGCCAAATGATCTGCAATTACAGTATGTTTAACCTGTAATCTACTATTAGCTCTGAGCTTTGCAAAAGGCAGCAAATTCTTTACCTTCAAGGAAGGCTTTCATGTCAGGGGAGAAAAAAATGACATATAGATGACCAAAACGCATATCCATTTAATCCATGCACTGACACTGTGCCCATTTTTCCTTAGTCTCTGCTATGCTGCAGTTACAACATAAAAAAGAGCACCCAATTGCTTCAT
Source organism: Aramus guarauna (assembly GCA_013400195.1). Taxonomy (NCBI): domain Eukaryota; kingdom Metazoa; phylum Chordata; class Aves; order Gruiformes; family Aramidae; genus Aramus; species Aramus guarauna. The sequence continues at coordinate 150,126 of VXBL01004419.1, forward strand.
CCCAAGAAGAGACTGGGATCATCTCCTCCTCCTTGGTGACCTGTGGGTATCAGTCCTGAGTTGTGCACTCAGAATTCCCACCCAAAGTTCCGGATGAAATTTGGATGCATTGTGAGTCTTCAGAAACATGCTGGGTGAAAAGCTGCATAAACAAATGAGGAGTAAAATGTAGAAGACAGCAAGGATTCGATGCCTAACTGAATGACCTAAACAAGGACAGACTCTCCATAGAACACAGGAACATCTTTCTATGCCAGAAGAAATTGTCACAGAATTAATTTTTTTCCTGACATTTCCCCTTCGTGAAAGAGTTATTTGGCTTCATCACGGCGCAAAGATAGAAATTCTTCTTGATGAACTGACATTACATTGAGGTAGCTGAAATTACTTTAGTGCCAGAGACTTCCAGCAATAGCAGATCTTCAGACCTGTGGGTGCTTACATTTGTGTTCAAAGGCATGAGTAACACTTGAAAAACGCAGCCACAATTTGCCAGGCTTAATTCTAAATCTATTTAGGATAAATATGTGAATTTCAAGGAAAATGGAAACATACCATTACCTTTCATGTTGTTAGTTTTATTTAAGGATTAAGGGAATAACATTCAACAAGGAGTTGTGAATCGGACCTTCACATTCATTTGCTCAGAGGAGAGTAGAATACACATACATGGCATTGCTGTCATATCTGCGATGACTTCTTCAGAGGGAAATATTAAAAGATGGAAAACAAACGTTATTTTAACTGTCAGATTGATCTTCTCAATAGCTGTAATTAATCACAGTTACCGCTATAAAGTCACTGAGAGCTCTCTCTTAAGGAGGTTATATGGTAATGAAACAAAGTTATTCTCCCTCATGTTCCTTTCATAAATCGCCAGCAAATATACATGTGTATGAGCTGTCTTCCAGCTGAGCTTTTCAGGAGTTAATAAGCCATTTAAAACTATTTCATGCTGGAGAAGCAAAAACATAAATGACCTTTGAACCCTGCAAGGACGTTTTCTCTTTGAGCAATTTATTCTTTGCTTAAGGATGGTTCAGAGCTGTATGCACAGAATAACATTTCATCACTGAATGTCATCTTGGACACAAGTAGAATGAAAGAATTAATCTCTTATCTGAATTTGTATTAGATTACATTGCAGCAAGAGACATAACATGATACTATAAAAAAGTGTAGGCAGAGGGCAGTATGATACGTTAGTAAAGGAGTTTTTTTATGAGTTGGTTGCTGGGAGAAATCCACTGTCATGACAAAGTTTTAACTTCATGTAAAATAGCTATTCCCAGTATTTACACTTATAGTCCTAAAATATGGAGTGTTTAATCTTATCTCTGGCCTGGAGGGCTGTTCAGAAGGTTTTTACTGTTGTTATTACTCGGTGTCTGCAACATGAATAAATGTTATAATTATTAGAGCTGCTCATTTCCGTATTTTGAGTTATAAGGCCCAAATTCAGCACACATAACTGCAAATTAAGGCTGTTCCCCAAAATACTCATCTATCAACCTAAACACGCTTACATCTCACTCATAACTGACTATCAGACTACCAAGAAATCTTTAAGAGTGGAGATGAAGGCAATCTTCATCCTGCTTGGGATTAGGACAATAAACGTTTGCTAGAGATTCGAGAAAATGCTGAAATTATTTTTGCTCCCTTCCCTTTCCATCTCTGGCAGGTAGCTGAGCACCAGTTGGCTGAAGTGACAAACATGACAGTATTTCTTTGGGCAGTGTCCAGACGTACATTTCTGGATCCCTATTTGTAGGGATCAAGACACACAGAGTCTTGATGTTGCAAATTACTCTCTTCCCCTCCCTCCCCCCAAATTATTAAGCTTGGTAAATACACTTTTTAGCTTGATTTATCTCTCATTTATAGCAATTTAACTGCTGGGAAAAGGAGCAGATGCAGCATTAAATAATGGACTGGACAGAGCACCAAAAGATACCTCCCTAAGACCTGTAAATGTTGCACAACAATAGTTGATTCCTACAATCATAAGGGAAGATTCTTCTCAGTGCTTGTTTGTTCCTGGAGATTATAATCTATCAATATTTCTGAAGTCTTATTTAAGGGGTAGACTAAGGGGAATATACTTTTTTCCTTAGAGCAAACATGTATTAATTTCTGAGCAACAAGGCATCAACTTTTAATAATTTATTGCTCAATTTCAAAAGTAATTGCAAACTAGGATTTTGCCAGATATTGTTTTCCTTTGAAAATTCTTCCTATATATTTCTTCTACACATGCATAAAAAACCTAGGCTGCCTCTCGCTTTCATTTTAAAAGACAAAGGTCAGTGCTATATGTTAGTTACATTCAGGTAGAATTTCTGTGCTATATTCTATTTTCTAACTTCCTGCTGTCAAGAGAAGAGGATAGGGTCCTCTTTTTGTGTTTGTGTGTGCTGAAAATTACTACTTTATATAGATCTAGAATAACTCTTGCTGCACAAGGAGACAAGATGCAGAACTGTTGGGAGCACACAGTGGTTCTCACAGCATGCAATGCACAACACAATAGACGCTTTTGTTTAAAGCACCTGAAAATAACTTCAGAAATTCCAAGTTTGATTTTCTATTTTTCTCCCCAAGTCTGACAAAGCCACCATTTCATACATTTACAAGTACAAAAGTGTTTTTAAGAGAGCAACCCATTAAAACCTATGTAATCAAGGGAGCGAAGGAAACAGTATTGCAAAGCTAGCTGTACCCCAAAATTGTAGTAAAAAGTGCTTTTGACAGGCTACAAAAAGTGCTATTGACAAATTACAGGGTGATCTGCATCAAAAAAATAAAGTTTTTGAAAGGCAGGTAGAGAATCTGTGGGTGATAGTACCAAATATTATTTTTTAACAAAATTAGTCTCACAGTGGCAGAATATAAAAGCCTGTTCTGATGCTCCCAGGTATAACTGCACTGGCCAGCTCAGTTTTTAGCTACATCCACCTCTTCACCATTTGCACTCCTGGAATAACACATGATACTTGTCATGAGATACAGAAGACTCTGCACAGATTTGTAATCCAGACCGCAGTTACCGCTGCCTCCATCTTCCTCCATCTACCTCCAATGTGCGGTTGCAAGACGTGAGTCTCCATGAAGTTCGAAAAAGACAATTCAGTACACGGCTGCAGTGCTGGTGCACGGAGAGTGTAGACTAATGAAGGCTTTCATATGGAGCGGACAGGGACAATCACATTCCCGTGTCGGTGCCTACAACGTTCAGTCTGTTTCTCAGGAAAGAGGGAACAGCTGGAATCACCATGAGTCCAATTTTAAACATTTTGAGCAGCTTGTAGGGCTAATGAGGGAACTGTGGAGAGCAAACAACACTTCTCTGAAGGAAAGAGATTATGGTTTACACTACCCCTTCCCTTCATAATTTATATCAGAGGTCTTTGGTTCGAGTTAAATAATGAGGTTTTCCAGTACTTCTTGGGATTTTTTTTATTTTTATTTTTTAATGCAAATTTAGCTGAACTCAGAAAATGAAATCTTTTCAAAAAAAGAAATTGTGAGCAGAACTGCTGTTACAGAAGCCCGGCCAAGTAGGCTTTCCTTTCAGTGTTACTTTGTTTTTCAGTGAAATTGATAAAAAATACCAGTTTCACTGAGCAGCTGCCTTAAATCCCTGGGTTTAGCAGTCTGATTAGAGACTCTGGGGCTCTGAGGCTTCTAATATGATGAGGGAAAGCCTGGAAGTCCTGTCTGGAAGTCATTTGCTGTCTTGACACTATAGATCCTGGAAACCTTTGGTGTCCAAATCTTCCAGGGATAGTCCACTTGGCAAGTGCCCCTAAGATTCACAAACTCAGAATCCCTTTTCCAGGTCAGTCTGCTCATGGGTCTGTCTAGAAGCCCAAAATCAGAGCCAGAAGGTAAACCAGCAGTAATCCAGGTAGGATTGCATTGGAATTATGTCTGGGATTCACTGGAGAGTTAAATGAAATACAACTTGGTTGAAATAATTAATTGTTGTTTCCTGAAAAAAAACTGTCTTTCATCTGAATATTATCAGCCTTTCAAACTTATCAGAGTGTCTGCAATGACGTTCTTGTGATACCTGGGTCTTAACACCCAGGTTAGCCAAGTATGAATATGGCTCTGCCTTCATTTTTTCCTCCCTAATCACCCAGCCTCCAGGTATAGGTCCTCAGCTTCCATTGACCCATGTCTATGTAGGAATATGTTATTTCGTGAAGAAATCTTAGCTTTTTTCCATGGCTATAGTGGCAATTGCAAGAGAACTTGTCTTCCCACTGCATGTGACTGTGGGAAAAGTAGGGACGGTTTGCTGCCACTCAAATTATCTTGCTTAGATCCTCATACAAAGCTGAAGCCAGTGCCAGCCAGAGATAAAAGTACTTCATGGTCTCATGACTATCAGCTGAACCTTACTTCTTCCAGACCCTAAGTTCAATGTTTGGGTTTGTTGTTTTTTAAAAACTTATTTTCTGGTATTTGATCCAGCTATGCAAGTTTTAAAGATAGCAATTCGAAGGCTGTATTTTCTGTTATCCTTGGGTAATTATTTACTTTTAGGAAAAGTAAGTGTTATATTCTGCCCTAGAAGCATTTTGCATTTACTTTTCATTGAAGTGAATATAAATTGAAAGCCTCTATATTTGATGTTTACAAACTGATTATAGATTAGAGATGTAAAGAAAGAAATCAGTCACCTGAACAAAGAAGTTCAGAGCACACTTAGTCACATGTGAAAACAAAAAGCACATAAAGCTTGTAAGACTAACAATTGTTGCTTATCTTCCTTGTGCAATTAGCTAAGAAAACATTTCCAGTCTGATAATATAAATAGATGAGGGGACAAGTCTATCATCCTATGTTTAATTGTCCATAGTACAATGTAATAAATCTATATTCCAATGAAAGCTTTGGAATAAGATCATTGCATATATTTCAGGGAGTTCTGAAATGATTATTGATTCAAGGATGTTTTTACTGAATTGTACATATGCAAAGAACACTTCACATTGGAAAGTGCCTGGATGTAATATAATAATCTGCAGAATGCTATCAATAACAGCCTTTAACGCTACCCTCCCATCATTGAAAAAATGTGTCACATTTAAAGTGAGACTATTTATTACATTCTACTTTTCAGTGAGGCACGCAGACATACTGTGTTGGCTTTGCATGGCAAGGTTTTGGTAGTGGGGGGGCTACAGGGGTGGCTGCTGTGAGAAGCTGCCAGAAGCTTCCCCTGGGTCTGACAGAGCCAATGCCAGCCGGCTCCAAGACGGACCCACCGCTGGCCAAGGCCAAGCCAATCAGCACCTCTGTGATAACATATTTAAGAAGGGGAAAAAATAGTTAGAGAGAGTTTTTGCAGCTGGAGAGAGGAGTGAGAAGATGTGAGAAACTCCACAGACACCCAAGTCAGTGCAGAAGGAGGGGGAGGAGATGCTCCAGGCACAGAGCAGAGATCCACCTGCAGCCCGTGATGAAGACCATGGTGAAGCAGGCTGTCCCCCTGCAGCCCATGGAGGAAGGATGAGGGGATGTAGAGATTCCACCTGCAGCCGGTGGAGGACCCCACGCTGGAGCGGGTGGAGGCACCTGAAGGAGGCNCAAGCCAGGAATGAAGCTGAGCCTGGGAAGATGGGAGGGGTGGGGGGAGGTGTTTTAAGATTTGGGTTTATTTCTCATTGCTCTGCTCTGTTCTGTTTGGGAATAAATTAGATGAATTTCCTCTCTAAGTTCAGTCTGTTTTGCTCGTGATGATAATAAGTGAGTGATCTCTCCCTGTCCTGATCTCGACCCACAAAGCTTCTCGTTACACTTTTTCTCCTCTGTCTGGTGAACGAGGGCAGTGACAGAGCGGCTCTGGTGGGCACCTGGTCCCAGCCAGGGTCAACCCACCACACATACATACTGATTTCTTTCTTTTGCTGGATGAAAGGAACCTTCCTTTCCTGTTAGAGATTTGATGATCGATGCTGCAGTGATTTAAGTCATTATATCTTGATGTCACTGGAGTTTGTATGCATTTGGCTTCACACAGAAGTATTAAAGCAGGATCTGGCCTTTAAATCCAGAACATTAATTGAGATGGATGGTTCCTAGATCAGGCACCAAGTTGCATTGCTAGTCTCCTGTTGAGTGCCTCTCCCAGCAACATACCTCTGCCTCTGGCACTTGTCACAGTCATATACCCAAGACTCAAAGTAGTCACCATGATGACTTTAATTCTTCACAGTACATCTTGCTTTTCCACATCTCCTCTGCTAACCTGTTTCAAGGTCTTCCCCTTCTTTTTTATCCAGCCTTCTCCCTCTGCGCCCTGGGATTCTTTATCTCTTGTCTCAAGAATTACTTCCTAGTAATGGCAGTGTATTTTAACACTGCACACTACGTGTTAGATCAATCCCATCAACTCAATTCACATAGGCAATCAAACAACTATCTGATGGCAATAACTTTTCATCACTGATGACCTGGACTACATTCAAACTGGTTATTTTGTGATGCTTCAGGACTTATTACTGACATCCTGAAATATGCAGCCTTGTTGAAACTGTTGTGTGCATGACTGTGAAGGTAATTTCTTTGTCACTGCTGTTATATATACCACAATTTCTTTAAAGAAGAGGTTACCTCTGGAACTGGCCAGAGATTATAGAATGATGTACCCTGAAGTAGGAAATTTTCCACTTAAATAGTTGACAACAGTTAAAAGTTTTGTGAAAATATCACTTTAATTAGAACTGTTATAAAAGAAATTCCTCAAATATTTCATTGAGTTGAGGCAGTATTATACTGTCTCTGGGGTGGCTGAATGCTTTCTGGCAAATTGATCAAAGCACTTTGGTTTGACTTAACAGCACAGTTTATGCCACAAACTGATCTGTGAGCACTTAGTAGCACAAGGTATGTAACATCTCCCACATTTCTAGCTTGGTACGCAAAGAATTGTGGAATCTTCCCATAGAAATTAATTTTCAAGCTGAAAGTAGGTGGAGTTACAGGAAAAAACAAACAAACAAACAAACAAACAAAAAAACAACAACCACCAGACCCCACACACACATAAAGAAGCCCCACATCACTTAATTTCTCCCACAGGGAAATGAATTAGGGATCATCTTGTTTAATCCCACTGCAGATATGAGTGCACCGCATAACAATATGGCCCGTAGCAACCATTTTTTACAAAGTCATTGAGTTGACTTTTTAATTAGGCCTCTTCCCAGCCACAACAGCTTCCACTGCCTTTCAATGATCCTTCTCTTCTGCATCTTTTACATTTCTCTGTATTTAAAATGTGCACTTAATTTTGAGAGCCAAATGGCACATCCACAGTTGTAAGGATAACTATTTTATGCTGAACACGAGAACAGGTACTCTGACAAAAATATATCATCTATAATGCTAGATTTATTTGTAATATGATGAAGGGAAGGCAAAAAATAGATGATACATAAATCAAATAAGCCAAACACTAACTTATAATTAATATAACTACTATAGTTTTACAATAAATTAAATATTAGAAATGTACATGAAAAGCTTTAGCAATTACTGTAAAATCGTTTGGGCAGGAGTAGTACTTCACAAGTAAACTCCAGTATAAATATGCAACGCAGAACTGTCACCAGCTAACTACAAAAATCCCATTCGTGCTTCATTGGTTTCAGAGATATTTGAAATGACAGAAATTGACTGCCTCCTGGGTTAACTAGCAGAATAACAAATTACATGCCAGCTCATTCTAGACAAGGGAAAGGGCATCTTTACCTTAAAGAAGGAGATAAAAAGTTTCCAGGTACAGTATAGACAACTGGTGCTTCATGAAAGCAAAGTGAACGCCTGCTGTTAAATGTGTTATGTGCCGTATTGCTATGCCAGAAGAGACCACCAGCACCTGCTCTGGGTGAGTTATGTAGAGCAACTCCAGGTTCATGATCATTCCTGTAAAAGACTAAATTTACATTCATGTAAATGAGAATATGATGAATGCAATCACCATTTTCTGAACTTTTGTTTTCCAAACCAGCTAGTGTTTGTGTTTCAATGATGAGGATGTTTTGCTGGAATTTTCACTTTCTTGTCAGGTGATTTTTGATAAATGCTAAATTTGATGTAGATCATTACAGTTTGCCACACACTGAAAAAAATTATCGCTTATAATATAGAAAAAAAAATATATGGGAAGTTTTTTAGTGTGTATGATTTGTGTAAGGCTTTCTCTGATATGATAAAAGACTATTTGGAATAGCTCTTATTTCAGCAAAATCATTCAACAGCTTGTGCATTTCCTGTACAGGACTGGCAGATAGTCCACTATAGGTAACACCTATCCCCAAGGAAAACCAAGATGCCTCATGCTAACAATATCAGAAAACAGTCAGGCAAGAAGAAAGAAATTCCATCTTGGGTAGTTTAATCTTCCTTAAGTCTCATTTTTCCTGAACTAGTCTTCTATCAGTAATGTAATGGAAATAATAGTAATATAGTATTATTCTCTTAAATATATATACTGGGACACAAGATATAGGTGATTATGTTGCTGAAGGACTTCGATTTTATCTTTCCATTCTTTAAATATTTCCTTCTTTTCTCTTTGGGCAAGTATTTACACTATTTTTTAATTGTTCATATTGCATTCTTGAAAACAACTTTTTCCTTTGTTTCCAATATTTTTCTTACAAAACCAAACTTGTCATATTAGGAAAAAAAAAGTCCAGGTACAAGGCTTTTGCTCAAAATATTTGCATTTATGTTATGAGAAAAAAGAAAGAGGAGGAAAGCCATAAGAGCTTCAATTTTTTCATCATTTAGAAATGCAATAAAAGTATTAGGTAGGATTTAGACAATTATCTGGATTTGTAACTTATAAAGGTACCTTATCTGAGTTTCCTCATCTTTTAACAAAATTTAGAGCTCATTTATTATTAACGATTCAGAAGGCAGCTTCTGACCCATGCTGAACTTCATCAGCTTCCTCAGTGGGACTTGGATTTATCAAATTATTAAGAATATGTCTATCTTTAAATAGAATGAGACAGTTTACATTTAAGAAACTACTGAGGTTTTGTGTTTGGTTGTGGGTTTTTTTTTTTTTTTTTAAATTGTCACGTTTTCATTATTGTGATCTTAGCAATTCTTGGGAGCTCTAGACCAGGAGCTGACTATATTAAAAAAAACAACAAACAAAACAAAAGAAAGCAAAACAAAACACCCCCCCCCAAAAAAAAAAAAAAACAAAAAAACCAAAAAACCCAAAAAAAAACCCCAAAACCCCCAAAAACCCAAACAAACAAAAAAGAACCCCCCCAAAAAAAACAAAACAACCCACCACCAAAAATAGAACGTTGTTTTCTTCACTCTAAGGAGTGATAACTCATATATGAGAAAATTGTCCACAAATAGATATCAACAGAGATATGAGCTTAAAGCAGACCATGAAATGCTATAGGCTACCACAACAAGCCAAGTTTTAGGGCCTCAGAGGCTTGCATATAAAGAGAGGATATAGATAACTCGATAAAGGAATATTCTTCCATATGGAGGGGAGCACAGAAAAGTAACCTTGAAAATTTAGCAGGTAGGTAGAGAAGATATCCTTCAGGACTTAACTCTTGAGTGAACAAATAAGTAAAATAAACCAACCAACTCCCTTATTTTATGTGATAGTGTCTCTTGCATCAGGTATGGGATGCAACACAAGCACTATGTCTGGCTAGAGTGAGGATGGGATCCTTTTCTCCTTTCTTTCCCTCTTTTCTGCCAAAACACTCATCAGATATTACACAAGTTGATAAATTTCCTCTACCCTCTTACTAAGATGCTTATTCTACCTGTCTCTGTGCCCCGTCATTCATAGAAATACTAGAAAAATAAAACTGACCTTGACAACCAAAAAGTTCTTGGGCAGGAGATAAAATGGAAAGAAACTAAGACAGAAAAAGACATGTAAGAGACTGCTGTGGCATCATGAGCCCATCTCTTGTTCCAGGTGGTGATCAGGATTCAGTCGACTACAAGGAAAACCACCATCATTAGATTCACATGGTCTGGTAAGCACATTGTACCACTCAAGGTCAGTATAAAAAGACCTGACTGCAAGGTGTGGGTTCCCGGATCACAGGAAATGTTACAGGAGTAACAAACTTCATGGCTGGCACTCGTTCAGTTTTTACTTTTTACTGAATCGTTGTCCCAAGACGTCGAAGAAAAACATCTGTGATTTTATCCTGTTAAGGTTCAATACATTTCAACACTTTTCACCCCAATCATTGAGTTTCATTCCTGGAGCCTTTTGTTTCATTGTCATGACAATTTGTGACTATTTCCAATGCCTCAATCTCTCTATCAACACTTTCTTTGATAACTAAAGCAGATAAATACATTTTAGGTTATGTGCCTCCCATGAATCCTAGCCATGAACCTTCCAAACTGATAGTCCCATTATCAAAACTGGAATTAACACAGTGCTGTGTGTTGAGAATAAACATAAATACAGTATCATTTGGAGTGATGTAGTATAAACGGTTTAGCCTTTCAGATTAACAAATCACTTCCATGGCCATTTGTATTAAGTAGGACAAGCAGAAGGTTTTACAACTATTTACGTACATGGTTCTTCAGTTTATGTTAATATTTAAACAGAAATACTACTGATGTAAAATTAAAATATACACTATCTAATCATCTCATAAACGACGGCCATCAATATGCTGTATGTACGCAACACTTGATTGTGTGAACAACAAAAATATAAAAAAGCCAGGATTGAACTTGAGCATCCCTCTGGTGAAACACAGCCAGATTTAAGAGCAGATATAGTGACTATTTCAAAGTCCACAGACACAGTGAACAACCATGCCACCTGGGAACAAAAATCCCTGTTGAAATCATAATAAAGGTTTCCGTGAGCACAAAGAAATTTTGGGAAACACCCAAAGCTGTCTTTAGCACGGATCTCAGGTGTTCCATGTGATCATGGGACACAGCAAAGTGGATATTTTTACATTTACATCCTTCTCGTTCAAAGATCCATTTTTAATGAGACAGAAGTGGCAACATATGTAAATGACACAAAGCGACTTTGGGTAGTCTCGTCTGAGGGGGACTGAGCGGACTTGTCTGAGCTCTGACCGCTGATTTGCTTCCGACATCTGCCCAAGATGTAGCAGCCTTTCAGTACTGGATGAGAGGAATATTGTCTTCCTGCTGTATGTGCTATGGAGAAGCTAAGTTGTTTCATTACCTCAGACATAGACGTGGCTCTCTGTGCTTTGTGCTGAGAGGATGTGGCTGTTCAAAACATTATTGTTTATTTTTAGACTGCTGCTTTATTCTAATGCTGATTATTTACAGAAACCAGGTTAAATCAAAACATATTTTTCTACTTCACATACAAACACCATATTTTCCTGGTCCTTGTACTTTCTCCCAAACCTCCTCAGGGGATGGTATAAAATAAAACTTCTGAGAGAATAATTCACTTATTGTAAAAGCATTTTTTTCAGGAGCAAATTTAACAGGCCATGAAGCTGCATCTCAGAGAGCTTGAGTTTGACAACAATACTTCCAATCAGCTTAATTATATGCTACCAAAATACATAGTTCTTATGAAGGCATCTTGCAACCTTTTCCAGATAATGATACTTTGGAGTAACCAGTGTACTCTTCCTAACATATTGGCTGCATAGAAGACAAGAAAACAAAAACCCTAGCACAAAGGAAAGCATGAAGAAAACATTAAAAAAAGAAATATTTTTTTTTTAAAAAAACAGAACTCCTATATATTTGTTTGGAATTCTTATATCCAAATACTCATTTTGACAAAGTAGCAGGATAAATTTGGAGTTATTTTGTAGAAAAACACAAGCACTTCTGGCTCTCTCAGTTTCAAACTGTATAATCAAATAGAAAAGTTTTTGGAACAAAGCCTCTCTGAATCATGATTTTGATTTAGCAAAACTAAAACAGAGCAAAATGATCTTTGAAACTAAAAAGTTCATTTTCATTTATCTGATAATTTGCTTCAAATGCAAAAGGAAATCCATTGTGATGTGGCATAGTTGGAAGCAGACATGCGATGGGCAGACAAGGAATTTCTTTTGTCTGTATCTATTTCCTTCAGCATTCTACATGAAATAAAGAAAAGCTGAAAAGAGAAACTACAAAACAAAATGGTAACTTATAAAATCAATGTACAATCTTATCAGCTTGTACATCACCTTTTTAGTGAGAAAAAGATTTTTGCCATTCATAATACTAACTTTTTTGAGACTACTTACTCATCCTCTTCTCCTGAGTACTTGCAACATGAAGAAAGGTAATATCTTCCTGCAAAGTTTACTTTACTTTTTCCCCTTCACATTTGCTAAGCCCTTTTCAACTCAAAGTTGGCTCAAGGTTTCTCCGAGGTGCCTGCAAAAGTCGGGTTTGACACCTCTCCAAGCAGGCGGGGTTGGCACAGCGGCCCAGGGCAGCTGCTCCCAGGGGTATGTCCGTGCACCCCCCAGCCGCATCGCCCTTTCTGCTGCCCCCCGTTTCCTCCACAGCAGCATCAGCTGCTGCCAGTTTGGCTCTCTTCAGCTCTGGCACAGACAAAATGGGCAATGAGGACACGGCTCTTTTATTCTGCCCTACCCCAAGCAATCCATTGCCCTCTGCAGCCGCCGGCTTCGCCCACATCTGCAGCCAGCTCTGATTCGCTTAAATGTTGCCCGTATTTGTCTCTAGAGTTAGCACACAAAGTCAAAGGGGATTGCAGTGGGCTCTGGGTGAAGTCGATATATTACACGGGAATCTACAGCCCTCCACCGCAGAAATCTAAGGCCACACAAGGCCGTGAGAGATTCCCATTGCTGCAGGAAATACGAGCATAACATTTTCCCATCCCCACAGATCTTCCTTACTCCCCCCTGCTCTAGGTGAGCTCCCAGGAAGAAAAGGATTAATTAGTATCAGCTACAGCTCTGGTATTCACAACTGTCTCCCTGGGGAAAGCAGCTGTGCCGGGATGGAGTGCTTGTACCGTCTGGTCAGTTAGGCAGAGCACTTGAACTTGAGGAGTCCCATAGGAGCAGCACACATCAGGGTCTGGCAGGATTGGGAGGATTTGGAAACCCTTGCTGGGTGCTGTTTCTGGGTCACTTCTCACTCTACAGCGTATATCATTATAGGATGGGATAATATTCTTTTGTCTCTCCAACACTTTCCTCCCAAGGCTCAGAATCATCCTCCAGGTTGTTTGGGTTTATGTTTGTTTGTTTGGTTGGTTTTTTGTTTGATTTTTTTTGTTTGTTTGTTTGTGTTTGTTTTTTTTTTTTTATCAGTAATTTTTGTTTAATGTATCTTAAACAGAATGTGTAGTTTTCTAATTATATCAACTATAAGCTGAGTTGTCCTTTGTTCCCAGTGCCCGGGAAGACAAATTGCCATTCACAGCAAGGCCAGTGACTGTGCACACCAGCTTTCGTGTATCCTAAATATTTCGTAATCAGACTACAACATTAATGTGCTTTGCACAACGGGGGGAGACTGCAGCGGTGTGTCTAGGACATAACAGAGCAGGAGTAAGCGGATCTACTGCAGGTAGATCTAAACTCTGCATGGAAAAAAATGAGAGAATGCACATGCTCAAATTCATCCCAGTTCTTCCGTTCAATGTGTGTCCTTTCACCTTCCACAGTCGTTAGCATTTTCTGAACGTGCACAGATCATTTACACATCCTAAAAAGGTTTCTACTTTCTGTACAAATATCCATCTGCATGGAGAAACTTGTTACTGAACCCTGGCGTTAGTGTGAATGTTTCCTTTCCCTCTGCCCCTTGTGCAGCACCAAAATCAGATTCGAGACTAGAACTATTGATGTGAAAATAAGATTTCAGTCAGCTTAGCCATTTTTAAATTGATTATTTTCTCCTTTTGTAAATAGTATGTGTGACTTCCTAACTTACTTGCTGAACAATTATTCACTAGGGTTTTTTGTTTGGTTTTTTTTTTTTTTTTAATTTTTTAAACATTTTTAACAGTTCCAACTTTGTCAGAATAGTGACTGTGTTAAAGCGTGACATTCTGTAGCTGAGAAGTGTTTAGGAAAAATTAAAGTCACCATTGCACCCAATGCACTACAGTGGCATTGCAGGAGGGATAGTTTGGCCCTAAATGTCCATCCTCCATTGCCAAAAGAAATCCAGTTCACTCTGTGTCTCCAGCACACTAGAATATTTTCCACATCTGCTATATTTACTTTATGCTAATAAATGTTGTTACCAGGGAAACCACCCCTTTTCCCACTAGTCATTTCTATGTTTAAATATTACAGTATCATGGTTAAAAACTCGTCCTTGTGTATGGGCGATGCTTTCTTCTCCAGATCAGCTAATGCTCAGGTGAGGTATGTGGCCACTTAAATAGCTCAGTAGAATTTGCCTGCCTTTGTCCAAATGAATATTTAATCTATTATTCACAATGGAAAAGTTTTCAATTTATCTCTTGCTAAAATATTTAGCTTGATTAAGGTGTACCTTGGTATGCAGGTAGAAGTTCTTTCTGCAAAAGCTGGGTGACTTGACTGATGTCTCTCCCATCTCAAGGGAGTAATACAAGGAGGTATGAAGGCAGCACAATTTTATTTTTTTTTAATTTTTTTTTTGTGTGGGTTCTCTCATAGAAAGAAAAAAATAAAAAGGTCTAAGTACCTATCTTGAGAAAAAAGATCTGAGAATAATAGGAAATAGCAAGACAGTTTCTTAGCTGCTGAGGTGACCAATCTTGCTTCTTTACATTTTCCTCCTGACTAGCTTATAGAATTCACTGTTTAACTAATTATTATTATTATCATTTAACAAGGGTTCCTTACCTCAAGTGACTAACTCTGTACTCCCAAAGGGGACCCACAGGAACTAACTCAAGGCTGCAAATTCACCAGAAAGCTGGGCAGCCAATGTGATACTCAGCAGTGAGTAAACTGAATACATGTGACAATCAAGCTTTAATTGGAGCTGACAACGTTTATTTTCTAGAAAAAAAAAATGAGATGACAAGGGTGGTTCCAGTTGTAACTCACTATGTCCCGTGCATTAGAAATACAGTAATCTCTTCCATTCCCTTCTCTTTGTAGACAGATCAGTTGTCAGTAATAAGGATATAGTTTAGACATGAAATGTTAAGATTCATCATCTCAGTCTCTGTTTTCTATAGCTATTGTACATTTGTTTTACGTTCAGGTCTTGTGAATATTCATGATAAATAAGAATATTCACATCACTGCTTATATATTCAAATAGAATCTTTCCTAGGCAGAGATTAATTCTTACTGACTTTCATCTAAGTTTTTAGCCCTTAAATTAGGGAAAATTAATTAAATTAATTTAACTAAATAGTGTGGAAATAAAATAATACATAATTGGTTTAGTTCTCTGGTTTAGCAAATTCCATCAAATCTGTAGACTTTTCTCACTGTTCAAATATCTGTAGGTTTACTTCATATTCAAGGTGACTGAAGGGAATTAAAGATTTCAGTTCTATTGGGTTACATGCATCTGTAGCAAATATACCACTTTTGGACATGGAGGGATACTTTTGCTAAGATTTTTGGTGAGTCTTTGTTGAGCTCTGAATAGATCTGACGGATTCAAAGATATGTTCTGCTAAATTTTAATAATTTAAAAAAGGGAAAATGAGATGATGCTGACCGTCAGGATTTCTAACATTAAATCTGAAATGAGTCTGACAATCAAAAAGACCTGGAACTCCATTTTCTGAGAAAAAATAGTCTGCACTGTGCTGCTGCAGACACTGTATCAGAGGCGTAGAGCCTGGATTTGACTCAGAAGTCACTGAAAATATAATTTTGTGCAAAACACAGGAGATGAGTTAACAGCTGGGGACTACCATATGTGAAACCTTGTGCCATTACCAACTCATCCAGCTCTCACGGAGGGCCATGCTGCAGCAGAGCTGCAGTATTAATATGAATGGCTGTGCCTATACCCAAATATAACTCCCTTTTCACTCCAAGAGTGAGTGGGAGCTTAGTCAACTTGTTCTTAATGCAAACATTAAACCTCACTCTTTCAAGAATTAGGTGGTCTTTAGTAAGCAGTTGGATAATTAAAAGCAAATCCTTTATATGCCACCACAGCAGGACTATCAAGGACATGGAAGCAGACTAAACATGCAAATTTCAAATGGACTTCTCTGTGTGTTCAAGCTTCAAGGGACCTATACAAATGATACCACTTATGTAAAGTATATTAAATTATTATTATGAGTACTGTGTTAAGCTCTGGGGTCCCCAGGACAAGAAGGACATGGAGCTGTTGGAGTGAGTCCAGAGGAGGCCACGGAGATGATCCAAGGGCTGGAGCACCTCTGCTATGGAGACAGGCTGAGAGAGTTGGGGCTGTTCAGCCTGGAGAAGGGAAGGCTCTGGGGAGACCTTAGAGCCCCTTCCAGTCCCTAAAGGGGCTCCAGGAAAGCTGGAGAGGGGCTGGTGACAAGGGCAGGGAGAGACAGAACAAGGGGGAATGGCCTGAAGCTGCAGGAAGGGAGATGGAGATGAGATCTGAGGCAGCAATCCTTCCCTGTGAGGGTGCTGAGGCCCTGGCCCAGGGTGCCCAGAGAAGCTGTGGCTGCCCCTGGCTCCCTGGCAGTGTTCAAGGCCAGGTTGGATGGGGCTTTGGGCAACCTGGGCTAGTGGAGGGTGTCCCTGCCCATGGCAGGGGATGGAACTAGATGGTCTTGAAGGTCCCTTCCAACCCAAACCATTCTGTGATTCTATGATTGTCAATATTAATATGTTTCATAGTGCTTTTATGTGCAAAATTCTGGCTCAAGTCTAGGCAGCTCTTCAGGACAGTTTATGAGAGGGCAAAGCCTGTAGCTGGGACCACAGTAGAGTGGTTAACATTACATCCAGCTACCCTGGGACTTGATGACAAGACTGTAATAAATATGTATAATATTCTGCAACTTTGTTTATGTTGTGCCATATTAATGAAGTAACTGTTAACATAATGGTATTTCAGTTAACATTATACATCAGATGAAATGCATATTTACTTGTTTTCAACTTAAATATCCCAAATAATATATGCCCATAAAAGTGGCATTTTGTATTTTGGGTATGGTTTTTAAACATTTACACATGTATTTACATACATAAAATTTCAGTTCATTCAAATGCACTGTCCATTATGACACACTAATGTATTTTCTCTTATGCTCTAATAACACTGCTAACTTAACACAGGAGCCTGTGGACTGTGGAAATTAAAACACTTTTGCAGTACGTTAGAAACTAAAGTGGCTTCCTGCTGTTGACAGAGGCAAAATCCCTGTGTACGGTATTCAGATTTTTCCATGAGGTACCTCCAGGTTATTTAGTAGTTCTCTGCAGTTCATTTCCTCCACTTATTCATGCAGCAGGAGATTTGCCTCTAAATTCCTATCAGTAGAAACAGAAAATAAGATTAAATAAATATTTACATTGAATATTTTGGGGGATTTTATATTTGCTTTTTGTTGCCCATTAAATGTTTATACCCTCAGTTTTATACTGAATGGCAGATTTCCAGTTTCCCAAGAAGTCTGTTCATGTTAGTTATAATTTACTTGGCAGCTAATATATATTATGTATGTCATAGCATGTAATTTTTTTATTATATCCCTGTATTTCTCACTGCTTTTTATGCAGCTCTGACAGTTTTGAGCAATGAATTCTAGTTTACATGTAACACAATCATGTTCACTTAAAGTCTGCCAGAAAAAGAAGCAAATGCTGATAAGTATCACACACTATATCCTCGCCATATGAAAGCAAAAAAGAATAGCTTCTCAAACCAACATTTAGCTAAAATTTTAGGCAAAACAATGGCCCCTAGATCTTCCTATTGTTGTTTAGTGACAAAGAGAACATCCAGTTTTTTGGATACAGAAAAGAAACAATAGGCACAATTTAGACTGGGCATGTGAATATGTTCCCTAGGAAAATATTCCTTCAGCATCTCTCTCTTGGATCAGATCCTCAATTCAGTGAAAAAAATATGGTCCTCTGGCCTCACTGAAGTCGACCCTCATTTCAACAGGTTTTAACAGCAATGTGAAGCCACGTGAAAGTGTTGGGAGTGTCGATGGTGTAACCTGGTTAAATCCAGAGAGTGAAAGAGCTGCATGCTCTCACCAGCTGAGACTATGACTCATTTTTACTTTGACAAACCTCCCGTCAAACGGGATTGCAGCTCTGTATGGTTCATTTGTGTCTTAGTGGTTACCTTGAATGGTTAAAACGGGTGAAATTGGCTGTCATCTTTAGAAACTGCCAGTTGATGTATTTGAGCCTTTTAAGCAGGACTTACCATTGCTTATGTTTTTATTGACAACAAAACCCCAGTGTAAAATTTGGCTTTAGTTGAAAAGCGTTGAATTTGTAAAGTCAGGACTGATGCATGGCTGCAGGAATTAGAGCTAGAGAAGACAATTTAAACCCTTTAAGATATGTAGCTTGGTTGCAATGAAGGACCTTAAAATACACTGGGACACAGAGCCTCAAAATACATCTCAGATCAAAGTGTATATATTTTCAGAAACAGTGTTTCTGATATTGGTTTTTGTTTCCTAAAATGAGGAAGGCTAGGTAGGTATTGCTCATTCATTCATTAGCGGAATAAGTGTGTTAATGGGACTGTACTCAGCACTTTTTGAACAGTTTCTTATTATGAATTTGGAAGTGCTCAAGCACTTTTGACAGATAATTGTGTTTTAAAGTTTAAATACTTTTATGATGAATTTTTGAGGCAGGCGGTGGTTTGATTAAATTTTTAAGAGCCCTGATTATGCAAAGAATGTGAAAAGTATTGCATACATTTGTAAGCTATTTCTCAATAAAATTTAAATACTATTTTCTTTGTGGAGAATGTGTTGGGATTTGGAGAGTAGCTTCTATTTTCTCGTTTGCTGTTTGGATGTGTTTAGGTGACTTAAAACTATTTATGACTAATATCTGAAATTAATTTTTGTCTGCAGAGCTTCCGAAAGCTTGAAGTTTTTTTGTCTGGTTGTTGTTGTGGGATTATTCTTCTTTTTTTGTGGTGTTCTGTTGTTGTTGATGTGGTTTTTTTTAGTAATGTGAATGATTTAATTATCCAGATTCTCTATATCTGAATTAAGCTTAATGTTATTCAGACAGTATAGCGTAGCAAGAATCTCATATACTCTAATATCAGCAAACCTGATTAAACTGTAAATTATCATACATTTAAATATCCCAGTGGAAAGATTTAGTGAAATCAGCTGCTTCATATGGAGTATTGAGCAGTCAACATTACCAAGCCCAAACAACATCCATGTAAAGAGTTTGAGAGTCGCTGATCTCTTGACAGGCTGTGATTAACACAGGAACCAGACATTCTACTCCTCAGATCGTTCTCTGTGTTTTTGTGAGATTTGATTTGCCGTGAACCAGCTAGAGACAATGTTTACATGAAATGATCAAGAACCAGAAATGGAAGTGTAATAGTGGGATTCATCTATTTATTTGAGCCATTTAAGAGTTCAATGACCAGTCAGAGCTCATATTTTGTATATCCCTTTACAGTAAATAAAAAGAAAAAGACACAGTAAAAATGTAGTTCCTCCCGTATTTTTATTGCTAAAATAGACATACAGAATAAACTGCCATCTGGAGCTAATAACTCTAGAGGCTGCCCCTGCAGTGACCACCTTTTAACAGAATGACAACCCCAGGTTTTTTACGTATTGAAGGAGAAGTAGGAGACTCCCAGAGAGGAATGACATGGCTGAGAGATCAAAAGTTGTCTTGATGTAGAAATTTCCTTGAACTAACCAGATTGTTCTAGAGGCAGAAAAATCCCTATAGAGTGATTAGGATAATGAACGGACTGCACAACAGTGTTGCAGCTAGAGGTGATGCCCTCATGTCACCGGGATGCCAACTATGGGGCAAACTGCTGACCCCTTTCCTAAACGCATCTAGCTCTCTACTATAAATCTCCTTAGGCTTCTTAGAAGTGCAGTGGAGAAAATACACAAGTCATGAAGCCAGCCACACGTTGCCTCAAACAGCAAACTTATTGGCTCTGTAAAGGTTGCTAAGAGACTGGTTTCATAGCTACATACTTAGAGTACTCATCTCAGACCTGAATGAATGAAATTCAGATTCTAGTACAGTCTGAGCTGAAATAGTAGATGATAAATCGTTCTGACTCAGAACTCCACAAAGTGACTTTCTGAACCAGAACCTCCAACACCCCTGGAAGTGCACTGACATGATACAGAGTGCTGAATGAAATAACTCCTATAAGATTTACATTTCCAGTCTACGCTAGTTATGCATTTTTTGCTGTTCATCTTGACGTATCCACTCTGAGCACATGATTCAAGCTGCTGGATACATTAAACTGATCCAAGAAATAGCTACGATGAGTTGTATATCCTTATTTGTGTATAGGATGAGTTACATACCTCCTGGCAAATATCATGCATCAAGGTGACACATATTCCAGTAATATTTGTTACTTGGAAGGCAATTCAGTGCCAAGGGAAGAGTTGGAGGAAAAGGCCAGATAATTTGTCACTGGGGATACAAGAAAGAAAGTGACATAAAAATAAAACAAAACCTACAAAACTAGCTGCTCTGGCAATGTCTACATTCCTATTCTAAGACAACTGGCAAAGCACTGAGATTAAATTGCCAGAGATCAGAGAAATCCCAAAAGTTGGACAAAAAAAGATGACTAGCACAGCACAATATTGACCATACCAGAAACCAGAATAAAAAACAAGTGTTAAATAAGAGATGAAAGTATGGCTGCAAAGACATACAGGCAGTTCCTATGGGTGACAGAATATCCCGGATGACTGTGCTAAAAAAAAAAATTATTAAGACAAAAATCTTTTTCTTTTCTGCCTTTATTATCCAGGCTTTGTACCATGAAAGCTTAGTTTTGCCTCTTTGTTTTTTGGGTTTTTTTTGGTTTGGTTCACCCCCACACACGCCTATAAATGTTGTTGGCCATTACGTTTTCTGTAGAATATGAAGTGTTAAAATTCTCAGTGAAGTATTTTCCACTACAGTACAAAATACATTCATATTTATGAAGTCCCATTAATATAGATATATTATTCACACACATGCTTAACATACCCACAGAAAACTAGATTGAAAGGAGTCTAGGTTGCAAAATATTCCACCCAGATACTATGAAATGCAGGAAATAGTTTTGGTCCAGCAACCAGAGATTTTCACCCTTGTGCTTTTTCGTTACAAGGTGGACCTTAATTACAAAATGGAATGCTATTTTTTTCTGACATATTTCTGACTTATTTAGGACTGAAGATCATCGAATCATAGAATGGTTTGAGTCAGAAGAGACCTTAAAGACCATCTAGTCCAACCCCTCTGCAATGAGTAGGGACATCTTTCAATAGATCAGGTTGCTCAAAGTCCTGTCCAATGTGACCTTGAATACTTCCAATGATGGGACACTAACAACTTCTCTGTGCAACCTGTTCCAGCATCTCACCACCTTTATAGTAAAGAATTTCTTCCTTATGTCAAATCTAAACCTACCTCTTTCAGTTTGAAATTACTGCCATTTCTCCTATCAGTAAAAACCCTGGTAAAAAGTCCCTCTCCAGCTTCCTTGTAGGCCCCCTTCAGCTACTGGAAGGCTGCTATAAGGTCTCCTCGGAGCCTTCTCTTCTCCAAGCTGAACAACCCCAACTCTCTCAGCCTTTCTTCACAGAAGAGGTGTTCCAGCCCTCTGATCATTTTTGTGGACCTTCTTTGGACCTGCTCTAATAGGTCTTCTGCTGGCGGCT
The DNA here is from genome assembly GCA_013400195.1 of Aramus guarauna. NCBI lineage: Eukaryota > Metazoa > Chordata > Aves > Gruiformes > Aramidae > Aramus > Aramus guarauna. Next base: position 171,961 of record VXBL01004419.1, read on the forward strand.
CCAGAGCTGGATGCAGTACTCCGGGTGGGGTCTCATAAGAGCAGAGTAGATGGGGAGACACACCTTCCTTGTCCTGCTGGCCACACTTTTGATGCAGCCCAGAGTACAGTTGGCTTTCTGGGCTGCAAGCACACATTGCCAGCTCATGTCCAATTTTTCATCCACCAGTATCCCCAAGTCCTTCTCCTCAGAGTTGCTCTCAATCCCTTTATCCTCCAGGCTGTATTGTTACTGAGGATTGCCCCCACCCAGGTTCTAGAACTTCCACTTGGCCTTGTTGAACTTCATGAGGTTCACACGGGTCCACTTCTCCAGCCTGTCAAGGTCTCTCTGGATGGCATTTCTTCCCTCAAGCATATCAACTGCACCACTCGGCTTGGTGTCATCTGCAAGCTTGCTGAGGGTGCACTCAATCCCACTGTCTATGTCATTGATGAAGATATTAAATAGGACTGGTCCCAGTATGGATGTTTAAGGGACACCACATGTTACTGGTTTCCATTTGGACTCTGTGGAAAGAAGATGACTCACTGCATTCATATAATAGCCAACTAATTATTTTTTTTTTCTAATAATGTTTTATTTACTGCTCAAATGAGTTGATGTTCAAAGCCTGTTTTCCAAACAGAATTGTTCATTTCTAGAGCTGTATTAGACTATAGTCTATATATAGACTTTTAGAATAATGTTAGAATATAATTTTGATAAATGCTATACCAAAGAAGCTTTTTCATTTGCAGAACTTTTGTTGATGGGATTGAATCAATTTCAGTGTGGGTTTTTTTCAGTTCACTGACAAAATCAAAGCACAGAAAAGATAGGTTTATTGGTTTTCAGCATAAGTTAACTCAATTTGTGAACTTAGAGATCCCTCATACTTAGTAAGAAATCACTTAAAGACAATCGCAAGAAAGAGTGGAGGAAAAAGTTTGGAACTGAACTCCCAGTCTTCTTTGTGGTGACAAAACCTCTTCCAGAGAATCTTTTCCAAAAGTGGATGGCTTATAAAGCAGGTTGCATTTCAAGAGGCAAGATGAAAGTCCACAAGACTTGCTATAATACTCTAATGATTAGAAAGAATTAGTTTGAACAGCTTCCTGTGCCTGAATTAAGTAAATACTGCATTTCTTACTATCAGACTGTTCTCACGCCTCCCACAATTGCAGCTGTTGACCATATGTAGCAATAAGAGACTACAGCTGTGGGGCTGCAGAAGAAAGAGGGACATATAAATCATAATCTAAACTGTTTTGATGCTCACACTGGGACAGACATGCCAGCAGCTCTGCAAATAGATGTTATGTTGTCTCTGAGGCACAGTTGGCTATCTGGGCTTGCCTGACTTCATTGAAAGCGTGCAAACTGTCACTCTAAGATCAAACTCATTGTCCAGTTGGAGCCAACATTATCAGGAACGACAACAAATATCTCAATGACACAAAGTGCATTATTGTCAGATCTGAAGTCTTTTCACTTGACATGCAGGCAATAAAGCTAGTAAATCTTTAGCTGTATAGGTTGTCTGTGTTCAGAGATGACACAGACATCTCTGCCCGGTGATTCCTCCTTTCCTAAAACATTTGATGTTAGGTGACTTACCTTTCAGGGGTGCCTACGCTTGAGATGAGAAATTATATTTAATGCTGTGAGAAAGTAAAACATTTTCCCATTAATCTTTTTGGAAAAAAAAAAAATCCTGCAGCAAATGGATGGTCAAAATTCTGTTTCAGCAAGGAAAACCCATGCAAGAAGAGGCAGATACCCGGCATGGGAAAAATGAGAACAAAAGTCTCTGTTTGCAGTTTGATCAGCAGATGCTGGTCATATAATTGTCAACTACATACAAAAGAGACCCAGACTTCACCAGCTATGAATTTACAAACTGCAGATGTTAGTCCATGTTCAGGTGGGTTTTTTCATCCATCAAAATGTGAAGTTGCAATATTTCTGAAATATGCATTATGAAATTTTAGTGGAAGACTGCTGAATATTTCATTTTCAATCACCTGAAATAGTAAAGTCACAAAAGAATGCCTTTAAGCTCAAAAATGTAGTTTTACAAGCAGAACAGACCATTTTGGGGAATGACCAATGCTTTTCTTCTGTTTTTGTGTTTCCAAGAGGACAATTTTAGCAGCTGGCTTTGCAGTTTTGATTTTTTAGTGTTCTATAAGACCCTACTTGCAGAATAATGCTGCCAGTTACTGGTCACATAATCTGAATGGCAGATATTTTATCACTGAGTGGCAGAATAAGTTTTCTTTAAAAACTGCTGGTTGCAAACATCTTTACTGTTACTTTGGAAGCAAGTATAGAAGGCCAGGTGTACAATGAACTAATTTCAAAGCTGTCTAGGACCAAAGTTGGCTAATTGTGATATCTGGGAAAAGCTCTTATCATGGCACTCCGGCCTGAATATAACTCAAATATACTTTCATTTATATAAGGTCCAGCCACTGCTAAGGGAAAAGGATTTAACAGCCTTTCTCTGGAGATGCCTCTTGGCACTGACCACAGAGGGGAATCTGGGTGCTTGGCTTTGAATAGAAAATTTGAGAAAATTCCAGAAAAAACAAAGCCAGCTGAGATAAATCTCACTCTAGATACAGATAACTTGAAACACTTAAGCATTTTGTCTTGGATTAAAACATAAATTGCTCGGAGCAGTATGAGGCCTAACTATTAAGTCCTTTTTCTCAGTGGAGAACTGGTGACAGTGCAAGTGCGGATGTTGACACAGTAGCATGGTCAGAAAGGCTGGGAACTTCTGAGAAATCAGATGTGCATGTCAAAAGAGAATTTTTGCCTGTTTTGTCTCATTCAGGCACAATACTGAGGCTGTTAACTTTTCACAGCCACGGTCTCTTGACTCCCAGCTCTTTCAGAGAAAGGCCTTGACAAATGGGAACTCTGGGGTTGCGAGAGCCATATCCTAAGGCAGACTTCAAAACCTAGCCTTACTGAAATTCAGATGAGCTTGTTGCACAAGTATATCTGTGTGTCTGAATGTTAGCAAAGCCCAATAATTGCAATGCCTTTTCTCTTGCAACTGTAGGCATTGCCATTAGCAATGAATCAGAAATTTTTTTTTGTTGTTGTTTTTTTGTTTTTTTGTAAATCCAGAATTCTAGGGCTTGATTCTCCATTAAGTACCATAACAATGAGCTCAGCAGTTTAATTATGTTATCTGCAAGAACTCCCATTTATTGTATTGGTTTCATACAGATTTCTTTTTATATTCTTTGCACATACCCTTGTGCTTTATTAGAAGAAAGAGTAAGCAAGGCCTTCTTAATTTACCTTCTCTGTGACATTCATTACCCTGTATGGTTCTATAACACGCTGTCTTAAAAAAACCTCAAAACCAAGCAGTCCTTCCATGCCTTAAAAAACTTCGTCAGGCTTCTTTGGATCCCTTCCATTTCTGCTATATATTTTTGAGGTGAGATAATGGAGAATGAACAGCATTGCATAAGGCCAAGCCAGGAAAGTATGTGATTATATTATTATAGTTTCAAGTTTGTTTTCTATACCTTCTTTAAATGCCTTTATGTATTGTTTGTTTAACTGCAGATACACAGTGAATTATCTGTAAAGACTTCAAGGACTTTCTTTCTGTAATGATTTGAAGGGCACTCTAACGAGCTTCCAGTGTCTGCTTGCTACTATATTAAAGTTTCTTCCCTTACTCTCCACTGTTGAATGTTCATGGGCTGTCATGCCACACTTGCCTTAAGTGTGTCTAAAACCTATATATAAGTATAGAAAAGCATATGATCTGCAGAAAAGAACCATGGATAAACAGATGAGTCCACCATTAGAATTTAGCTGCCTCCACAAAACAGCATCAACTAGACGTAAATAATCTCTGACAAATGTTTTTCTAAATGCTTTTTAAAACTCCAATTACGAATGCTGCAACCCTTTTGCATAGGCCTTCCCAGTGTTTAAACTGTGCTAATAACTAAGGCAAAAGCTGAAGTTCACTGGTACTTGTTTCAATGTAGTGAATATGTAGTTCTATTACTCTTTATAACAAACACTCATTAAAAACTTGAAGACTGTATTCCTTCAGGTTTTTTCCTTTCTCTTGAAGGAGAAGACTGTATTCTTTCAACCTTTCATCACAGGTAAACATACTAGTTGAGCACAGTGGTCCTGATGATTTTGAAAATATTAATCAGTAAATTTATTAGATCACTCTGAAAGATCTCACACACTTATCTGATCTTCATTGACTCAGAAATTTTCTAGTGTTGTTGAAAATGCTCCTGCTTCACACATAACACTGACAACTTATATCCACATCACTTTAAAACAAATATACTTACAAATGTCTATGCCATAAGCGAGCAGAGAATGTTTTTAAATGGATATTATACTTGGGATATGCTCCTGTACTGGATTCTCAAACTTAAATTTCCTGATCCTGTTTTTCCCTCCTTAACACAGAACATCAGATTTTGAGGAAGGAATTAATTACATTGCTTTACAATCTAGGAACCTTCAAAGCTTCAGGAATACCTGCAAATTCTGAACTTATTCTGAGGGACACACAGACTCAAAGGCCTAAAGAATCAGTTGTTTTATTATTCCTTTGCTCCATTTTCTGTAATCTGTAATGCCAAGAAAATTTCCTTCATTTTGGAAAAAGTAAATGTTCTTGCTACCTTGATAAATCATTTGTGCAGCTGAATACTGAAAGAACAATAACTGATAGGATGAGAAAATATCTCCAAATCGTTGCCTTCAGGATTTCACTGTAGGGAAGAGAAAGATGTCCTAAGTTTCTGAGAAAGTTAGAGAAAGCAATTTGATAAAAAAGTACATACATGGGACATTACTGAAAGACATAGCAGTCTTGAAATACCCTTTAGCCGTTCAAGACTCTCAGTGCTTCTGCTGATTCAGGGCAATAAATCCATACTTATCTGCAGTTACATAAGAAAATGTACAATGATTCCCAGCAGCTCAATTACTAGTCTAACCTTTATCTTTCTTTATTTCTCATAATTACAGGAAAAGGTAAATATTCACACATGACATAGGATAGGAAATAAGACTCTTACTAGTTTTATTTAGGCTGGTGATATGAGCTAAAATAATTTCTTATACATAAGGAAAAAACTTTGAGCTTCAGAAAAGATTCTACAGTGGTTTTAATGTTTTTAATGAATACATCATCTCAGTGTAGGGACTATCTTTCTTTGCCTATTCTTATTCATTTAAAAGTACAAAAAAGGCAGAAAAGATCCCTATTTTCATTATTAGAAATTGAATATTCAGTAGGGTGGAATAAAACCCAACATCTTTCTATTTAATCTTAGACTATTCTTTGGCAGAGAAGGGAGTTTTAACTCTCACCTATGAATGAAGGGAAACTAAGGCTGCTTTCAGGTGATTGCACAAAAGAAATTATGCAAGCCACACCATGAGAAGGAGATGTACAAAATGATATATTACTGCAGGAAATATCAGTGTGTGTACCAGACAAAAAAAGAGTGAGAGAAGCCTTGTATTGTATATGCTCTGTAACTGGAAACACAGTAAGGAGAGAAGAAAAATTGGCAGCTTCATATTCATTATTATTGTCCTTTCCACTCATTGCAAAAAGGTGACTGATACTGTTAAGCAAGTTTACAGTAGTGTATAGATTAATTATATGAACACAAGCCATAAGCAAATGGGACTGAAGCCTCCGTTTGTAAGCAAGGAAGGACCTCAGAAAAAAGACCCATGTCTCGGTTCTCTCTGATACTCACACCCTTCAGTCCAGCATCAGGATTTAGTATGTTGAGCTCATCCCTTACTCAGACTGCGCCAGAGACACTCTGTGAGCTCAGCATGTGCCCAGTTTCCTGAGATAAAAATCAAGCCCTTGATTTCTTCTACAGTATTCACAAACTATCTGAGAAGGCAGAAAAGTTTATTCTAAGGATGTGAAGCTCTTTACACACCTCTGCTCCAGAGGGCAAGAGGTGCCGAAGCAAGGGATGCATTTTAGTACGGTTTTGAAAAAAGGAATGAGCAAATCCTACTCAGCAGAGTATCCTTCTGCTGGCATATGCTGGGAGGAGGATTTCCCCCAACAGGAACTTCCTGTCAATAATGTTCATACTGATTCTTCTTCACACTAAAGCCTTATCTAAGGGCTCCACCTGAGATGGGGACCCCTGTGTAGGAACTGTACAAACAGAAGAGATGAACAAAGCTCTCCTGCTGATAGACACAGCAACACAGGATCACAACTTCTGTGTGGTATGAAATACACATTGGCCTGGGGTCATGATAATCTCAGGGTTAGCTGTCACCTTTTATACCCCCTGAAAATCCACTCTTGAAAAGGAAAAATCACTTCCCCAAGCATCTTATATCTGAGATTTTACAAAAGTAGTAGTACCACAGCACTGACTTTACAGATAGGAAACTGGAACAGTGGAAGATTTATGAATTTGCCTAAGACTGCAGAATGAGTGCATGGTGAAGGAACAGAATTCCTGGAGTGAATTTACAGCAGTAAATAAAATAGTACTAACCTCGTTCTCTGGCCCTGTGGGAAGAAGCACAGAAAAGTTTAAAGGTGGCTGAACTATTTTCTCCCAGAAAACAGGGATGTTCAGCTGGAGCTGGAAGTGCACATTCAAAGGATAAGACTCAACAGGCAAGCTACAATACAATAAATTCTTATTAGGTATAATTAAAACTTTTCCCATAGGGAACAGAGAGACAGAGTTTTGACAGAATTCCCATCCATGGAGATTTTCTAAACTAGACCAGACATGACTGACTGTTCCTTGGGACTTGACGTGTATCTCGATCTTTGAATTCATTCATGCTTCACACTGATATTTCACTGTAGTTCTCCAGTGTCTTGCTGCTTGCAAGACTGTTTGTAAGCACCGTTTTAATTCTGCTATGTGCACTGGAAGCAGCAACACACACAACTTTGCTACTGTCATTCCTTGTTTATAGCAGAGATGGCCCACTGACAACTCAAAGATATATCCATCCCACAAGACAATCTTGCCTGGTCCCTTGAAATGTAAGGCAGTCAGAAGACGAACTCAACTCATGATATAGTTTATGTGTCATAAAGTTGAGGATGAGATATATCCAGTATGAAAGTCAGGTGAGCTGTGCATCCCATAATATGATTGTGTCGGCCCGACCTTCGAGCATATGATTAGGAAAAAATAAGACCCTTCAAATCCTAAGCATGTCCTCTCCATTTTATATCCGGAAGCATGTTATACTGCTAGACTAGAAAAATTTAATTTGAATCTTAATCTTCATTCAGTCAAATTTCTTGTCCAAGGAATGCAACACAATGTGGAAGGGGTACTGGCACGTTACAAACCCCACAGTGGTGCTGTAAAGTCTTAGCTGACAAACATGAAGCTAATGAATTGATTAATGCTGTTATCAGAGTGGGCTTACCCTTAGAAAATTCAACAGATCAGGGCACTAATTTTATGTCTTCTCTGCTAAATGAGGTGTGCAAGCTTTTAAAAATTCCCCCTTCAAAGAGTTTTGTATCAGCCAGAAACAGATGGGCTTGTAGAATACTTTAATCAAACATTTAAGCAGATGTTAAGAAAATTCATCAGCAGTGAACCAAAACATTGGGATAAATTGTTACCTTTTGTTTAGTTTGTCTATGGGGACGTCTCTTAATCATCTATTGGATGCTCCCCACACCTTTCAAAAAATGCTGAGGAGGCAGACACTCTGAAATTGTTTTGTTTGCCAATTATCCAATGTTGGTAGCATCACATTTTCACGCAGATAACTTCCTTTTAAACTATGTTATTCAGATATGTAAATCAAGGCCCTGATCCTGTAGATAGATCCACACAACTGGATGGATATAATATGTACATGGATGACAGCAATAGATAGAATTCAAAATAGGCAATCTTTATGAAATACTGAGGCTGAAGACTGATGAAGCCGAACAATTCTCAGTATAAAAGCAGTGACATCGAGACAAAGGTACTTATTCATCTCTTTTATGCTCCTCTCCATGGACAACCATTTCCCTGCAATAATTTAGAGTAGTGTTAGACCAGGGGATAGATGGATTTGCACATGCAGCAGATCGTGTGAGTTCATTTACCAGATCTGAAAATTTTTCACCAGATCTGAGCTAACTTAACAGACAATAAGACATTTTAATGTTCAAGGTTGCTGGTTTAGTGTTAGGCACATGGGCCTGAATTGACATCATAGCAAACACACTCAGACGGTGTCAAGCACAACCATACACACACACACACGCGCGCGCTCACATGGTCTTTAGAAGCCTCAGTTCTGTTGAAAATTATTGGAATGTACAAAAGTGTAAAATTTGGCTCTGCGAATGCTCAAAGTATACATTAATTTAGATTGATGCAATGTATAGTTCAAATTATTCTTTGCATACAAAAGGTTGTTGGTAAAGCTCTTCAAAATGTTGGTCATAAGGAAGAAGAAAAGTTGTTCTATATTTCTTTAAGGCAAATCTTTCAATTTCCACTACTTACTCAAAGAGACAACCTGACAACTTTTTTCTTTTACAAACTTCACATTTTTTAGAATTTACATCCAGTTAAATCTGATTCCAAAATCTCATCTAGAAATTAGAATAATCAAAAAGTTCCTTTCTGATCTATTGTAGAAAAATGTTGCAAGAGGAAGAATTAATTCTTTTAATTTTGGAATGAATATGGAGGAAAAGAAAGAGGAAGAATTGGCCATTCAGCAAATATTCATAAATGATTCATGAATACGTCAGGTTACCATGAAATTGTATATTTTGGCACCCAGCTAAAAATAAATGGAAGCTAAAAGCAAAGTAAGTGTCATGTAAGGAGAGGATCATCAGGCTAATAAATCTGAAGCCAACTTTTGAAAGGGAATTTGGCACCCTTCGAGGTATACTGGTAACAAAAGAGTGAAAAAAAGGATAATTAAATTTTAGATACTTTTCAGAGAATTTAAAAGCCATCATTTTTCATATTCAAACAGTTTCTTATCCTCCTATTTACATAATTTTGTGAAACAAGTATGCTGTATTGAGAATATCTATTTTCTTTCTTTCTTTCCTTTTTCTTTTTATTTCCTTTCTTGATATTTTCCTTTCCTCATTATTTTAAAATGCAAGGCTTCTGAGGATTCTGGAGTTAAGTATTTGAACTCGCTTTACAAGATCACAGGAGTTGCTCCTTTTTCCAATATTTCATTGCTTGATTCTATTATCTAATGTTATAAGGTTGAATGGAAATTTTTATTTTTTAATAGTTGAGAAAAAAAAGCAGATGGGGAAAAAAATAGATAAAATTTAAAAAAACCTTGTACGTAACAGTATTGTGGCTACCTCAAAGAAGTGGCATAAGAATCTATCTGTTCATCTGTGATAAGTATTATCTTTGCTTCTTACTAAGGAATCAAGTCACTCTCAGAGGACTTCTGAGCAGCTCTGCTTCCCGCTGTGAAGAGCTTAGTGCAGCTCTTAGCGGTGCAGCCCAGAGTGAAGCTCTTTGCAACCCATTGTTGCCTTAAGCTGGGTAATATTCCGTTTTGAGCAGCAGCTCAACAACCTAATTCAGAACTCCTCTCTAAGCGAGGAAAAGTCAGCAGAACTGTACCTCTCAATTTCTCTGGAGGCAATGTGAAAATGGATCTTGAATGCTGTTATGCAATGCCTCAGGATGGTCTCTTATGTGACGTCTAGGGGAACTGTCTGGGAAAATGGCTGTCTTCAGCCTGTCCCATCTTGTAACTACATGATTTGGAAAAAATTTAAACACAAGACAGGAGAAAATGGTCTTTCACCAGACAAATTCAGTCTTTTAAACTACATGCAAATCACTTGTCAAGATGGGTGCTTTTAGGCTCTTGTTAGAAGTTATTCAGTGACACAATAGTGCAAAAAAGATTTAATTACAAAAGTGTTTCAGGAAATTTTTTCTGTGACTAAACCAGTAATATTCTGCTAAGCAGCCCTAAAATGCAGAGCTGGAAGCATTTATTTGCCTACATCAGCTGAACTAAATGTTGACCACGCAGAAGAACAGTGACCTCACTGTCTTTCTGCCATCAGAATGATTTCTTTGCTTGACCATGGGTGTTAGCCTTTTCTTTTCTCCATTTTGTGCAGAAATATGTTTGCATGAAAGTATTACAGCTTGTGTATAAAAAACTCTGTCTAGTGATACCAAACTGGCAAAGGACTAAAAGCGTAGGAGACATCCTTTTTATAACAGTGCTCAGTCCAATACAGGGAATGAGAAACAGGACCTAACCTGCAACCTAGCACTTCTTGACAGCTTCACAAACTCTCTGTCACACAGGGCTAATGCAGCTATTTCCACATGGCACAAATAAGGGCACAGAAGGATAGTAAGTAGATGTAGACTCATCCATGCATCCATCCATCCCTGTCTCACTTCATTTTTTTGTCATGATTGGATCATAAAGGAAACAGCAGGAGTTCTTGATACATCTACATCACTTTTCGGTTGGGATTATATTCTGTGTTGTATTATCAGGGAGAGATGAGAAATGTCCCCTGACTGTGAGCTGGAGTTGGAAACTAGACCCATTCAATCCAGAAGTTATTAGTACTCTTGGGCAGAGTAGATAAATAACCATCAACCAGTACAATTTACGTCAGGGTCAGGATAGCTTCCCTACTGCCCACCATTGTCACACAGATGATCTTCTAAACGAAGTTCTAAACACTGTTGTTCAAAGACATTTTTTCTTTCTTTGCAGAGAATTCTCTGGCCAAAGTTATGCAGCAGGTGAAATGATGCACAATGACAAGAGGTCCTTCTATGGACCTGTTCAGTTCGTCCAAGAAAAGGTAGTCATCAGATGTACTTAAAAGGTTGGATTCTGAGATACATAGAGCCACACATTTCCTTTTAAATTTTCATCTTTCTTGTCATCTTTCCTCCTTTTATGTGCCAATGCTGCGTTCAGCACAGCTGGGTTTATTACTCCTTGTCCATGTTATACACTTGTTTACCTAAGAGGCTATTGCCTTCATCCTGAATTATCCAGTTGGACTTCTCAGGCAGCCAACTCTCACAATGGTTAACTTTCAAAATACACAACTCAGCAAGCAAAGGACAAAACCAGAAAGAATGCCCTAAGTACTTGACTCCTTGCTTTAATTGCACATCTCAGGCTTTTATTTTAAATGCCCAGAGAAGTTATCTTTATTATACTGTTTAGCTTAAGTGTTGCTTCCAGATTAATATAATTTAAAAGCAGCTATCATTTTCCCCGTGTAGAAATTATTTTTCACAGTAACAGCCTTCAAAGTAGCTAAAAATATCCTTGCTATACAAAGCAATAAATGTTTGCAGATATGAATCCCATTATAGTTTATGGTGATTAAAACATGAAATAGGACTTGGTATTTGGTCTTTGAGACTTTTACTGTCATTTGAAACAGACAGACTTAAGAGGAAATAATGATGTTTATGTCCCCTTTACCTCAGGGCTTCAAAATGTGATGGGGATAGCTAATACCTTTTTAAAAGAAGACTTAGAAGATAACAGATATTAGGTTTGCTGTTATCCTCCTCTTTACCTCTAGTGTGTGTTTCATTACCTATTCTAACACACTACCAAAGAAGGGGTTAAGATGGTCAGTGGATGATGACACATTTTTAAGATAAGAGAAAACATGAGGGTATCTGTCTTTCACAGGTTTTTGGTGGTGTGGGGTTTTTTTTTGTTTGTTTTGTTTTGGTTTTTTTTCCCTGCAGCATCATATATAAAAAAAAATTAAATGTGCAGGCTGACTGGGAAAGACTCCAGTATGCACCAGCCTCCTATAAATCACATCTCTTGGGTTTTTGTTTTGTTGTTGTTTTTGTTTGTTTTGTGGGTTTTTTAAAGGGAAAAAAACCTATATGCATACCTCAGGAAAGAATCTGAAGGATCTGTGTTGGGTTATGTTCACAGGAGAGCCCTGAAGCATGCCCATCAATCTGTATCTATGCCAGGCAGTAACCAGCTATAAAACACACTACATAGAGAAGATTTTTCTCATACTAAGCCACTCTTAAACATTCTCTCAGAAACCTAACAAAAAGCTAACACAGCTTTCTTCCACAAATGTTCTGAGATAGAAAGTGATTTCATTATTCATCTATGCAGCTTTTACTTTGTACTGAGATGGACTAGAAAAACTTACACAGGCAGACAATTAAAAAGTTCCTAAGTATCCTAAAGTTCTTGCTTAATGCCCTTCACATTTGTCCTTTCAGTGTGATTGTGGGAATTTGTTTATGTTTTGGTTAACAGGTCCAATTTGAACATATATTTGTTATTCAGAGAAACAAACCATAACTAATTTTAAGCATAAGGGTTTGGTTATATCGCTGGGTAGATGTACCTGAACACATCTGGCTATTCCAGGCTTTTGTCTGTCCTTTTCCATAGTGCTAGTGATAAGTGGATATGGGCTTTATGGGGAGGAAAAATAAATACGAAAAGAAAACCTTTCATAGCTGCATAGTCACAACAAGGAGCAGCTACTTGCGCTGTGGGCTACACACCATGAATTAAATTCACTTTTAGTCGGTGTGAGTTTTTCAGCCACTGCCAGAGAGCGTTGGCATGGGCCCAAAAGTACCCAGTTGTGCTATTTAAAAATACTTTGGACAAGTAGAGTATTATGGCAAGAACTTTTCTAGGCTCAGACCGACCAACTCGAGCTGTAATAAGGCAGTCAGTTATTTCCCCCATCCTAATACACATGCTCAGGCAAAAAAGAGAGACACAAGGCAGAAGTGGGAAAGTGGGAAAGTATTAGGGTAAATTTGCAGTGTCTCATGGAGAACCTCAATCAATAGTAGCACTTACTTGTGACTCTTCTACCTATTTTTATCATTATATAAAAATTATACCAATATTTTTACATAATATTGAAATATAAGTTAAGAAGTTATTGACCTTTTAAATATAAATTGGTCAAAATAAAGGGAATGACTAAGTTTTATTTTAATAAAGTAACACGATTCTAAAATAGTTTGCAATAATGTTGATTTCTTTTAAAAAGTATATTACCATAAAATATCTCAATGTCAATGAAATTGCTTTTTCCAAAAGACAATTGTGCACCTAAATGAAAACAAACAAGAATTTACTATCTTAAAGATGGATATAACTTTAGGCAAGTGAGATACTCCAATGAGAGAATTTAGGGCTTTATACTCCATTTCTTCCAGATACTGTGCTCTTAGAAATTTATTAATGTATTCCTTAACTGTATTTGTCTCACCCTACATATTAATGTTTCCTGTAACAGACACCCACACAGAACAACACTGGTCCAAGTTTTCTGGGTATGGCTTATCAGTACATTCAAAATGACTAGAGGAAATGGCCTTTATAAGCAAAAGGAAAAAATTTTGTTCATATGCCTCTGCTAATCATGATAGCAAGAAAAATAGCTACAGCATCAACTTTGAAGACAAAGTCATTAGAAATAGGTGAACTACATTTTGATGGATTGATTTATTTTAGGGTAACTAGTCAAGATTTCAAACTGTTACAAGATCAAGATGATTTTTCACTTGCCAATTTTGGTTGCAGAACATCAGTATCTGGAAAGTTTCATGGTTTTTCTTTTTTTTGGGTTTTTGTCTCAAGAGTAGATATTGCAACTAAATTGAAATCTGCTTTGGGAGAAAATCTGAATTATTTTAAAAATATAAATAATTCATAGTTGTTGTCTTGATTGAATTTTTTTTTCTTTCAGAGAATTTTTTATCTCTAAGCAATTGTAGCACAGACATCAATAGGCATGATGATTATTAGAACTGCAGTTGTTGTTACCAGATCATATCTTGTCCTATACAAACAAACTGTGAAATTTCAGTGTGGGAGTATGCCACATTTTTTTGTAAGGTAGATTCACTCCATCTCCACAGAAAAAAATTTCAGTTTTATCATAAAAGAATTAGTTCCAGTCTGAGATGCATTAAGTGATTATTTGATGCATCACTCTGTGGTTCTTTATGCTACCAGATCCATTGTGAAGAAGCTTGCGTGTAGGCAGCTAATTCTAGGAGGAGGCAGCATTTTTCTTATAAATCTCATAAGGAGTAAAGCTTGAGAAGGTGCCTGCCATTTACCACTTTCACTGACATATTGAAAAGAATATCTGAAAAATATGAGCTTAACAAAGTTTCAGTATATGTTGCTGGCTCATTCACACTCTGCCATGTTCAATAGAGTAGTTTTAAAAGTTCCGGGTGCCAGAAGCAGGTAATCACACTCTGTGTTGAACCCATGCGCCCTTGTTTATTGGCTTACAAACAACAGCCTACTATTAAATGCAAAGTTGGTGCCAAAAGTGAAAGAGAACAATCTGCAACTGAGAAGATTGGTTGATTCTGATTCTGAAAAGTTAGAGTTTCCATGGCAACATTGACTTGGACAACTGCTACAAAAATGAATAACTTCTGTATTCCTTTATGGTGGGAGGTACTGGTAGTGAGAACATTGGTGGAACAGACATGGAGAAATGCCCACAGCCTATATGATCAAGTATGTTTTGATATCATACACAAGTCTGTCAAGCCTAGGTTTCTGAGCATGTTTAGAAAAGCAGTAAAAAGTATGCAGTTAAGTATATTACAGGTTCTGTGCCTTATCCTCTCATGGAGTATAAATCAGTTTACACACCATCCAGCACAGTACATTTAGTTACTATCCAATCCCTACACTGTTTTGTTTGTTTGTTTGTTTGTTTATTTGTTTGGTTGGTTTTGTTTTGTTTTTCAATTTTAAGAGATGCTCTTGCAGTCAGCCATAGAATTTATTCTGTTCTTTTAATCTCACTTCATTCCTCAAGACAATTGTTTCCTAGAAATCAGCACTGAGAAGGAATTTAAGAGGAATTTACCTGCATGTAATTATTTACTTCCTATATCTGAAGTATGTTGCAGTGTAAAGCAAGAATAAAAACCTCATTACCAGGTACTTTAATGAAGATTTTCATCATTGAATTATCTCCAGCAAGAAAACTGCCTTGATGGTCCCAAAGTTCTGCTGATGTTCCCAGAGAGAATTCAGTAAGACAGACATGGAAATATTTATGAAATGTGGTGAAAAGCACCGAAATGTCAAAAAACCTTACAACTCTAATTTTGAGGCACACTATGTGAGAACTGTCCTCTGTACACCTCTGCTTAAATCTTCCCCCGGAAGTTTCTGTATGCATGTCATCAAGACAGCTCCAGAACTATATTTTTAAAACACCTTCTAATCAAATTGCCTGGTCCTTCCCAAAGATCTTCCTCTTACAGGGGATCTTAGAGCGTATTCATTGGCCAGCATGTGTTTTATCCCAGGATGCTCTATTTCTGCACAAGTTGGGGAATACATTGACATTGAAACATATGAAGAAACATCACAGCCCATATTAGAAGGTCTTCATATCGTCACAGATGTGATACTAATTAATACTAAATACTACACACAGGCTTTACCCATTTTAACTGACATTGTCAGTGACAACTCATTATGATGGACATCCAAATCTTCAGATTGTGACATCCCTTCTCCCAAGGCACCTTTGTTTCCAGAACCAATGCATCTGCATTTAAATAACTCAAACAGCAGGAGCTTGTCTCCCACTAGAATCTCAACTGTGCAGTATTTTATGATCATTTTTTAATATGACACTACTGAGAAATTGTGTAATTCAGCAGTAAGATGAGGACCTTTGAGTTGTGAAACTTCATAGCTGAGACTGCTACACCTCCCATAAAAGATTGTTTCTGTAGGTTTAAACTAAGGCTACTGCCTACTGAAGCTTGACCTCTTTGTATCAGTTAAACACTTAGCTCTTTTATCTGAAGTATTCCCATTCCTTCCCAGAAGCGTCATCTGAAATCAGATGCTGATTCCAAGACCATCATTGACTTGTCAGCAAATGAGCAATAGCCCAGCACTGGAACTCCTGCCAGTAAATGCCGAGAAGAGGAACTTTTTCCTGCACATGGAGTAAGTTTTCTTGCATTTAGTAATTTCCAAGATCAACAGACAGCTGACCTTCAATGTCTGTGAAAGTTGTCCCTGTATGGATGGAAGAACTACATCTATCTTTGTGGTGTCGGGTGTGAGAGAGGCATGCCAGTTCGTCATGGTTTAACTCCAGACAGCGACTAAGCACCATGCAACTGCTCGCTCATTCCCCCTGCAGTGGGATGGGGGGGAGAATCGGAAGGGTAAAAGTGAGAAAACTCGTAGGTTGAGATAAAGACAGCTGAACAGATAAAGACAGCTGAAACCCTTCCTAGTTTCTTGTGCACCCCCAGCTACTCGCTGGTGGGTGGTGTGAGGAGCAGAAAAGGCCTTGGCTCTGTGTAAGCACTGCCCAGCAATAACAAAAAACATCTCTATATTATCAACACTGAATTCAGCACAAATCCAAAACATAACCCAAAACTAGCTACTACAAAGAAATTAAGTCTCTCCCAGCCAAAACCAGTACACAGTTTAAGACTAAATTAACTACCTGTCACTGGTTGCCTGCAATGACCCTTGCAGTCTGTTCTAGAGTAGACCTTGTGACATTTTCCAATGGGGAACAAAAATATAAAAAAAAATTTCAAGTGGAATGTATTTGAGTATCCTCAGGCTCACATGTATATAATCTCCACATAACCCACCTGTCACAGGCAGGCAGATAAACAGTCCTTCCTTCAAAGGGCACAGAACATCCTGACACAAAAGCATACAGGATTTGTGGACAGCTTGAACCCAGGCAGTTTGAACTGCGTATAGAGACAGCCTTGGATGGACAGTGCTTTAAAATTGTTCTCAGAACCAGGCTACACCACGAGCACTGTGAATCCAGCCTGCTTCCAAAGCACCACTTCAGGCAAGAAAAATAAATGATATACCTGTTTTAGGAAGTCTTTCTTGCATAGAAGATTCTTTCCACCTTTCTCTAAAGGATTACAGTCTGCAAGGCAAAGTTTACAAAGACAATCTTTAAAAACACCACATGGTTTATGGTTTAGCTTGAGAGAATCGACACACTAAATAAAAAGCAAGGAAGCAGAAAAGCGTGTCATTCTCAATGCAGCAAGTTGTTTTATGAAATGCAAATAAACAATTTCAAAGCATTTCATTGTCTGAAGTGGTTTTTATACTTATCAAATGGTAAACACTCCTACCACTCCTTGAAATGTTAGAGGTATTAAGCATTAGATGTACAGATCACATGGAGAGCCTGCCTTACTCTTCTAGCAGTGTCAGATATTGAAACAATTTTTGCCTTTTTTATGTTAATATTGTTCAGCAATCTGAGCACGGATATAATTCCACTCTCCTTTGTAACCCTCCTCTTTTCCTGTGCTTGACTGGCTTCATGTATTCTGGGAGGAAAATGTAATACCAAAAATTATCTCAAAGAAAACCTGCTACAACCACTTCCAGCTGGTGCAGATGTGGTTTGAGGTACAGTATATAGTTTCAAAAGCAATGTTGTGTTGTAAAAGACCTTTTTAAGAGGCCTGTAGACTCACTTATGTTTGGAGTTGCCCTGCAATGTCCTTTAGCTTCTCAGTATCTTTTCAAGTTCTTGTAGAAGTGCAAGGATGATCAAAGGTACAGGACTGCATCCGCATGATGACGGTAAAATAGACTAGCGCCTTTCAGCCTGGAAAAAAGATGAGTGAAGAGGTACATGACAGATGCTATCAGTGGCACATAAAAGATAAAAAGATAGCAAGTCATACATTGTCTCTTTCAATAGAATGAAATCTAAAGCAGGCAGATCCAAAATAAGCAAGCATTTTCAAAGTGTGTAGCTAAAATAGTACTCCTTGCCACAGGCAGTTGTGCATCAAACTTTTAGAAGTATTCAAAAGGCAATTGAAGAAGTTTAAGACATTTATAAAATAAAGTCACCATGGGTTATTAAGTAAAGGCACCGCTGCTGGTTAGCGGGACTTGAACAGAATTTTCCTCAAACTGGGAGAAAACACTCCAGAAAAGAATCACAGCTTATTTCCCCCACTCCTACACTTTTATCCACTTGTCAAATACTGGTCATGGTGAGTGGCAGAATACAAGGCTAGATGCATACTTCATCTGATGCACTACAGCCGTTCCTATAGTGCAACTGCGTGGAAAAGTACCATACCCAGCCTGGAAAATCTAAGGAAAAAAATAACCATATTTTCATGTCAGGAATACATTTTTCTGAATGTCTTGCAACCTCACTTGTAGTATGGAATAATACTGAAGGATACACACTGATAAACAAGACTACATTCATTTTCCTGTATCTGTCCATATGTAGATTCTGTATGAAGAAATCTGACCAGACACTTTACCCAGTGAAAACAAGATTGATTGGGTCCTGGAAATACAGTGTCTTAATCCAGAGAAGGGAGCAATTTCAAAATCTTGAAGATGGCCTTGTCGTAAAGGAGTTATGAGCCTTTAGCCAGAGTTCTCTTCCATTGTAATGATATGCAATGCCTAATCCCAGGGAATGGCAGAATCAACACTTTCTACCTTCTATTTTCTACTTTTGGAAATGAATGGGTGCTAGTACTGTATGCAGTGGAGAACACCAACAAAGGGATCCATCAGATGTTACCATAACATTAAACAGGTTTGTTGTAATCTACTAGTTGAGGGCTACTACCACTAGCAGATTGAGGAAATTCTTTTAGTCCTGTCTGCCATTCTTGCTTAAAAAATTTGCAAGGGAACCCTCAAAATAAGATTGAATAGTAGTCTGGTTTATGATAAGAGTTGAAAGTACAAAATTAAACACCATCCATGTCACCCCAACATGTCACTATTTTCAAAAGAGATAAAACACATTTACAAATTAACTTAGAATTTGCTAACACTAGGCAAAGTTATAGGTGAGATCCAGTAGATTTCATGCATCATGGAAAAGAATCCAAAATCGTGTATTTATCCTTTAAAGAGCACTGAGGTTAAATTTCTCTCTAACCAAGATAGGTCAGATCCACCTCAGGACTGCTAAAATCACATGAGCTGAGAAGTGCAGGGCAATCACATTACTCCCTTCTGTCATTTTTGTTTGTTCTTTTCCTCAGTCCTCTAAGCTCTCTAACATACTCTACAGTACGTTAATACTGGTTTAGATTATGCATAAATACTTTTCTTAAATTTTATTACCAAGTCAGGTTTTTTTCATAGTTCCTGGCCCAGCAATTGTTTGGCTATGTTATTTTGTTGTCCACAAAGCACGTGGAATTTGAATAATGGCTAAGTTGCAGGCACAGTCACTGAATGGCAATACATTTTTCCTATTAATGTAAGTTAAATAACTATCACCTGTAACATGCACAACAAACTCTGCCAGAAGATCCATTGTTTAGTGTCAGAACTGGATGCCTTTCAAGTGGATAATCTGTAGCTATAATAAGTTCTTCGGGATTCAAAGCAGATAACTGGTAGAACTGTTCTCACCTTGTTGTAAAGAAAGTTGGGTCACAAATCATAATATGCCTTATGTCTTAAAAAATCCTCTATTTGTAATGCAACGGTACACACTTTAGATTTATCCTGCTATAAAGAAGGTACCAGGACCCTGGAAAACCTGGAAATTTTGGCTGTTATTACCCAGAGTATTCAGCAGTACTGATGTCACCCTTACCATGTCTTACTGTCCTATGACAATATCAGAGGAAAACTGCCCCAGCTGGGACAAAAACTGAATTTACATATCTCCATGGTTCTGCAGAGTAATCTGTTCAAGGAGGTGTCCAGCTACAGAAAGTGGTAGCAAATTATGTAGTAAATTGCTGTAATTGTGTATCTGAGGTGTTCTCAATGTCACTTATTCAGAATACGCACCAGTAAGTGATAAAATTATTTGACCTAATAAAGAAGCATTAGTTGAAGTACCATGAGCCAAACTCCACAGGAAGATAAATCATCATGAGCTACCCTTTGGCTCAAGGAACATCTTTGAATTTATGAACTGTCCAGCTATCAACTCAAAGCTAGCTCTTCAGGCTCACATAAATTCGAGATATTGGAAATGATAGACCTGCTCTTTAAAAATGACTGCGTTTGCATGTGTCTGACTTAAAACATCTCAAAGAATTCTGAGGAGGAGGAGGGAGTTTATTCTTCTAAATACACTGCATTGTAAAGATAGAGTTTAGGCCCAAACCACTGCCTACAACATTTTTCAGCATTTTCAGTAATGAACAGAACTACCAGAAACTAACTTTCTGTGTTGCTATTAGGAAGGTTAAATATGGCAGAGACCTTGGAATGATCGCTCAGATCTTTCTCTCTCTCACTTTCCCTGTAGTTTCTCCTCTTGCTCATTTAATGAATCTTTATTTAATAGTTGTGGAATGAGGAGAGCCCAAATCAAAGTTTAAGTTTCTGCAAAGAAAGAAAGAAAGAAAGAGTCATAGGGCCACCAGCTCTGTGCTCCCTGACATAATTCCAAAATACCAAACTTCAAACTAATGTGCCCCTGGATAAAAACTTGATCTTCCAGATTCATACAACATGCAAAGATCAGTCTCATCTCACTTCTTAGTGGACAGATACTTGCAACAAAGTTGAAGTGACAAAAAAACCCCTCAGCATTCATAGCAGATGATTATGGATTAAGGTGAACTATGCTGACAACGTAATTCATGTTTATATAATGTCTTACTGCATGGGATGTGTTCACATATATAACTATGTCAGGACCTAGAACATCAGTTAACATGAAAATTATACATTTAGATTTGGTTAATGCAGTGTAAATAGTAGATAGGTAGAGAGAAAAAGTACATTTAGCTTTTTCAGTATAGTCTCTAAAGGTAGTTTGAAATTTTTAGTAACTACATTATTAATAATTTGATGTGCTTTTATTGAAGAAATACTTAGATAAAACACTTTGAATACAATGAAGAATTCCACCTGTTCTTGCTTCTTTGCTTTTATCGCAAAAGGCTGTCCTTTTATTGCAAAGCTATTCATTAGAAATAGCCTTGCTATAACTTCTTATATTAGTGTCTTTGCTACATATAACCAAGGCTGTTCATGCTGCTATGCTTATCATCGTCCTCTCACCCTGAAGGTTTTAAAGTCTTTCCAGGAGGAAAACAAGTGTTTCACTGTATAGGGAACTTAAGTGTAGCAGTGCCTTGCAAGAATGACAAAAAAATATCTTGCCTCATCATAGCATCCTCAAGACATACCAGCTGAGCAGTGATAATACTTCTCTACTGATCTTAAAATACAACTGGTTGTATGAGTTTATCTATAGGAGATTTCAGAGAGGGTGAGGTTTAAAGAGTTCTGGTGATTAATATTGTCAGTTGTAGAAGCACAAATGAATGAGTCAAGATGGTATATTCCCAGGTTTGGTAACTGCTAATGAAACTTATGGGATGTCCGTGGTTCAGGTGAGTGTCTGCACAGATAGCCATGATTTTGTTGAAAATCATGAAAATCTGTGTGCAAATGAAACAAAATGTCAATGTCTAAAATACTCCATAAGCAGAAGTTTAAGATGGAGATTGTAAGAATATTTCTGGAAGAATAAGCTACAGTAGAATTTACCTTCAAACAGGAGTAAAGGTGGGTTTGAGTTATTTAGAAAGAAAATCATGACTGTATAATCTCGGGGCTAGATTGCTCAGCTGGAGGGGAAAGTCCTGGGAACCCAACCCTTTGCCAGTGAGATTTACCTGATGATTAGTTCATGTAACATGGACAGTCACAAAAAGCTCTCATAACAAAGACTGAAAAAAAGTTCGAGCTAGTGTCCTAATTTCTAAGCCACAAGAATTTGACTTCCAGGTATGCAAATTAATTTTTCCTGCTAGAAATCTTTCAAAACCTCTGTGATTCCCTGTTTGCATGCACACATGCATGTGTATCCTCAAGTTCAATGCAACATGAATACGCTTTATTCACATTTTATATAATCCCACAACTTTTATTTTCAGTTGATGGATAGCAGAACCCCTTCTTTTTTTTTTACTCATGCCAGTGCATAAATACACAAACCTAAAACAAGTTCCTACACAGAATTCTAATTCTAGAGAATTAAAGAATTCCCTTCACAAATAACCTCAATTCCAAGGCAGTTGAAGTCAACCTAGGGTTATAAAATATGCATTATTTATTTTTCCTATGATTGCTAAACCTGATTTAATCTGTTTATAAAGGAGAAATTCAGTTTTATTTACCTTTTGTTAAAAAGATCCTTGTGCTGCAGAATGCTTTACCTTGAAATTGTGACCCTTGTCTCTTAAATGAAATCCAGTGAGAGAGAAACCTTCCTCTGAGTTAACCACAGTCATTTTTCATTTATTTTGGGGCTTTGTAATCATATTTTCTACCCATTATTAATTTGTAATTAAGAAGCAATGAGTAAAAATTATTGCAAGGTTTCATTTCTGCCCCAATTAACATTTTGGATTTTGCTTTGGGGTCTTCATTACAAATAAGTTGTCAAACTAAATGATGTGGCAAGTTATCTATATTTAATAACCTATAATTTTAGCTTGTGTTTTACTGGTTGAAAACATGAGCAATTGACATCACTGCAGACAGCGGGAAAGAAGAATGAACTAATATAAAAATCCCCAATAGCATGCATTAATCTTCCATGACTAAACCCCCCTGCCCAGCCTTTCTTTGAAAAGGCAAAGATTTTCAAACTGATTAAACCTAGAGGCAACCCTTTTTTGCATACATTTTGAACAAAACCCAAAACTGCTCTGAAGTTTAGTCTTAAATTTAGCTGTGAACAAATTCTTCTCAGATAGTCACATACCAGTATGGAATTGTTCCAGTTTTATTCCATATTCCTGAAAAGCTGATCATCTTGGAGTCCAGTTTCTATAAATTACTAAAAATGGTTACATTTACTTAATTGATTTCATCAGATGTTCTAAAATTGTGCCTGAAAACATGATTCTGGCTACACTACTAAGCTTGGTAGGGTTTTGCTGTTAGAAATAAGGCATGGTAGATGTCTACTCTGAGTAGACAATATACATGTTACATGGGAAGAGTTTGCACAGCACCATGAAAGACTATAATCAGCTTTTTCCTTATTCTAATCACTGCAGCTGTGTTCTTCCACATTTCTCACTTATTTCAATGGATTTCTAACGTACAGAACAGCTCACAAAGAATGACACAAGGCAAAGGAAATAAACCAGAACAAAGATGTGGTAGGTAAAATGCAGGCAGAAACATAACCAAAGCAACTGTGAGACCCAAGAAGCTCCAAATCAGTGTAGAGGTTAAAAACCTGTTAATATCCAGAGGGCGAGGGTAAGAACTAGAGAAGTCACCAATAGTCATTAGTCTGATTAGTCTCAAGTCACTACAAACGCCACTCTGCCTTGACTATCACATGCAATGAATTAATAGAAATACTACATACGTACTCAACGTTTTGTGAAGCTGCTTAAAGGATTTTGATGGTCAATGCAATTCCCAACACAAATTTGCTTTCAGAACTAGATCTGGAAGTCAGTGAAAGTCTCATTTCTGAGAACAGGGACCACAGTTTAGATGGAGTATTATACAATAGTTGTTTCAAACAGAAAGAAATCATGCAATTTAAGACACTAATTTAATAAAAGTCAAACATCTTCACTGGTTTTGAAACTGCCACTCTATTTGGTTGTCTACTGCTATCTTTAGTAGCTACACATTCAAAACCTCCTTGCTTTGAGAGCTTTGACTCTGTAAAGCCAATGTTTAAGATTTAATTGTTTATAGACCGAAAAGACCAGGGGATTGTTGTCTGGATGCATGACATAGATTTGTCTAGACCCCAGGTGTTTTTGCAATTTTAGGAAGGTCAAGAGTAATTCCTAGGGGGATGAGTAATTCCCTGTAATTGTCCCTGCAGACAAAACATGTACAGCTATGCTGATCTGAGGAGCTCAAAGCATTCTTCTAAAGGGAAAGACAAAACAAATTGTCTCAATAGCAGAACATAACACTACCCAGTGTGGATTATTGCACACAAAAGTCTTACTATTAGTGCTAGTTGGGATATTTTTGAGGTGGAATCAGACTTCTCTGTCCCTCTGTTCAGCTGGAGACAGATGATATCCACTCCTGATAGCAAAGAATACTACAAAAAAGGCTGTTAAACATGGGATTAACATTGCAACATTTTACACATTACAACTTCCAACTAGTATAAATTGACAGGCACCTGGGAGTTCTGCAGTGTTTTCCAAATACTAATTTTAATACTTTGTAATAAAATTGTTTGTGATGTGTTGGCATAATTACTTGCAGATACAAATTAAGAAGTTATTTCCTGAGCTGTGAAGAACCGAAAACCTGTGGCATAAAAGTAAGAGTAAATAAATACTGCAATACATTTTGTAGAACATTTTAATACACCATATATCAAACATATTAGAAGAAACGCACTAGTTCCCTTGCTTTCCTGGGGCCACTCCTAGAGGAGAGACACTTACCTTCTGCTAACCTAAATTGTAATCCAGTGTCCTGAATTTAATCCTTTGGGGTTTTTTCCTCTATAGATCTCACCAAGTGTATGAAATAAGACACTGAATCATATTTGTGACACTGGGAAGAAAAAAAAAAGAAAAAAAGGCTTTTAGCTGGATAAGGCTAAGGCAAGCCAATAAGCACTATAACATCTGCCTGAAGTCTAAATACTCTTGCCAACTCTTTTTGCCAAATGCCAGTTTATTATTCCAAGAGAATCAAAGTGGGGTCCTTTGAAACTCGTACAAAATATCTGCTGTTCATAGCCAGATTCTCAGAAAGAATAAGCGTGTTTTCTCTTTACACAGATATTTACCTCTCCTGAGCAACCTAGTTGCAAGGATCTGTACATCTCTTTAAAATATTTTTGTAAGACTTTCATGAATATGCTACTAATATTATTGCGTGGAGATTCCTCCATGGTTCCCATTGCCCCTGAAGAACCCCTTTCAAAGAGCAGGTCTTTGGCCCTGCTGAATGGCTGTTTGAATTTATACTTAATAGTAGAATTTTTAAAGCAACAGGAACTTTAAATAAATCAGACCAGGGTCATTGTTTGACATTGAATCAAAGTGCCATAGTAGAGCTTATGTCCACATGTCCAAAATGTCTTCTTTCCTCAGAACTATCAGACTACATCCAAATCGCCTATGGAAACAGCACGTGCCACATGCTGTGCCTTGAACCGAGCACAAACGTCATCTGGGAGAGTTCTGTGTCAGCTGGCAAAGGCCAGAAGTGCACTAGTGCAGACTGAACAGCTTGGATCATCACAGGCCAGTGCAGGAACCCAAGGACCACTTTATTTGCTAGTGCAGATGTCGCTTAGGAGACCCAGGAAATCTCATTATGAGAGATTTTTCTCTAGATATCTAAGCAGTGCACAGGTCAAAGACATGGAAGCAACTTTCATGTACAAGGAAAAAAAACACCACAAAAGCCTAAAACCCAGATGACTTTCTATCTGGTGGTTGCACAATTATCTGACTGGTTGCAAGGCAGATGTTTTCCTAACATGCTTTTTTTTTTTTTTTTTTTTTTTTTTTTAAG
>VXBL01004419.1:197533-212796 GCA_013400195.1 Aramus guarauna
TTTTTTTGGAAGTGATATCTATTATACCTGTGGAGGTGAGGAATTTCCTTCTCCTTTGAACCAGTAATGGTGCTTGGCAGTAACTCCAACCTGCCATTCTGCACTTATTACTAAGTCTCTCTAGGAAGCCTTTTTTGAGCTAGAGAATGAGTTGTTCATTTAATACTTCTGTAATAAAATACTTTCAGACTCTTTATGTGGATACAATTGGCAAACGGGTACCACTGATCTCATCACAGCTTAAGAACACAGGTCAAAGACTTCTATTTCTAGCAACTGAGCAACGTCCAACTCATATCAACCACCAGGGCTGAGCTCCACATACCTTACACTTCCAGCTTTTTGGCAACTGTGAACTTGGCTAGCCACAGACCTCACAATAACTATTGGATGCAGCTTATCAAAGTTAGCTGCCCCAAGTGGCATGGGTATATGAGATCCTCATAAAACTTCATGAAGTAACATCATTATAAGGCAACTTATTTCCAAGGCCTGCTGCCAATTTCC
This sequence comes from Aramus guarauna, assembly GCA_013400195.1. Classification (NCBI taxonomy): domain Eukaryota; kingdom Metazoa; phylum Chordata; class Aves; order Gruiformes; family Aramidae; genus Aramus; species Aramus guarauna. Next base: position 198,041 of record VXBL01004419.1, read on the forward strand.
AAAGGTCATAAGAATCATGAAATATCTATCATCTGCTATTTAATGCAACAGCAGTGCAGCTACAAGTAGGCACAGTTCATTTACTCCTGTTGTAGTCAGGTGCTAGAACAGCAAGGAGATACAAAGCCTGATGTCTAACTTCCACTCAATGCATTGGCAATCCAGCTGGCAGGTGTCTTTTCTTATTTCTGTAGTTCTGATCATGTCCAAACCAGGTTAAAGCAAGCAAAATAATTGCTATGAAAAATTAAAAATCATGTTTTTCTGGAAATACTAATATCACCTTTTAATGTGTTTGAACTCCACTTTAGTACCCCAGACCAGGTTTTGGAAGAGGTCCAGGCTTCTTTATATCATAACCATATAACCCATTAGCTGATGATTCACAGTTGACAAATGCTAATAAGAATGATGCAAAATTTTATGTAAAACTTTAGAGGAGGTAATGGCGCTGGCCTTAAAGTTAATCTATGACGAAAAAAGGGGTCAAATAAGATTGAACCCTAGCTATCTTTTAGCAGTAACTTTAACGTATTAATGTTTGCATAACAGCATTGTAAGTTTGCTTCATCCTATTGCAATCAGGAGAGGTATCTCCAAACATCATTTTACAGAGGAAGATTAGGACATTCCACGTATTCAACAATGTCAAATGCAATTCTAGGTTTCTTTTTTTGGTTGCCTGAACTAACAATTCAAATAAGTTATTTATGATAATAAGCTCTATCTAAATTGGGTTTTGTAGTTATTTGATGTTTTCTAACAAATGTATTAAACCGGGACAAAAAAAGATTAATCAAATACATTATGTCATACAAGCTATTTTACTCAGATCATAAAAAATTGAACAAATTACCATGAATTAAACATTAGTTGCACTTTTTTTTTCATTCTGCATCTGCTCTAAGACTTGATAAGACAAGAATCATCAGATACAAAGGTGTTAGGAGGAAAATAATTATAATTAAGTTTAACATAGCTAGAAGCCAACACTTCATTACAGCACAGAAGAAATTTCATGTTAATGAGAAGGCACATCTTCTGAAATGGACAGTTTCACAGCTTTAAAAAAATAACTCACTTTCCTTCTAAGCAAACAAAAAAGTTATTATTCCAAGTTCTGAGGTCCTGACAGCACCTACATACAACTACTATATTTGGATTCCTCTGCTTTCTATATAAACTACCAGATCACTTCTCTTATATTAGACTAGGATTTCAGATTTAATGTGATGCCAACAAGCAAAATAAGAGCTATGCTATTCCAAATGGTAGTTGCCCCTTCACTTTGCAGGTTTTTTTTCTTTTTTTTTTTGGATATTACTTTGAAGATGTTTGCATACTACTAGTAGTAAACATATCATACTTTGGATTACTACTACATGCCATATATCTACAGACACTGGCCTCTACCTGCACCCTATACTTGGTTCTCTGACAGTATAAAACATAGTACCATAGTCCTTGGTATGAATTCTTGCTCTCTTAATATTTCCACTATTCCCACATTCACCTATAATATGTTGTTTACCTTACTGCATACGGAGTTCTTTTATTAATAAAATTTGGAGGTTTTTTAGATTATAGACATTTATTCTTCTTATAGCTTTATTTCCTAGATGAAAGATCTTTTAGCATTGTATTATCACCTTTGTCATTTAGTGGTTTCAGCTCCCAAACATCACTGCTGATGGAAAACATGATGCAAGCTTCAAGGAAGCTGGGAAATTGTGAAATCTGTTGGATATAGATTTCAGCAGTGGACATGCTTTTTTAATTATTTTTTTTTAAAGGAAAATAAAATGAAACAGTTCCATTACCAGATACTGGAGAGACCTATAACAGACTGTTCAAGTCAAAGGAATTGTCAAATAAAGATACCTTTTTAGCCATTTCAGATCATACCTTTTTTTTTTTCAGTGGTTGCTTCTCCCTCTTCTATCAGCTAGCCCAAGAACATACACCTGAAAACAGGCAAAAAAAAACCCTGAAACAAATCAGCATAATTCATTTCTGCAGCACGTAATGCTCTTTCAACAGCATCAGTGTTCCTTGGACCCATTCAGAGCTAAAAGGCATACTGCATTTTGTAACAGGCAGTACACTGGTTTGAATGTGCCTCTAGACCATATGCATGGTCAAGCAGCTATGAGATATATAACATGTTACTAGACTGCTAACTTGCCAGAAGTACATGAAACCCAGGTGGTCATTGCCAGTCTAAGCAAAATATATTCTCATAAACTCACTGGATCAAGGAAATTGCACTGACAGACACATTTAGCCTGAATATTGCATGTCATGCCAACATGGCCAACACATTTTTCTGATTATATCACCTGGTTAGAGTGGAGTTGGTAAAATTGTTCGGTGAGCAAAACACATGCCTATGCTTTAACAAATGCTGGGTATCCAGTTGGACTTGAAGGAAATAAACAGGGGAAAACCCAAAACAGTTGCTTAACCATGTCCTGTTCAAAGCACAGCAAAGAAGAAAGAAAAGTGCAAACCTGTCACTCACCATGTGGATAGGAAATGAATGACAGTAAGAAATTTTCTTACAGGCTTGGAATCCCTTCCAGGTGGTGCTAGTGGGGACAGTAGAATTATATCCAGCAAAACCAGTGAAGCATCACAGACAACAGGATGCAGAAACTGAGACTATACAGTTAATACAGTAGCTGGCATGGAAGAGGACCACACAGTTGGCATAGCAAAGGGCCAAGGAGAAGTCATTTGAGACTCACCTCAGGAGTCAGCAGAGCAACTGAGAATACAGAATACAGAGTGTAGTATACAACCCCTGCAATACCTAAACCAGCCACACCTACTGCATCACGAGATCCACACACAGACTGTCTGAGGGAAGATCAGATGAGGAGCCAGCACTGCTGCAAACCATCATCCAGGTCATAGATGAAGATCTTAAACAATAGCAATCCCAGTACTGATGCTCAGAAAAAGACTGCTCAACCCCCTCCTTGTTAAATTTCAAAACATTGATCATTACTCTTTCAATTCAGCTAGTTTTTCACCCACCTATATTCACACATCTGTCCATGCATCTCCAACTTGACAAAAAGGATGCTATGGAAGACCATACTGAAATTTTGCTGAAGTCAAGGTAAATGATTAAAAAAAAAAAGGGGGGGGGGGGGGGGGGGGCAAACTGGGTTTGCTAAATGCAAAACAATACTTTCCACCTTCGAAACGTATCAGAACNTGTCCATTGGTAATCACCTGCCCTTTGCTCATGTACCTGAAAATGGTTTCCAAGAATACTTGTTATGCAATTTTCCAAGGAACTGAAGTTTAGGAGATTTATTTCCCTTCACGTTCTTTTCTGACCTTCCCCCTCTTTCCCCCAGCCCCTAACAAGGTGAGTACAACATCTGCCAGTTTTCAGTCATTAAAAACCCCCTCATCTTCATCAGTTGGTGCTTAACATTATTGAACACTGGGAAACACATTCATGGCACAGCCCTGTGGGATTTAAATTATATACAGAAGTATCTTTCCCATCAAAAGACTCCCTAGGAGTTGATGTCACTCCGTGCAGCTGGTCTGCAGATAGGCCAGATAACATTAAGCTTAAAAATTCTCAATCACTGCCTTATGCTGCTCAATAATGCAGCCTTTTCTGATATACATCATCCTGAGATTAATAGAGTTTAGAGAGCAATAAAGAACAACTAGACCCAAGTGAATATACTTTTCCTAAATACACATGCAGAACTCAAGACAGGACTTCCACAATCCTAGACAGGGAATACCTCTACTATTATTATTCAGAAAAGTAGCTAATTATTCTCTGGTGAACCTCAAAAGACTAAACAAGCAGGTGGGGTTTTTTTCCTAGTTAGTTTTTTTTATCCTTTTTCATACCTCTAATAAATAGAATTCAGAGCAGCAGGAAATGTCACCTAGGCACCTATTAAGAGCTCACATGTAAAAAAGATTAGTTTTAGATAAACCAAGATTAAGGCAGATCTAAACACAGAGCTACTACTCTATAGTTTGTGAGGAGCTGCAGATCATAGATATCAAGGCAATTCAGAAATATCTCACTATTAAGAGAAAACTGCTATCATTTTTAGTTATTGCACAAAAAGAGATATCACATGGTACTCCAGAGCAAATGGGAAAACTAGCAGAGGAAATAAGGAAAAAAGAAGGGGGGGTGGGGAGAAAAACAAACACCTAAGCTTTAAGAAATACTAGATTTAGAAGGCTACATTTCTATATCTGACATCCACACACTTTCTGCTTTAATCTTTTTCTCCTACAAGAGCAGGAATTTCTAAGCAAACCCAGATTTTTGGAAAGAAAATACCTATACAAGTACTCAAGCACTTCTAAATTTAATCACTTTTCTTCTCTCTCCTGCCAGTATCCCTAAACTCTCAAAAAGTGCTTTAGTGAGCTGCTCTGTATTATACAGGGACATAGACTTCTCCCACTTCCAGCAGGCTTTACTTGCTAATTAGCCCTTAATTAAAATGAGCTGCAGCTGGTTTGAGACACTCCCCTCTCCCCAACCCCAGTGCCCTGTTTCTAATTTCAGAAGTAATAAAAATTCCCAGAAGCCAGCTTGGTCTGGGTACTTTTCTTGAGAGAGTGTATTCAGCGGTTCTTTAGTGCTCTTTCTCCTTCCTCTTCTCTGTTTGTCTTCTAAGTATATAATTTTAAGAATAGCTTTTTCTTCTTGTTTGTTTTGTGGTTGGCTTTTTTGTTTGTTTGTTGATGGGTTTTTTGTGTTTGTTTTTTTTCCCCACCAGTTGTTCTTTGCAGTTTAGGAAGTATTGTTGCAGTTGATTTTTTTTTTTTTTTTTTTCCCTAGATTTGAAACTTATTTCAGTTGTTGATTTGATGAGGCTTTAGGTTCGAATAGACTGAAAGACTGATAATAAGAGTTTGCTAGAGGACAGTGCAGATGTCTTACGTGCTTCCCAGATACTGCTGCCAATGCATTTTAGTTGAGGCTTGTGATGTTTGTTATTCCTGCCTTTCCACTCAATTGAACCAAATTCCATTTGATTTTTGTGATGAGGACAAACATCCACAAAGGATGAAGCTAAAGCTCTCAAACTCAGTTTGACCTTCCTTGGATTTGCATATATCTGCAGGGATGAAAAGGCTGGCCAGCCTCTTAACTGCCTGCATGACTATGTCTCACCATGTTTCTCAATATATAACACTGAACAAACCTCATTTCAACTTCCTTGTTATCTTCTGGACTCACCCTCCCAAAAGTTAATCTGATACAAGCCAAGAAGCAGATTGGACTTTCCAGGCAATGCTTTGAAATGGTTACTGCACTGGACAAATATATCTCTGAGCATAATTTTAAAGAAAAAAAAATGAAAGGGAAAATGAGGGGAAAAAGGAAGTATATGGATACATTCACTGAGTTCTGAGAGAGAAGCATGAAGTCATGGGTTACTTCTACTAAAAAAAAAATAAAATAAAATAAAAAGAGAATTATTTTCCATTTAAATATAACTGATAATAGAATTCAGTCCACAGAGCATGAGAGGCAAAATATGAAGAGACAAAGAATGGCTGCCCTTTCTTATTCTTTCCAGAAGTGGTAGATAATATAGAGCATAAGTGGTACATAATATTGAAAAGCCTTCTCTGTTTATATATTGGCCACATGACTGGCTCAGCTGCTATTAGGTCTGAAAGGAAGATTTTAGCCTGTGGAGCACACAGCAAAGGGCAACTACAAACATGCCTTTGTTGGTACCATTTTGCATGAGCTGTGGTCTGGGCAGGTTCCCTGTCTTCATCAGGATTATAAACCTGTCCATTTTAGCCTGGAAGCTTAAAAAAAGCCAATGGAGAGTCTATGATCTATAAAACTCTTGCCATATATCTTATGTAACGGCAAAGAAGTAATAATTGTTCTGCATTGGTTTCAAGCTGCTCCTCTCATGCTGTGCATAGTGAATGCAATGAAGCATCTCACTCACCGTCCTTTGTCCTAACTTATATTGAGATATCATGTTCCTTGACTTCACTTTCTGGCTTTGAAAATGTGTGGTTGGTTGAATTCTGGCCAACCCAGGACCTTGTGTTGTGATGACAACATGCAATCGCTTTGCCTTTGGCAAACTCTATATACGATGTATGCCAATTGCAGTTTAACTCTATAGATTTACTGCTGTTTCAAGAAATTCCAGAAGGGTTTTCTCTCAAAGTTGGAGCATCTGGATTGATATTCCAGTTTTATTTCTACAGAACACCAGATTTTCTGTCATGCAACAATACATATATTTCTCTCTGAGTCAAAAGTCAGAGATTTTGGGTTGGTTTCCTCCCTGTCCACCACATATGACTCCAAAATAAATGATTCACTTCACTAGTTTGGATAAATTTTTAAACATATGGTGTCAGTCAAACTGATTTGTTCAAATTCAGTTTGAGGATAAAATAAAGCATTTTAAATATAAAAATGTATAAAATGTAAAAAAATCCAGCTTTCAATTAAAAAAATGTTAGTAAAAATAACAGGTTTTCATTAAAACTTGCAGGTTCAGCAGGAATGATAAAACCTGTAAGATCCTTTAGAACATTTCTGACCTATTCTTTTCTACTCTTGGAAACACATCCATCATTTTATCTCCTCTATTCATGTTAATTTTCTCAAGCCTCCTTGTTTTGCCACTCCATCCTTACCTCTTCGAGAAAGAATCTCTGAGATGCCTTGGGATATTTAATTGTTAATCTCCTTAGGAGATTCTATTGTGATGGCCTGTCTTCATAATGCTTTTTATGTAGATGAAAGTAAAATGCCATAACTATATACACTCAAAAAGGAGAAAGGCAAAGGGAGGGACAAAGTAATAAAGATAATAAAAATACTAGCACAAGTATTATGTGACCAGGGAGCTACTGGTTTTCCATCCATTGTAATGGGAGAAATAAAGTCCAATATGTGCATATTTCATGTATTTATCCTCATCCTGCTAAGAATCATAGAAAATCCCTTAAAAGATACTTGTCTTCATTCACAATGGTGAAAGCATAGACATTTGAACTCTCGACATTTAAAGTAAAGCAAGATGAATCTCAGAGCTAACGCTCTTCTGGAAATGCATGATATAGTAGCCACTGGACAATGATGCCTCTTCATCATACAGTTATGTTACAGTTCAATACCTGCTTGATAATTTGGCCATTGGGAATCCCTTGGTGAGGAAGAAAATCTGAATGGTTTAACCTGAATCAAACCTAAACAATATTAAGCCTTGATAAATACTTGTTTCCCCATGTGTTTCTGTCTATGAATCTCCTATGAGTTCAAAAGGTCAGAATAAAAATTATAAACAATAAAACATATTTTAATATGTGTTTGTAAAAAGAACCTAACTTTGAGAAACTGCAGGTTGAGGGATGCATTCAGATCAGATTTAACTTGTAGAGAATGTTTGATGAGGCAGCACCAACTGCCTCTTTGTTTTCAATTAGTTTTCTAAGTAAACACAATCCATTTTAGCATTTGACATGCAGAGAACATTTTTCATCTGCTTTTAATCTTCAAAATATCAGGTTTTACCTTTGCTGATGATCAACTGTGACGACTTATTGCTATAATTTCCATACCTCATGAGATTTTGAGTCTGAAGTGAAAAAAGTCCTTAAAGTTGCATCTAGAGGCAGTTTGCTTTTGCCGATGATAGTTATAATGCATTTATTCCCCATCAGAATATATTCAAAGGTCATCTCAATTTGAAAGGTCCTCACAAATGGAAATCCCAGATATTTCTGTTTAGGGACACACTCCAGATGTGTCAAACCTTATGCTGTCGTGTGCTGCCTTTTTTCTGTAATTGTTATTTTTTTCCTTTTACAACAACAGATCCTTGTGATAAATTCACTGAGATACTCTTAATAGTATCCTGCAAAGATACTTATGTCAGACGATATCGAACACTTTGTGCAGAGTCGACAATACACGATCAACAGTTGATTACACTCCTTGCCTCATATCTAAATATTGATCACATCAAGGAGTGTGATCTGTTCCTTTTCCTTCAGAGACTTTTCTTTCACTACAAACAAATGCAGTCCACTGAATGAGATATCCTGCCAAGCTGCAGTGAAAAGTCTTATTGAAAATTCATCAAGCAAAGACAGCACCTTCCCTTTCTTCCAAAAGAGTCCTTTTAGAAGTTAATCCTGATTTTTTATGATGTTGAAGATAAATCTTCCATAGGCAGTTGACAGGTTTTTTCATGTTCTGTCTGTCTGGAGGAAATGATAGAAGGAAAGACACATATGAATTTAGCTACTTACTGGAAACATAGAAGAATAACTTTGAATAGAAGAAGAACTTTGTGCTTTTGAGAAAAAGTAGAAAGTGCAAGAAACAGAAATGTTTCACCCAAGTAGATGATTAAACTTCCCATTGCCAGGGAATTAAGTAAGATGTTATAATCAGTTTTAGGATTTGCAGTTAATATACAACTGAAATAAAAATTTGTTATGGGAAAAGAATAATTTTTTTTCTCTTTATCCCCAGCACTCTGTACTTCAGGCAGTGAGCTAGAAAACATAAGAAGATGTAAGAGTGCCCTGCAGCTCCAGTAAGTTAAGTGTCTCGTTGCTTTTCTGTCAATGAGCCTGAAGGTAAAGGGCAGTGAACAATCAGTTCAGAAAATCAGCAGATTCACTTTGTGTGGCCAGAGGTGAATACTTTTTTAAAAGTCAATTAAAAATAGAGAAAGTAATGAGATCCTGTGTTCATTTTTTTAGCCATATGATGATAAAATATAAGTATGATGTGAAGGAAAAATGGAAAGAAAAATCACGCAAAATATCTACTTCAAAAAGTAGCTTGAGTGAGTTGATTTATGTTCAAAGGCAGTCATTCTAAAATCCATGGAATTATAAGTCAAAGGAAAGCACGAATTTCTTTATGTACAGGCAGTGCACTGACAAATTTTTGCCTTGCTTGTACCTAGCATACTTTTGTATTACTTGCATGCATTTTACAAAGAGTGGGATTTAGAAGTGAGTTAAAAGAATAACTTTCTGTCTACAGGAAATCAGAATATTTCAATATTTAAAAAAATTCTCAGTAAGTGTTTAATGGAATTGAGGGATCTGTTTTGGCATTGTTTATAGAGTGAAGTTAGGTATTAAGCTGTAAAGAAAATAAAATATTAGGAGGAAAACTTCTTAGCTTGTTGGACAGAATTAGTATTTCTGAAAAGTGTTGACATCGTGCAGTAATGTGGTTTTATAGGGAAGGTAATACAAAGAGGCTTGAAGTTCAAGTGTGTTTTGGTTTTTGTTCTCATCTCAGATTTGAGGATCAAAATGCATTTCATATTCTAGATCTGAAGAAGTAGGCATTCAGACGCACTCAACTATTCACTTGGAGCCTGCTGTATTTCTAGGTACAGTATTCGTGCAGTTAACTACAGAGTTTAGATGGAAATCACCTACCATCTTGTATGGAAGATATTAAATAAGAAAGCAATCTTTGAAGAGTACTGATTCAGGTAATACCAAACCTATTAAGATATTAAGAAAAAATGTTGATGCTCCCACTTAAGTAGATCAGAGGCAATATTACTAAGGTCAGGGTGGTATTACTTAAAACTGTTTCTCCCTGTAATGGACATATAGAAAGGACATGGGGAAAGACAGGAGGGATAGGTCAAGATGGTTGAAGAGGTGGCACTCAAATAATGGATTTCAGGCAGAAAGAAGCATCCTTTTTTCAAGCCCGTGGCTATATTAACAACTGTATTTAGATGGACCTAGAAAAAAGATAATTTGAAGAAGAGTTGGTTTGATGTGTTCACCTTTCTTAATTCTTAACAGCATAATCAGACTAAGAAAAGAATTAATCCCTAAACAGACAGTGCATCTGGAAAGACCATGTCCATACCAGAAACCAGATGTCTCAATAGTCCTGTTTAGACTGAGAAAACAAGAACAACAAAAGAAAATGGGTGAAAAAGACACACAGTCATAAATCAGGTCTGGCTAGATTAGAAATTCTAGGAGTCTTTTTACTTCCTGCCTTTATAAAGGCTAAAGCATTGATTAATCTGGAAATGTTTTAATTTCTGAAACATTTTAAAAAAATCCAAACAAACAAACAAAAAACCCCCACAAACAACTATATGCTGTTTGAACAGCTGGCAGCCAAAGTCATGGCTTGGAAAGCAAGTGCAGACTTGACTTCAGAAACAAGTAGAAGTTCTCCCTATGTTTTAACCCTGGACCCATTGCAATTTTATTGTGGTAAGAAGTGGGGGGGGAAGGTGTAATATAGGAGGGAATCCATAAATAAGATAACTGATTTTAGTGAAAACACAGTGTATTTAAGGAGTAAAGATTCCTTCTTTCTTCCATTAGGAATTGTGCAAACATGACTACAGTGAGTAAGCTGGTCTCTCAATTTCACTTATTTCATAGAATTATAGGATCATAGGATATCCTGAGTTGGAAGGGACCCATAAGGATCATCAAGTCCAACTCCTGGCTCCACACAGGACCAGCTGAATCAGAGCATATGACTGAGAGTGTTGTCCAGACACTTCTTGAACTCAGTCAAGCTCGGTGCTGTGACCACTTCCCTGGGGAGCCTGTTCCAGCACCCGACCACCCTCTTGGTGAAGAACCTTTTCCTGATGTCCAGCTTAAACCTCCCCCATCGCAGCTTCATTCTGTTCCCTCTGGTTCTATCACTGGTCACCAGAGGGAGGAGATCAGCGCCTGCCCCTTCACTCCCCCTCGTGAGGAAGCTGTAGGCTGCCATGAGGTCTCCCCTCAGTCTCCTCTTCTCTAGGCTTGTCTTCTTGTGATGTTTTGTTTCTCTTCTAATAAATATTTAAAAGCTCAGATTTGCAAAAGATTTTTCCCATCAACTTTAATTATTGAATCAAGTAAGGTAAAGGAGTAAAGGAGAAAAGATAAACTTCATATAGAATAATCTTCGTACAAAAGGCACACAGACATTTTCTGAGGCTAAGATTATGTGCTTCTAATAAATACCTGTATATTTATATATTTTTTTCTCCTTAAATTATGCATCAGCTGCCAAGATCTATAAACATAAAGAAAACTTACTTCCTAAAATATTTATGACATGTCTAAAATATTAATATAGTAACTTAATTCAAATGAAAAATAAACATATTTACAGTATGCTCTTTTTTATGATGCTGAATTGATTTAATTGAGACATGGCAGTTATTCAGAAATTACATGGTCCTCATATAATATTTGCTATACAGAACTTCTATATAAATATTTTAAAGTATATTTCAAATTGATGGCAATATTATCATATCCCACAAAAAGTATGAATGATTGAGCATGCTGAAAGATACTTGAGTGAAAGTGATGTCCTTGTATTTCATGTTACCTGGAATACCAGGTCAAGAAGTAATAAAAATATTGAGTTTGGAAAGCAGCACTAATACATACGTATGTGTATGTGTGTGTATGTTTGTGTGTTATGTCTGTATGTAAAAAAGATGTGCTTATGTTATAAAATATTAAAGTGGATGTTGTGAATATTCAGTATTCTTTCTAAAATATTATAAATGCAAACACAACTGTTGCAAACCCAGAAGAAATAAAAAGACCATAAGGTCACTGCAGGGAATAAAATTCATTATTGGTCATTAAACATCATTAGTCACTATGTGAGAAAGCCAGGTAGTCCATCTTCTTTTGATGGAGGACGGGTTGTATGTAGTGTGTAACACATAGTCAGGGGACTTTTAGACCAAATTGTAGAAAAATGTACATAGAAATAAGTAGTAACTTACCAGGAAGCTCCCATAAATGTTGAAATGGATTAGAAAGGGATTCTGCAAATTCATATAAAATTGGTCCACTCTTTTGACTGTTAAACACAATCACGTGCATAAACTGGTATTCAGAACAGCCACAAACTGCTGATTGCAAAGAGAATCTTCCCAGAGAAGAATCTATCTGTATATTCCTATTTCTGTTATAATCCAAGTATATCCTGCTATCAAGCGATATATTGGATTAGGAAAAAAACTTTAGCCTGTCTAGTATGGCAATTCTTTGGACACTATTAGGAGAAAACAAGATTTAAGTGCCTCAGCACTTTATTATCTTTGCAAATCTGTCCCAGACTTAAGGTTGAATATATGATTAAGTTATTTGCTGATTTGGTGCTTTTGGATGTCATTCTGCAAAAATTTATTGCTGAACTCTAACAGGTTCCAGTGATCACAGCACAGATACTTTATAGGAGCATACCCTTATTTTGCCCTGTTTTACCACTTCTGACAGGTGAACTTGCAGATCTTTGAACTAAGAAATGGTTATTTAAAACTTTTGAGGTGAGATGCAAAGAGCAGTAAGACCACATCCAATTAAGATTTAATTCCCCAACAATGTTAACTTACAGGTCACTCATCTTTTTAAGAAGCCATAAATAATGTATTCATTACTAATTAGCTGCATCTACTTTATCATCATATCTCCTATTTAATGAGCAACATGGGAGCAGTATGGTAATTTAAAACTATATGACTTGTCAAAAAAAGAGTCAATTAAAGGAACTCTCTTCAGGAGGCTTTAATAGCGTTCAGGACAGGACTACACCAGAAACAAATTGAACTTCCTGTCTTGTGGGCATTTTTGAGATTTCAAACTTCTTCTGTCCCAAACTGAAACAAAAAGAGTGAATCTGTTTTTTGTGAGAAAGGCAAAGTCATGTCAGTTTAAATCGGTCACTCTTTATATCCTTACTGCTTACATTTCAACTGTCTTCTGCGGGGTGCTGTCAGTAGGTTGGATTAGGAAGAACCTTTAGTATAGCAATTCTTAGGTTGTTGGAAGAGAAAATTAGATTTTTTTCTGAAGAGTTTTGAGGGATGAAAGATACTCCCCATGGTCCCATGATATGGGTCCTGCTGGCCTGGGGGCATGAACAGTGGAGAATGGCTTTGAACATGGCCACGGGCAGACTTCTGGCTCTGCTCCTAAGCACCTATGTGAGGCAGAAGCTCCCATATTTTCCGTATGAAAAGGCAGCTCCAGGGGTGTATTAAAAACTTAAATCTAGCTAAGGGCATGATTCATCTCATATAATCTTAGCTAACTGGATTTGGTCAGATGTATTGACTACAACAGGGATGTGGACAGCTAGCTCATATAGAGACCTCTGCACTGTAGGTTTCTAAAATAACACAAGATGACTCCTACCACAAAAGCCTTGAGCTATTCAGCATAAATATGCTTTTTATACCTCCCACTCTTTCAGGAGTACAACCTTGTATCTTGTTCCTCAAGACTTCTTACAAACTTTGTGCTTACTTATAAAATTAGGGACATAGTTTTCAGACACTGGAAATGTAGATTTTATGTATATTTTATATATATATATATATATGCACACACTCTTAAAAACTGGAAATTAAACACCTTATTGGTTAAAATTGTTGATCGTTTGACCAAACTTAAGATTTCTAAAACAAAGCTCCTAATTTAAGCTAGAAGTTAAAATCCTATCCACAGTCGATAGTAAAAGAGAGACAACTCCAGAACCCAAGGCATTTTCTTTGGAAACCTGATTTAGAATACCCACTGGAGAGACCCACTTTTCTGAACTCATTAGGCTTGTAGAAAACATGTATGTTTGAACAGGGAAACAGAGCTGTTGTTAATATGAGAGTCCACCCATACAAGTCAGAAAATGAGAGAGAGTCCAAAAGTATAAAAAGATCACGGAGTGCCAGCGTGACTTGTTGAGTGGTTACTTTTAAATTTTCATGGCAATTTAACATGGATTATCTTAAATTCTCAACTGGTCTGACTGAAAAAACAATCCTCTCATCTTTAATGAAAGGATAAGTCTAGAGAATTTACTGTTCAAGGGGCAAGCTTAGAAAAGCAGATGAATAGACTAGCTGTCTTTAAAAGGTCATTATTTTCATTATTTTACATTCAGATTATTTCTCTTGCTCAAACACAACATTTCACATCTGAAGCATATGATGATGATGTGTATCTTTGCACCGTGAGTACTCAGCTGGACTTGCAAGAGATCAGATGGAAATCTCTGGAGTTTTAGGCCCTATTTATCTTCAGGTCTTCATGTACTTGACCTTTTTCAGTTCATGGTTAATTAATTGACTGTGAAGCTCTTAGCACAGCTTTACCTTAAGCATATCTTGGTTCTAACACACCTCCAGAGTTTTTGCCTGGAGAGACAGCTGAGCTCGCTCTGAGCCCATCTGCAGCATTCGTTCATGTCGATGGGAGCTGTAGGCCTCCAACCAGGAAAGAAAACACCATGTTGTGATATTTTAAAAGGTTTGTCTTTGAAAAGCTTTTAAAAGTTGCTTCTATTGTCTCTGCACTGGAAAGAGAATTATTTCATTAATCTAGAATTAGCAGTACTCCCAGGACCAATAAAACAACACATAAAGAGGTTCAAAATGAATTTTTGAGACAATCAGATATCTATTTCCAGCAGTGCTCAGGTTTGTGTATTTCGGACTTGAAACACTCTCTAAATATTAGTATGAAATTAAAGCAGGACCTTGATGTTCTTAAAATAACTCTGATGCCACACAACTCTTCCAGTCTATTAACTCTCTGGGAAAGTAGCTTGTCAGATAATTCAGTTCAGATCTGTGGCCGATGCTGTATTTGTCCCAGTTCCTTAGAGGCAGTTCTATCATTAGGTACTGCATGTTTAATAATTTCATGTAAGTTAAAAAAAAAAAAAAAAAAAGAAGAAAGCA
>VXBL01004419.1:212854-240462 GCA_013400195.1 Aramus guarauna
TTTTTTTTTTTTTTTTACTATAAAAAGACACATTAAATGATCAACCCATTTCAGAGTCCCACTGTTCTCAGAAGAAAATACAAAGAAGCAAAGTCACCATGCAGCGGCACAAATGCTAATTCTAAAAAGAAATATTCATTAATTCATGTTGTCAAAATAAGTGACATTTATAAATTCACAGTAACAACTGTACATCGGATTCTGCTATCACCAGAGGACAAATTTAAAATTATTTTAAAGCTTTAACATTAATTCTTTGCTCTTTAATCATAGGTTTTCAATCTTTATCAATTTGTGCTCCCCTAATTTTTTTTAAGTTGTGTATCATCATATAGCAGATTTTAGGTATCGCACAGTGGAATTCCTTTTGTTACCTACTTGCAGAGCCCTTCAGAGTAATTCACAGTTTTCTAAAGGTCATTAGGTGTTAGGCTAGAAATCACTGCTTCAGATAACTGGATTTCATTATCTTTAGGCTTAACTCTGAATTTTCTGTTTTATCTATTTCCTAGTTCATCTTACCTGTAAAAAAAATCCTGTGTGAAATTCACTCTAGAAGAACATATTTGTTCAGTGTCTGTTGAAGAAATTCTCATTTATGAAAAATAACGTAGGTAGAAATGTCTATTAATCCTACAGTGCATTTTTCAAACATAGCTTATGCTCCAGATATCAGCAAGTTGAAGGCCTGCATGTACAGCACAGGCAATGAAAATACCAGTTCAGCTCAAAATTTGAATGGGGAACTACTTAAAAAGTCAGAAAAAGGAATTTACAGTTCCCCTCACCACCACATTTATTTAAATTTTAAAGTTCAAAGTTTGAGATTGTAGTCTTGTAGGAAAGGTTAAATGTTGCTATCTCTTATCTCTTCAGGTTTCTGGATACCTGGCCCTAATTATACGTTAAGATCATGATTGGTACAAGGGATCTGATTCTGCAGTTGGATACAAAATACTTAGTACATTGAACATTGAAGAAATGTGACCAAATTCTTTCTTCTCCTAGACCTTTGAGTAAAAAGCCTGGAGACCTATAAAATAATGCCATTCCACAAAATGTATGTGCTTTTTTGTTCCATTACGCTGAAAAAAAAAAAAAAAAAAAAAAAAAAAAAAAAAGACCATGTCTTCTTTTAGCTGGTGTTGGCAGTGGAGGAAGTTTCCAGGTAAATAAAGCTTTAATGATAATAACGTGAGAGCGGTCATGAAAGCGTGAAGGTCTCATCAATGGTCCATTTGTTTTTTGTCCTGATTCTAAAGGGCTACAAATAGAAAACCATAAGCACAGGGCAAACATATTAACATTAAAACATTAAAAATTGCTTCATATGTTTAAAAAAACCCAAATCCAAACATTTCATCAAAGTGTACAAAAATCAGCATCTATATATATGGTCAGGCTTTTAAACTTGCTTACAGTGCTCTTCCTTTGCTTTCCTCAAATAAACGTATTTTCAGAGAATTCAGCAATTTCTGATATGTTTTGATTCATTGGCATATGGTTCTACTGACATTTCTGTAGGCAGGTCTACAAGGAAAGCCATCTCAATAGCTCCATGCTATGGATGAAGAGATGCCATTGGAGAAGTTAAGTGACTTGTCCGCAGTCCCACCCCAAAGCAGTGGCTGAGGTAACAGAGCTGCGGGCATCTGAGATCTCATTTGGTGTCAGTTGCTCGGTTTTCTTCAGCACAACTCTTCTTCACTACTGTGAATACTTCACTGCAACTCTAGTTGTTGATCATTTGAGTGAATTATCTAACCTTCAATTCTTCCACCAGTCATTTTTTCATGTTCTTCACAGTGTTGAAACAGTTACAGTGATATATCACTCACACCAATTCGATACCTTTCAAACTCAGATTTATGATGTTCTTATCTACATGACATTGGTAACTAGCTTTTGAGGCAGTATGCTATTTTTATAGCTCTATGCACAATTAGGTGTGTATCTCCACAGCATTGCAGTAGTACTAAACCATTGATCTATATTTTCACCAGTTCATTAAAAAATTCCTCACAGGTTAGAGCTTAGTCTTACCACTGTGTGATCCTAATGCTCTTCTTAAAAAATCTGATTTCTAAATTTGTATCATAATGCCACTATGTGAGCTGTGTTCTCCTCTAGCTCTTCTGTGGGAAAGGTTACTCTGGCTCTCCAAAGATTCCTTAGGTTGAAGTAATTTGCTGTATTATGACAAATCTGCAGAATCATACTGAAAAAAGAAAAAGGAAAAAGCTAAAATAACAGCCATAACCATCATTGTCATGTTCCTTGTAACCAAGCTCACATTTGTCGTGACTATACATAATACCCTGTCAGTTGCTGACCTTTCATGATTCAGTGTGGAAGATTGTGGACAGGGCTGACACAAAAATATATTTAAAAAAAAAAAAAAGAAGTTTTGTTAGAGCATGGAATTATTTAGACCATCTACTTCTATATCAGCAATTTCACACAGTGTTGAATTTGTCCTCAGCAATGATCTCAGGCATGGTTAAAACCTGATTATCTCATAGAGTATGGGGTTTATGATTGCTTTTGATTTTTCAATGGAGAATTTTCAGAAAAAAAATCTTGGTCTATAATTAGAATATCTCAAAGGGAAAAAAATAAAGTGTCGGTCAATAAGTAAACATAGAGAAAATGAGAAAAGAAGACCATCATAGGAGAAGGGAGTACAAAATGAACACACAATATGCATGTGTTAGCTTATAAATGTATATGAATATGTAGATTTATTTATCTATATTCTCAGTTGTACATGTAGCTTTATACTGCTACACATGCACACGGAAGTTTGCAACAAAGTTGAGAGAACATAACCTGTGACACTAGATACTTTATTGTTCTTTTAAGGATGAACTGTTTTTCTGCAAAACACCAATTTTCTTTCTTTATCTGAGCTGCAATAATTCCTGTTTCTGGCTCCTTATAATAACAATTTTGATACTAACATATTCCACTGGCAATTTATATCAATAGCAGACATCTTCAATAGCTCTCAAACTGCAAATTATTTTGATGGAGAAACATCAGTACATATTTCTATTCTGAATGTAAAAGTCTCTGGAAACATTTTTCTCCCTGAGCCCTTTACTTCTTTTTAATATTGGAAAAAAAAGTAGCTTAGCCACATTGAAAAAATACTTCATCGGCATGTAGTTAAAAACCAAAGATGACTGGTGCAATATTATCTGCTCAACCAAAAATGTAACTGGTGAGATAGTTATCAAAATCCCACTAACATTCCTAAAATAGTCTTTATTCTCTGTTTTAAGGTAACTTCTGGCACTAAATGAATTATGATTTTGAACCATCTCCATGTTCCGCAACAGAAGTGGCTGGATTTATTTTCTGGAAGACAGTTAACTTATTTACGATGAGAACAGTTGTTCCAAAAGTACAGGACTGCTTTTGGTTATGGTGGTTACTTAACCAGTGCTATGAAGGGAAACGCATCCAGAGAATGTCAACGAAGCTGGTGAAGGGTCTGGAGCACAAGTCTGATGAGGAGTGTCTGAGGGAACTGGGGTTGTTTAGCCTGGAGAACAGGAGTTTGAGGGGAGACCTGATCGCTCTCTACAACTACCTGAAAGGAGGTTGTAGCAAGGTGGGTGTCGGTCTCTTCTCCCAAGTAACAAGCAACAGGACAAGAGGAAATGGCCTCAAGTTGCACCCAATGGCCTGACCAGGATAAGATGATTAGTGAAATGAATTAGGTAATTGTCAGATTGGATATTAGGAAAAAGTTCTTCACTGAGAGGGTGGTCAAGCACTGAAACAAGATCCCCATTGAACTGGTCATGGCCCCAAGCCTGTCGGTGTTCAAGAAGCATTTGGACAATGCTCTTAGATATATGGTTTAACTTTTAGGTTGCAGGGTGTGGAGTCAGGAGTTGGACTCGATGATCCTCAGGGGTCCCTTCCAACTCAGGATATTCTATGATTAATGAAGTGTGCTTTCCAATGCAGACATTTCTTTTGAATGTGCAAAACAAGTGCAAATCCACAGAGATTTTGTGGTTTTGACGACTGATCTTTCTGCTTAGAAAACTTCTTTATTCCTGCTCCAAACTTCACAGTCCCCATCATCCTGTTTTAGAAAATCTTTTTGAGATCTATAGAGAAAGATGTTCATGGATACTAAAATAAAGTGAAGTTTGCAGTGAAATGCAAACCCAAAACATGCTTGGACAGACTTTTTCTCACATGTCCAGTAACAGATAGGACTTACTGAAGGGAATATGAACTATTTGATTGAATATCTGGACTAAAATGTAATAGCTACACGGTATACTGCTCAGAATCGTAGTATAATTTAGATTGGAAGGGAACCCTGAATAACCATGAATTTAATCTCTGCTCAGAGAAACCCTACCTTCAAAGTTAGATAAGATAGCTTAGGCCCTCAATCAAGTTCTGAAAATTTATGTAGATGGTGATTTGACCACTTTTCCAGGTAACCTGGCCCCAACTATAAAAACTTCAGAATTTTTTTTCCCGTTATATCCAATCAGGATCTCCTTTGCTGCAGCTTTCTGCTGTACACCTCTGGGAAGAAACTGGTTCCAACTTCTCACAAATTCACTGCAGATAAAGGGACATAGCAGTAAGAACCTTTCCTTAATTTTCTTTTCTCTTCCCCAAGCTGATATGAAACAGCATACTTGGCTTCCCATTATATGTGATGTACTTTTGTCCACGAAATAAGTTAGTGGCCCTCCACTGGACTCAACACAGTGCTGGAAAGTCTAAAATATGGCTCCAAACTCCAGGTGCATCCTCAAAAGTGCCTCACAATAGACTGAGGATAATTCAGGAGCTAACTGCTGCTCTGCTTCATGTGGAAGTTAGAAGAGGAAAGCTGTTTTATTGCACTAAACACTATTGATATCAGTAGATATTCTGATGTTCCTGGAAAGACGTGAACTGCCATCTGACTAATGTTTATTTAAATACTCTGTGGAAGTAATAAAACTGATTTTGCTACATGATTCTTCTTCTAAAGCAAGAATTATTCTTTCTAGTGGATTCACACCAAATCCTATCTCTTAAATTGCAATGTGCAAGACATACCATCAACAATTTGATAAAAAAAACCCTACGAAAATGCTCCACAGATTTAAAATGTAACTTTTACCACCATGTTTCTAAGGTCAAGAGTAATTTCTCCATAAATAAGCATGTCATTTCATCCACAGATTGCAGTCAGTTTAAATTATAACTAGAGACAAAGATTATGAATATTGTCTCTGTGAAAATTGGTGCCTTATTTACTATTGATTGACTAACATTCATATAAGTTATTTCTATTTGAATAAATAAGCATATGCTTAAATGGAGATCTGCTATGAGGAACTCTTTCAAAGGAAATGTTAACGAACAGAATTAGGTGAAGAGCCTGATTCTGGGCTTAATTAAAAAAAAAACACTCAAAATTTTTGTTCTAAACCACACTGCCAATCTCAGAGATAATTATATACAAAAATTGCGTACATACATAATTCCATATTTAATGTAGTTATTTATATATGTGCCACAGTACACTTTATGGAGGTCATTTAACTGATAATTTCAAATTATCTTCCATGCACTATTTTGTGAATGTACATTTTTCAGATGTAATCTTTTCTTTTAGTTTTTTTCAGATTTGTACAATAGATAGAACTTAATTTGCACTGTCCTCTCTGAGAATTCAATTTTCCTGCTTTAGACTACTAACATAATCTTTTCATTGCAATTTATCACATTTGATTTCACATATTGGTTTGGGTTTGCAGATCTCCTGATATTGCTTTCACCTTAAATAAATGTCATATTCTTAAGGTATTGATATAAGGAATGAGACAGCAGAAAAAGGAATCACCTCACAATAGCAGAAAGTTGGCTCAAGGAGACAGTAATAACTTCTGCCTCTCAGCTCTACTCTGTTTACTGGATTAAATGCAGTGAGACATGATATTACGGTGACTATACCTAGTGTTTTAGGGAATAATGGTGTATGCATGAAATCTCTACATTTTAAAGGACAGTTTGATAAAGTCAGAAGCAGGACTATCTGTGATCTTCACAGATAGTGATTACCTTCATCTTATTGAATGTGATTTCCTTTTTTCTAAATACAATGAAGGAAAAAAAAAAAAAAAAGAAAAGAAAATTTTCCATTGAAAAACATCCACAGGAAATATAAAGCTTTGGGTAAATCTCAGCAGAGATCCACCTATTTCTCTTCAGAAGCCACCAAGCTAAACTAAATGAGTTGGAATGCAGGTATTCCATAAAGCAAACGCTTCTAAACAAAAGTCTCACTGAACTCTCTATCCCAAAGTTCACCCCAGTTTCACCTCTAAGTTCACAGAAGTGTTTTATCATGGCAGTCAGAGGTCTATAATGCACAATAACAGAAGTGAGCCTGAGGGCCCTTGGCCATAGAAGCGAAAGCTCACATCTCAGGCTCCCTACAAGTCCTGTGGGATACTGGAGAGAAATTTGAGGACCAGAATACTCTAGTTTTAACTGTGATTAAGGCAATACATTTCAGTCTCACTTTTAAAAAATATTAGATGTACAAATACCTGAAAAAAAAATCATTTTTTTACCCTGTTTACCACAAATAGTTTTTGACTAAAAATTGTTGGCCAACCTGTCTAGAAATAAGAAAAAAATTACAAACTAACCCACAAACAAAAATTCAACCTCAATACATTATGATGCAGTGTAGGACATCATTTTGATTCAAGAATATATGTAACTCTTCAAAGTCAGATGGAGTTTCATTCATCCGTTATTTCTGAAAATCACAACCTAGACATATGTCAACAAACAGTAACAAGCTTAAACAAAACCTTGTGTCCTCAGTTACCTTTCTCAGCACATCTGTGTATTTTACAAGCATCTGAAAATATGAGAATAGAAGAACAGATATGACCCCATCCATGCATCCCAATATTCAGTACTGAAGTGAAATGTAATTTAATTTAAAAACTTTGAAAGGGCTGCATTTCTATAAAAATTTTCATTGCATTTTTGAGCCCCTGTAAACATCCATAAGAAGTAGCAGCAGCAAGTTCCACAGCTTTAGATACAAGTAAAAAAAAAAGTCGTATCTTCTCTCATCTAGTCTGAACTTCCCACCTCCAACTTTTATTTGATGCCCTTGTTGCTTCAGAAAAGTCAGTGGGTAATTGTTGTCTATTCCCTTTCTCCATATCTCATGGTACTTCTGTCATATGTCATGTCATTGTTTTTTGCCTACATCATCCACATTTATCTTTGCCAAGTCTCATATCCTTTCCTCAGCTGAAAAGTTCCAATCTGTCTAGGTGAACTTCAAGTCAGACAAGAAGTATTGAAGTACCACTGAACTGCATCTTTCCCATATTGCAAACATTTCTTTCTAGAAAAGAGACTCTGGAAACAGCATTCTGGTAATCTCCTTAAAGATACACTTACAAAACCTGATCATCTCTCACGTTTTCAACCTTATGTTAATCTTTGATGTCCATAGTCTCTGTTGTGCTTAAAAATTTCTCATCAAAGAGGTGTTCTTCTATGAATAGTGTAACATTCCTCATATGAAGTTTCAAGAGAGTAGCAATTCAGACTAATGTGTGGGAAACTTTGGTCTATCCCTGTTTGTGCCCCCTGAGTATCTTATTCCATGTGGGAGTGAAGTTGGAATAAGTAATAAGGTGTGTGGCCATGGACATGAGAACTGTAATACCACTGTCACCATAAGGCAGCATGAGCCAATGGTATCAATGAAAAAATGTTCTTGCTTTCCAAAAAACTCACCTGGGTCAAAACTAACTCCTCCTTTTCCCTGATAAAAGTCCCTGCATTGGTTGGAGAAGCTATCTCTATCACATGAAACAGAGAATGTAATTTGAAGAATTATCTGTGAATCTATTTATGGTTTCAACACTGGAATATGACTGTCAGGTTCACACATTTTGTTTACTCATTTGTTTCTTAGACAGGGCTACTTGCATGCTTCAACCATCTCCATGCAAATGTTTTTCTGGATGGATGGATACCTCTTCAAGGAATAAAAGACCTTTTATATCACTTCTATGTCTGGCTGCACAGCACAGTTAGGAAATCCATACATTCTATGAACAGTCAAATAGAAAGAATTAATTATTACTACTAATTATTATTCTGATAAGTATTATTATTATTATTAATATTAATATTATTGTCACACTGAATACTAGAAAAAAATCCATAAAAACAGGTATTCTGAAATAGTTATTTCAAAATAAATTCATTTTAAAAAATGCCCACCATAACGCAAATACCAAGGAATAAATTAAGTTAATTACTCAGATTGTTAGTTTGTCCTGCTAATGTTGAAAATCCATGACTGTTGATTTGACATGAAAATTAATTTGAAATTCAAAGTTGCATCTACAAACTGAGATGCAGATATGCAAAAAAGAGAGAGAATTAAATCCTGGCACCACAGAAGTCAACGGAAGTTCTGAAGTCAATGACAAAATTCTCCTGAATTTAATAAACTCAATATTTTACATGCAGAAAAGCCCGGAGGCCATGAATTCCCATTCATATGCAGAGCTTGTGATTCTCCACAGTGCACTGGGAAGGAGTGGAAACATGAGGTGCCCCATTTTCTGCTGATCTGGAGATTACAAGATTTGGTAGACCACAAAATACTATCATGGTATAAAATTTGAGTGGATACTATTTTAAATTCAGTATGCTACAAAAGATACTGAAGAAGGTAATTTTGCACCATGGACTAAGTAAATGAAGCATCACACAAATTACCTGGAGTTTTTCCACTGTATATATTTGGATTAGACAATAATATGCCCCCTTATGTGTACTGAGATCACTGAAATAGTACACAGGTCCAAGTTCTAGATGTTACTCTAGCCAGGTTTAGTACAAACCATTTTGAAAACAAACCTGTAGCCTTGAAGACCTCATGTGGATTTGAACGTTCATATTCAACACTTTTTGTCAATATTATTCTCTGAAGAAAATATAAGGACTGTGAAAAATAAAAATTGGTGTATAAACTAAAATTTTTTTGGGGGGGTCATAGTTAATTATAGTTTGTTTTGTTATAACTACTTCTCCATGAATATACATAAGCCTAAATATCCCATTATGGTTTAATTATACAGCCATTAGAAGAAGAAAATTGCTAATGAAAGCAGCTATGAAAAATGTATATCATTTACAAAACCACACATAATATACCACAGATATTTTCAAATCTCATAGTAAAAAGATGACTCTCTGAGGATTTCAGCATTGCTTTTAATAGCTTTTATACATTATCAAACTTTTAATTATGTAGAATTATGAGGGAGCTGGAAATGGAAACCCATTTGTGTGCCATTTTAAATTATACATCGGGCTTATTATAGGATATGAGGTGGGCTCATTCCTTCACCTGAGCTGTTGCTTTACCATCTGGATTTTTTAGTCATAAAATTCAAAAAAATTTCATTAAAGCATGACATTAACCTTCAACACAAGGTTTTCAGACTCTAGTCTTCTAACTTTGCAATTTTGGCAAGCTACACTATTGTCTTTAGATTTTCCTGTCAGTAACATTTCATGTAATAACTGTTTGTCACAAGCAATAGATCAACTTGATCTTTTTTTGCATGAACTGAATAAAGCTATCTATATAAAATAAGGAATGCATACATGGCTAGTACAAGGTCTGTAGGCTCTGCTACAAGACATATATTACCAAATTATTTATTCTGGGGGGAAAAAAAAAACCACAAACTTTTGGGGTTTTAGTCATTGGTTTGTTTGGGGATTTTTTCAAGGAGAAATCATTTATTTACTACCAGGCCAAAGAATTTATAGATTATAGCAAACTTTTTGCAATGGTATCGAAAGTTATCAAAACAGTCAGGCAAAGGCTTTTCCTTGTGTAGACATGATGTTTATATTGATGTAAAGTCTTGTCTGAGTTCAGGATTTGTCTTTCCTACAGCCTCCAGGATCTTATTGGTCAGATTGAGAAGATGAAGAAAGCCAACATCATCCTGCAATTTGAATTACTGAAAATGTCCTTCTTGAAACACAATTAAGCTGTATGTATTGAAGTTGCAACAGATTGTGACTTTACCTACTTAAGTAATTGGGCAAATCCAATTGTCTCTTTCCCACACCATGTCTGCATAAATCCAAAGCACAGGCAAAA
The DNA here is from genome assembly GCA_013400195.1 of Aramus guarauna. Taxonomy (NCBI): domain Eukaryota; kingdom Metazoa; phylum Chordata; class Aves; order Gruiformes; family Aramidae; genus Aramus; species Aramus guarauna. The sequence continues at coordinate 223,053 of VXBL01004419.1, forward strand.
CTTCAGCAGCACTGGAAATGAAGGGTTACACCCTTATCTGGTCCTTGCATACATATTCTGGCTTCATGCAGAGGAAAGGAGCTGTATCTTTCAATGCGTTCCTTCATCTAGCTAACTGGTAGACCAGGATGTACAGAATCATGCTAGAGTACATTTGACTCTCAATATAGGCATGATTTAAGAGTCCTTGGAGTAAAATCCAAGACTCAACCCTTCCAAGAGGAAAGTCTTAGTTCTCTATGATCCTAAGAAACCTCTTAGATACAGCGTGGATGAAAGGCATAAAAAAGTCTTCTCTACCTCAGAAAAGCCAACAACTCAGTTTTATCATACTTGCTAAAATAAAAAAACTTGGAGTTAGTCACACAGTTTGAACAGAGGTGGGATTCAAACCAAAGTTTCTTGTTTTCCAGGATATAAGTGTAGATATCTGCCAGAAGAAGCAGCATCTCCTCCAGCTGTGTTTCTGAGACACAGTGGCAACTCTGAGTGTGCATGAAATTGAACCAGGGAGTGTTTCATAAGTGTGTTCGTAATGTCTAACAGACCCTCCAGATGTCATAAGCAAAGATCGTGTTTTGATTGTGATTAGGATAGGCATGACCAGACCAGATAGACATTTTTTGGAGCTTTGTATGAAGGTTTTAAGTATCTCATTGGTTCCATAGGTAAAAACTCAGTGTCTGTAGGACCAGGAAACGTCTGAAAAAGGAATTTAAGAGCCACATTTCGGAGTCCTCCCAGGTCTTGGGAGGATTCTTCTGATCAGCTGCAGATGTCTGTATCTGAGCTCATCACACCAGATACTCTTTACGGTCAGTGGATGCAAATAGACATACTCATCTAGATATGGTCTTTTGTGTGAGCTAATTGTATAACTAATCTTCTTTACCGACATGAATGTGTTCAGCACAGGACTCTGGTCTGAATTATGCCTTCATGTTGGGATCTAAAATATATAATAGTTGATTTTGAGGACTTCTGCTATCAGGGCTGATAATAAACGTGCACAATGAGAAAGAAGGTCTATTTGCAGTAACTTACAGGAGAAACTTCTATTTCACAAAAAGTGAAAGCAAAGGAAGAATTATGTAAAAAAAAAAGATGTTTATTATTGGCACATTAATGCAACAGGTCTGAAATATTTTCAGTGGGTACTGACTGTTGTTAAGTACCATTCTGTAACGTCACTTTAGTGGTCACACCCCTTTTGCCGTGCCTCTCCATGAGTATGTGCATGTTCAGGGATATGTGAATTAACAATTCAGGAAAGCACATTTTGTGTCTGTGCACAAAAAAATGTAGTGCACAGATTTCTGGCTTTTTAACAGCAGGCATTGGAAGGTACATAAGCCGTTGAAATTTTTTTTCAGAAATGAGAAAATTCTGTTTGTCCCCAGGCTGTAAGTGAACTGAAAATCACGTCTCCTTTCTTTTGGGATATTTAGGGCTACTGTATTTCCCAGATATCCATTACTAAAAGACAGCATAATTTTCTCTTCATAGACAAGTGGGCACATAACAACCTATGTATTTAAAACAAAACAAGACAAATAAAAAAAAACAGTTAAAAAATTATGGACTTCCCATGAAAGAACTCAGCAGACTCAAACTAAAAAATGTCTCTTTTGTCTGATGACTTCTGTTGATAAGAAATGAAAGTTCATGTTTAAATTCTGTGTTATGTCAAAAACAGCAAAAGAGGAAGTCAAGAAGTTATGATACTCTGACATGAACCTTTGAGGTGGAGGGGTAGGAAAAGAAGATTGGGTAAGAAATACAAATAATTCTCCTATGCTGTTTCATGAGTCTGAGGAAGATAAAGCTGTTTAAAGGAGCAGAAAATGGAAGTTGAATAGACATAAAGGAAAATATTATACTTATTTCAGTTATGCTGTAGTATAAAAAAATGAAAACAGTTCATGATAAGTTCAGGAGCAAAGAAGATAACACAATATTATGTCTAATTTTCTATTTTGTGAAAGCAAACATATAAAATAACCAAACAGCCAAGATGAAAAATTATTTTTCATTTCATAATGAAGCATAGTCAATGTATGGAATTACTTCTTTCCTACATATTTTTGCTAATTAGATAGTTTAAAATTTATAGCAATACTAATTTCCAATGGTGAAATTACAGTGAACAATAATCAGTTCTCTTATAGGGACCTGTAAAATGGGAATCAAGAACTAAACTGCCTATAAATACTCAATTACCCACCTGCCTTCAAAGTATTCTGAATTATCATTACTCTAAAATGTGACCATTTTGAAGTGGACAAAGCAACTGAATCCAGAGATCAAAAAGGACGCGATCATGTTTAAAATCAGTCTTTTCCTCTTGTTTGGCTCAGGAACACAATGCAAATATCAAACAAACTGTATTTGTACAAGATTTTTATTTTATCTATTCCACATTTGTTTCCATCACGTCAATGAAATGCTTATTTTAAGTTACACTAAAAGGGAAATTTTGTCATGAAACTCACAGTTTTTCACTCAAATGCATACCAAGGAGCCAATTTACCTAATAAATCACTGGATTTTTTAACATAAAGAACTTTTAGAAAATAAATGAGCTTATATGCATGTCTGTTTATTTTTACATAAACTCCAAATATATCAAGTTCTTCCTCCTGTAGCTTGCCTGCAGAGAAAAAAAAATAAATCAAAATAGTAATTGTTAATAGAATGGAAATTCCAAATTACATCTTTTCTATCATGAAAGTATTTCAGGTCTTCATGAAAGTCCAGTGGGTTACATGTCTAAAATAGGACATAACATCACATTAACTAAAGTGTACAAAGATCACAAACAATATTTCCAGACTTACCCAGTGCACAGCGCAGAGGAAATTCATGCTCAGGCCTGTGGCATCTTACACCACAGCTGGATTGGATTTCCCAGCTATATATAAGTCCTAATTTGGCAAATAAGTTTTTGAAGCAGGCCAAATATCAGCATTCACCTATTTCTGCTGGACTGTCAGGACTATTGGCACTGGCCTTCTCCAATCTTCTCCCTGGTCTCAAATGCCTGCTTAAATTTTTTAATGCTTCTTGCAGTCCTAATTTTCTTTCACTTTTTCTGTACATGCTTCATCAACTTTAATTAAAATCTTAATAGGTGCATTTAGCTGTAAAGTTGTACTACAGTTTTATTTACATGCAAACTATTCAAACTCTTCAGAAAGGTTATATGGGTCTTCCCTCCCCTCTACGTTTTTTGTTTGTTTGTTTGTTTGTTTGTTTGTTTGTTTGTTTAGCATACACCACTGGTTTTTCTTTGGTTTGTTTGAGCTCAGCTGATGGAGCGTGTGGCAATTTCACTAAATGATTATGATTTTTTTCTGTGTGGGCAGATCCATAGTAACTGGTAGAGACACTGAGGATGAACTGTGCATTCACTTGTCCTGTCAACTTTTAGTAATACATGTCTTTAACCAAAATTTCTTCTACAGGTACAAGGGTTATGTTATTCCCACAGCATATCCACATTGTCAGCTGAGGTCTTCTGTTGGCTTCAATGGCAATGTCTTCTTCCCACCACCCAGGACCTTGTTCTCTTAGGTTACAGAATCAGTTTGAAACCATAACTCTCACCTTTTTGGCCAAAGGAGCTTTGCTAGGACTATAGAGCAATGCTCATAGAGCACTCTTTAATCAATATTCTGCATCATAGATGTCCTAATGACAGAATTTGCCAATGGACTTCGTATACACTAATCAATTTTCTGATGAGAATGCTATTCTCATTACTGTTTACAAAGCTGAAAGCAGGGATAGACCAAGTTGAGTTGCAATTACTCTGTTTTTAAACCTGCTGATGATGTTCAATTATTCAAGCTCATTAGTATCCTGTTATACTAAAAGTCTTGCTATGGCCAAAATAGAGCACGAAATACATACGGAGCTATGAATTTATTGTGAGTCCAATTAAAGTTTTAACAGTCTATCTAATCCAAATTATTTAATTACATACATAATTACAGGAAAGCCTAATTATTGATACAGTTAAAATTGTATACAAAGACCTTCTTCATCTATACTGCCCCTGTACTCTGGTGTAGTGCTCAGTTTCCTAATGTTTCTTGTACTTGTTATCATTACAAACTAAAGCTAAACTAAAACACAGTTCCTCATTTATCACCTTATGGCTAGATAATTGTGACTACAGAGAAACAACACCAATTAAGAGCAAGCCAAAGCGATCTCAGAAAAGTTTCGAGTCTCCGCACTGTCAGCTTCTTACAAAGCTTGAGGTCTTTTTACCATGAACAGTAAAAACTATGTTTGGGTTTGCTGGTCTATGATCCACGTCAACTTTTTATTTTTATTCATGTCAGATATATAACAAGCCATTGCATACTTACCTCCTCCGTTTTAGGGATGCTCACCACTTGAAATCTGCATTAATTTACAGCTAGCTGGGTTCAAACATGCTCCTACTAACACCAGAAGGTGAGGACAGCTATCTGGACATTTCTGAGCTCACAAGATGAATATGTTCCTACGTCCTGTTCACTTCATGTAGCTGCCGACAACAGAACACAAAATGGTCCAGATCTTGTATGGAGGCATATGTGACATCACTGCAAACATTGTCTACAGATACTCAGCGATGCTTAATGCATACGTCACGGTGACATTGACTAAATTTAAACATCTCAAATAGGTCAGGTGACTACTCTGAAAATGCCTGTTTCTCTCACATGACAGTATAGAGAACTGAATAGCTCAGCTGTAGACATCCACATTGTGGTGGGGGGGCCTAAAATGTGATGGGATGAGTCCCTCACTAAACCCATAATTCTAGACTTTTTTTTTGCTAGAGCTTATATTCTGCTTTTGATTACAATTTAATATCCCTCAACAACATGCTGCTACAAAAAGAAACAGACGGCTGACTATAGCCAAACAAGTAAGTCCTTGTATTTCTTTGATTGCTGCCAAAAATCTTTCCATCTGTAAGAAAAAAAATTAAAAAACAAACAAACAAACAAACAAAAAAAAAACCCAAACCAATGAGCTTACCCTTAACCCAGCAAAGATTTAGTGAAAAATTAAAGCAGAAGTCCATTTTACCCAATGCACAGCAAGTGAATATGCTGTCGTCGTTGGTTGTTTACAGAACTGGATATTTGCAATATTCATCCCTGGATGCAGTTTTAATTTTCCTGAGAGACAGCTGATTGTGCATGCACGCACACCCATACACACAGAGACAGAACACCCATAAAATATTTTCATATTTTCTACCCGTGGTATCATTTATCTTAATAGTTGTTAGTGCTGCAGTTTCCACTTTAACAGTAATCATGACACATTTGTTACTTGATTTATTTGAATAGCACTGTCAAACACTGCATAAACAATACTGTTCTGGGACCTGGCCAAAACTTTCAAATTGCATTTTAATATTTATGTGCCTTCAGACTCCAGGAGAAAAAATACTGATGCTAGCTGGCAATTTGAACTGCTATAACACCAAAGCCAGAATAAGTATGCTTTTTCTTATAACTTGTGTAATCTATCATGATATTTCTCTAGCTGATCACAAGTAAAAAGAACATTAGTTTATATTTTTAACAACTGGCAATTACTGAAATAATATTTAGTTGGAATTAAAGGATGCTTGCAGCTTCCTAGATTGGCTTTCTAAATAGCTGTTGATCATCTGTATGACTTCACAGCAATGAATATCACTGCTAATGCTTAAAAGCAACATGAACAGAGATAGCATGACTTTTGGAGTTTGTTTTCTGAAATGTAATACCTCTCTTTGAGTCTTTACTTTCTATTTTCCATTTAGCACCATTCATTAACTGCAAATTTTTCTTTATAACCATGAGCCGGTCATAAATTATCATTAGGACCACTATGTTTATTAGTGGTACATTTTTGATTAGCTGTCTCTAAGGGCAACAAATTTTTTTTTTGCAGCTAATAAGTCTCACTCTCAGAATTGCAATCACTGTAGGATATATGCTATAGCAGGGTTCTGCCTATTAGTTTCTTGCTGCTAATGACAGATAATAAGGATATCCACAGTGTTTTGTTCCTTTTTCCATTGCTCCATGAGAGCTCAGAAATCAGCCACTTAAACCACATCCTCATGTAGGTGAGTTTGGGCTTTTACTGGCTATATTTAAAAGCTTCTCTTTATCAGTGACCATCTGGATCTGAATGTGTTATGTTCTATTGTAAGTTAAATTATATCGCTGTGTCTATCATACCACTTAGTGTGGGTCGCTTTATATGAGAAAACAGCAATAATAGTAATTACTTATTATCCATTGGAATAATAATGATACTTACATGAAGAGATTGTATAGAGCTTTGTCCCATTGTCTCTTAGGTAAAATTGCCAGTTGTGAGATTTAGGAATTGGCACAGAAATGTATCCTCTTCTCTGAAGCATGTCCTGCTCTCTTGATGGGGTGCAGTGGGATGGACACTGGCTGCTCTAATGGCCCAAGGACCCCCTGAAGTCCCCAGTATCCTGCCTCCAGGGACCCTCCAGCTCTAACTGCTCTCTGACAGTGTTTTCGTTTCCTCTTTTCAAAATCTTTTGTTTCCTTAATGTTTCACAGAATAGGAAACAGAAAACACATTTGTACTCTCCTCTCTTTTTTCAGGTAGCTGTCATGAAAATTGAGAATGCTAAGCAGTCCAGGGACAATCTAGGGAAACCACAGTCAGAGGAACATCATTGAACTTGAGGACTAGTCAGATGGGAATATCATGAAGTTCATTTAAAAAAATCTGGGACTGACATCATCTAGTGCAGATTCACAGACTGGGAACTGACTAACCATGGAACAACTTTGCAGAAGAGGGTTTGAAGGTCCTGATTGAAAGGTTGACCATGTCGACTGTGTGCCCCTGCTGTCATTAAGGCCAACCACACTTTGGGCTACAGTAGCAAACACACAGCCAGTACGTAGAGGGACGTGATTGTTTCATCTCTATTTACCACTTGCAAGTGTGCCTCTGGTGTACTATGTCCACCTGGGCTGCCTCAGTACAGGACTGAAAATGGCTGGAGCAAATCCAGCAGATTGTCATTAGGATGGAAAGAGGAGTGGAGCACATGGCATACAAAGAGCAGCTGAGGGACCTGGTAAGATCATGGAACAGATCCTTCTGGAAGATGTGTCAAGGCATGTAAGACATGGTTTCACAAATGGCAAATCATGCCTAAGCTGGTGGCTTTCTATGGTGGACTGCCTGCATTGGTGGAAGAGAAATTGATGTCATCTACCTTGACTGCTGTAATGCCTTTGACACAGTCCCCCACAAAATTCTTGCTCTAAATCAGGGAGATATAGATTTAGATTGATAAGAAATTGGTTGGATGGCTGCATCCAAAGAGTTAAAGTCAAAAGCAAGATGTCCAAATGGAGATCAGTAACAAGTGGTGTCCCTCAGAGGTCTGTATCGGGACTGGTACTGTTTAATATCTTTATAAATGATATAGACAGTAGGACTGAGTGCACCCTCAGAAAGTTTGTGGATGACAGCAAGCTTAGTGGTACAAGTGATAGGCTTGAGACACTGGAACAGGTTTCCCAGACAAGTTGTGGATGCCCCTTCCCTGGAAGCGTTCAAGGCCAGGTTGGATGGGGCTTTAGGCAACCTGGGCTATTGGAGCATGTCCTTGCCTACACTAGGGGGGGCTGGACTAGGTGATCTTTGAAGGTCCCTTCTGACACAAACCATTCTGTGGTTATATTCCATGTCTTATGAAATACAGATGAGGTTATATTGGTTACAGACACCACCCATTTCTAATCCTTCACTGCTTACTGCCTTGAAAGGGCTCACTCTGTTCAGAAATTTTTGCTCAATTTCCTCTCATTGAATGTGTGTGATTAAGGAGTAAAATGACATTTCAGGAATCTATTCCACTGATTATTTTTCTGTTTCTGTATTCAACTGGATTGCATACAAAAGTGTCAGAGGGACTCCTCTGGTTCAGATAGGGAAGTCAGTGAAAGCAACACTAATGGTACATCTAATGTGCATATGTATATTTGTACTTCTGCAGCCTTAGTATTGCAGACCAGCTGATATATAATTCCAGTTGCTAATTTGTCATGAGAGGCATTATTACCACTCTTGTCATCTTGAGTGTCTTACATAATCAGATTGCTGTCTACTAGGATAAAATATCTTATATTCTGTGATATACAACAATTGTTCTAATACAAAAATTCTCTCTACCTTTTGTGTTCTGGAAATGTTCATTTCATGCCTTCTCCACCAGCTTCAGCTTATTTTCACAAGTTGTTAAACTGTTACTTGACTGAAATGAAAACTCATTTCTTCGCTTCCTACCTCCACTGAGCCACACAAATTTGCAGAGGGAAAATAAATCTATTTTTAAGGTTGCTGTGTTTGGTGATTTTTATTGTGATTCTGACAATTAAAAGCCATAGCTTCTGGAATCCTGTAATTAAGCAGTTCAAAGAAAACCTTGAAGATGTGATCTTTTGTAACTCAAGAGAACAGAAAACTAAAAAGAAAGACCACATTTTCCATTTTAAGTTTCATGCATTTATTTTCGGGGTCTGCCTCCTGACTGAAATGGCGATATTTCAGTTCTATATCTCCTTTCTTCATAAGCTCCGACGATTGTGTCAAAATAATGTAGTCCATAAATCAGTGAGAAATGCCACAGATGATGACAGAACCAGATTCAAGAACCAGATATCAGGACAATGAGCAGAGCATACGTGTGACTAATCAAAGAGTATACTTTATAGTGTTAAGGGCCAACTATAACCATAGCTGCTAGTTGTTGTCTAAGTCTCTTTCAGGAGAATGGGATATTTGAGCCTGAATTATCTCTTAATAAATTACAGAGGAAAAATAAATTATTGACAGTATTCTCTCTGTAAAATTTTACAGAGTGAATCAGATGATTCCTTCCCAGAATTGTTTGATCTGCAGAAAAATCTCTGGAAAACGCCCCTTTCTCCAAAGCTGTAAGCATCTCACATTGTAGTTGTGCTTAGCAGGGAAGGTGGCAAAACATACATAATAATCTCCATATTAACTCCAAAAGAGAGGGATGTCAGGAATTGGTAGGGTATGTATCCTTCTTCCTTCAGCTGCGAATTCCGATTTTTTTTTTACTGCCTTACCTCTCTGCCTGTCTCTGAACACACCTTCTTTCTGCTTCCTTTTGCAAACTCATGCATTGAAGAACTTAACCGGTGAAGCCTGGGAGGAATTAATGAGTGCTTTTCTTCAAAGTTCCCTGCTCTAGGAACTTGCTGGAAAATGTAATAGACTTCCCTACTTCCCAGAGAGGTTGTTTTTTGAATTGGGCATAGCCTATGGAAACTCTTCTCTCATCTTTCCCTGAATGACGTACAAAAGAAGTGCTTGGATGATCCTCTTTCTATAATTAATTACTCTCTGAGCTGTGTTTGTTGTTTAAGTTCTTGCTAAAATTGATGCTTTCATGTTTATTTCTGTGTTAAGGGACAATATGTATTGTTCAATATTCTTGGTATTACAGACTTGGAATAGAGTTGACATTTTCTATTCACAGCAGTTAATCCACCTGTGAGTATGAACATCTAATCCTTTTAAAGATTTTTCCCTTTGGATATGTTAATCTATGCATTTTCTTATGGATGTCTACTAATTTTTCTTTACACTGTAATTAGAAAAAAATGTGGTTATATTTTATCATTCACTTGTTATCTTTTTTATAATTTATAATTTGCTTTATCATATCATGTATTATTACCTTTTTTATCATTATTTTATGCCTTTCATCCTTCTGTTTTCTCTGGCATATTTAAGGCAGCCTGTAGTTAACAGAAAGGACTTTCATACAATAAAAAGATTTGTACTGACCTGGGTCTTTTAAAGTTTTATGGCATCATTTTATTTGTTTGTATTTTGGATTCTAAACACCACACTCAAATAATGCTTTTACATTTGGGGATAAGTCCAGAGTTAAAACAAAAACCAAACAAAAAAGAAAAACAAAACCAAAAAACCCTTTATATCTGCAGAAAGTTCTTGGCAACACAAGAAAACATAAGCCAATTAAAATTTATGTCTTAAGACCTAGAGTCTTAAGAGTCATGGATCGTATACAGAATGTCCCTAATGCCATTTGCTTTCTTTCATAAATAATATTTCAGCTAAGTGAAGTTGCTTTTTTTCAGTAGGGAAAGCAGTACATCTGCAGACAAATCTAAAATATTTTATGACACAATGGGCTTATAAAAAGTATGCAGCAGCTGGCAGAGAACATTGCACACGTAGTACCCAGCAAAAATGGAAATGTGCCTGAGACAATTCTCAGGAGCTCACTAAACCCTATTATTCTTAACACTAGTTGACTTTTGCATGGATGTACAATCTGAACAATTCAGGGTTGTAATGGGGCTTTATTTCATAAGCCGCTCTACTAGATCATTGCATGTGCAAGCTCTTCATCTGACTGCTAAGAGCTATAGAGAAACTCTATGGAGACAGGATGCATTATCCTTAACTGGTTCATCTGAAGTATTTTGTGCTGGTAATTGCAACCTTCCTTCCTACTTTGTTTGCAGTCCATGTGCCTCGGTAAACCTCCAGTGCTGGCAGGACTTGTGACCCCATGGGGGACCCACCTGGAGCAGTTCATGAAGGACTGTAGCCCGTGGGAAGGACTCATGTTGGAGAAGNAAAGATGCTATAAATTATATTGCCATAAATTATGAGGATTAAGGTCACTATGTAAGTTGTTATTATTATTAAACTAAGTAGTCAAGAATTATTTGATCTGTTATGGAAAAGCATACATTCACTTGAATGCAAAATTATAGTGAGATCTAAAAGATTCTGGTCTCTGCTGAAACTCTTCTGAAAATATGGTAAATAAGAAAGTTCCTCACCATTTTGGATCTCTCTCCGTAATCCATGTACAGACAGCATTTTGCATTTAATTTGTATTTCTATTGAAAATAAAACATGCTTAGCCCCAGCGTAAACTGGGGAAAGCACCTTTCAGATTGGGGAGAACATCTCCTTATCTTGAACCCTGCACAAGGTCGTATTATAGTGCAGCTGAAAATAGCAAGTAGAAAATGGTGGTCACCTCCTAGCTGGTATCTGAAGTTACTGATGCTCTGTGGTTAGATAAAAGAGGAAGAACTAAAGAACTGTGTGATGGATATTGGGAAAGGTTCAAGTGGCACAGCTGGACAGTAGGAAAAACTGGCTTTAAACAGGGCATGAGGATGTGAGGAGTGCTAATTCCTCCTTCACTCCCCTTTCTCCTCCTCCATCAGCTGCAGGAAAACTGTATCAGGTGCTTTGCCAAATTTGAGATGGAATTTCCTTTGGTGTATATTATTACCTGGATTATTCAATGCATCATGAGACCCAGCAGGCATTGCACTTTATGTATCAGCTATAAACCTGCAGAATAACTGTATGGAACAGAAAAGCAGAATTCAGCCTAAGGAAGAGATGGACCTAAATTCACTGAAAGCATTTCCAAAGAATGGGAATAACTTGTCTGGAGAACACATCATTCCGTCATGTCAGGATGGAGAAGGGATTGAGAATGTGTAAAAAGGCTCTGAATAGAAGAAACTGTGGAGACTGTGTACAAGGATGAGTAAAACCACTGTAGGGGGTTTATGATCTCTCACTAGTCGCTTCCTCTCTGTTCTCTCCAGAGGGCATCTACTCTTTCCAGAGCATGCCAACACAGCTGTGAGCAGACCTTGTAAATTGGTGGTTGGTATTAAGTTTTAAAATAGATAGGTAACAGAATCTAAAGTTCTTCAAAAAAACAGGAATTGTAGCTTTAGGGTGGTTAGGATGAAAGCACATCATGTGCAAGTGAGGAAGGATCTACAGTCTCTCCAAAGGAAAGATGATGAGGACAAAGGTGGCTCTGAAGTAATAATAATAACAAAAAAATCCGCAGTTCCTCAGCAGTAATTTTTACCTTTCAGTGTTATAGATTGATTTACATAGAATGATAGACAGAATGAAAAGGTAAATAAAAAAAAGCAGTTAATGAAATATGAACCTGTGATTCAGTTCCCAGTGGCATAGTGTACTGTTTGCCATCATTCAGAGTGGAATTCCTCTCACCTAATATTAGCTGTCCAAAAATAAAGCAATTGATTAATTCTAGCCATCTAGGCTTTCCTTTGTGCCTATGGAGGGAGGCAAGGTCTCTCCATATGACTTCTGTCAAATCATAAAAGATTTCCTTTCCTGCTTTTGAAAAGGAAATGAGAATGTTCAGTTGTGTCCACAAAATACTTCAAGATTTCCAGGTAAAAGCATGCCACAAATCTGCAAATTATAATTATCATAGTTATCATTAAGTGTTCTAAAGTAGTAAAAAAATTCAGCTACAAAGCGGATGAATTTGTAAGTGTTAGAATATCAGCCTTTATATACATCAAGTATTTTAAATTGCAGGTGGAAAAATAATTAAAAAGTAGAAAAAAATGAGCATTTGTTTTTAGTTAGAAAGGTTTTATTTCCTAATGTAATACCATCAGGATATTTTTTCATGTAAAAAGGGGGAGTAAAAAGACAAAGAAAAAAATACACTGCTAGAAATAAAGTCTATAAAAACCTTAATCAAATAGATCATGAAATAAGGAAAGACACAGTATCCTTAAGGGTTATTGAGAGATCTGTGGAATTTATCATTGAAAAACAGTAATAAACACTTCAAGAGAGAAATACAGTAGGAATATGAATTACAGAGAAGAATCAGGAGAAACAAACAAAAAGTCAGGTTTTGGAAACTTATTTACACATAATTATTATTTTAATGATTTCTACCTAATGCAAATTATAAATCTGAGCTTAGAAACTGTTTTCTAACCTGTAAGTTGCTTTCAGTAGATCTTCAAAGAGACACAGCTAGGAAGATATCTGAAATTATCTGAGAAAGCTGAGTTGAAATAATAAGAAAAAAACACCCCAAGTTCAAACATTAAAATTGTTGTTTGGGTCAAAATTTGATGGTCAGATGACTAGAGCTGATTGGAAAATTGTATGGTTATGTATACATGCATGTATTGTGTATTTTTGTGTATATTGGATCATTAGGTAGTGCGGATTACCCAAAGCAAAAGTATTTTAGTAGACCATGGAAATGGTAATTAAGGTTCTTTAGAGAATAAGAACAGAAATAAAAAAATAAAAAAAAAAAAAAGAGAAAAAGAAAAAAAAATTCCTCATCCCAGAAGATTCAGCGCGCCAGCCACTCTGTAATTGTGATGAAAATTCCAATGCAAGGCTACACAATGCTATCAAGAGAGACAGAGAAAGACATATGCCAGTTAACATCTTTTTCCTCTGGAGTGTTTTTGCTCCTTTCCCTGCCTCCAAAGAAAGCCAAGAGCGATTTGATGATCAGGTTACAAGCCTGAAGCTAAGTGGGATTAATCCACAGCACAGTTCTGAAAACTTTTGCTGTTTTCTTCTAAATGAGCAAACAGAGCTATGAGGATATTTGGAGAGACTCTTGAATTTTAAGGTCCCAGTGGACTGTGGGGAACTCTCTGATCTGACACCCTGCAGAGCCTCGACAAGGTTAATGGCATAAACTGACAGTAGCTGGTAAAATATATACAATGTGAGTTTACAGACCTGTGACTACTGAATGCTTGACAACTATTTTTAAAACACATGCTTGCAATTCGTCATCAGAGAAAATGAGGTTAACATAAGAGGCTCTTCCCCCATCTCTCTGTCCCCAGCAGACCCTAGGTGAAATGCCTATAAACACTTGACAAATACAAATTTCCATGTACTCTGGTACTTGTTTGTTTCCATTATCTCAGGGAACAGCAACTACAGTACGGATTTAAGGACTGACAGTTACCCTGGAGAAAGAATAACAATTAACTGTTTCCAGACAGCATCTGAGACAGGAGGAAAATCATTGTGAAGTTTGTTATTTTTCTCATTAGCCTGTGCAATATGCCAGTAGCCGGATCGTGCAAAGAAGGGGTTTACAGCCCCAGCTTACTGCTACACTTAATCAGGGTAGCTGCACAGCTTCTATGTTACTTAAAGGTTTTGGGTTTTTACAAAAAAAGAATTAATCCAAATTTCAGTGCATCTTCAACTGTACATAAAATGAAAACTGATCTCTCCTTTTAGTCCATGACATCAATTAATGATAAATGTGCTTGGGAAGGATTTGAGGATTTTCCCTTGCTCCTACTCTGTACCTACTATCTGTGATGGACTTGGAAGGTAAGGAGAGAGGTATTATACCCTGAACGAAGAGTAAGTGTCTGAGGTTTGAACAACCTGCACTACACAGACCTTTCTGCTCCCTGTGCCACGTACCGGAATTCCAGATACCTGAGATATGTATTTTAAATGAATGTGCACTTAAAGAAGTAGGATCAGTTTGAACCACAAAGCTGTTGCTCTGTGAAAAACTCCTCATGGAGACAACTGCTCTGAGTGGGTGGACGAGGAGGTTAGGAAAAATAGCATATCCTGGGTTATAACCCCAAACCCGTCTCCTATCTTTTACTCCATAGCGACTTAGAAAATACTATTGCTTACCAAAAGTTCAGTTCATGAAGTTAATGACCTGACATTCAAGACCTGCTCATGATCAAAGAGAATAAAATCCAACATAGTGTGCTGATGTAGTATTTTAATTTAATTTGATAGTGAAAAACAAAAAGATAGTTTAAACCAAAAAAGGATTACAGAAAGTGATTTTAAAATTTTTCTAATTGACAGAAGCACACTGGAAATGTCTAAAAATTTGCATTCCAGAAGTGGTATATTTTTTTTTTCTCTCCATTTTCAGGTCTTTTTACCTTTCTCAGAATATAATAGATTTAATCAAATGTGGACTGCAAAATATTCACAGTGAAAAACAGTAAATTCTTTAATTTGAAAAAGTTGGAATAAAATAGTTCCCTTTTTATTTTTTTCCCCTCACCATTGCTTACAACAATAGCGAATGAATTGGATATTGGCTTGCAGACTGTTTTGGATTTCTCCTTCCACTAGATATATATTTACAGAATAAGGTGCAGAAAAATCCTCACTAAGCTCCAGGCTATCATTGTCATATTCACATTAAAACCTGTAAGACAGCTCTTTTACTATCTGACCTTACGCATGGCTCCTGCCTTTCTCGTCAACTGATTCTCTAAGTATTCCTAGAATCTTTTCATTGAACCTGTCCAGCTCAATATCCTTATTACAGAATACATATATACTCATATATAGAAAGACCATACATGAACCAGCCTTTCCATACCTACACCTGCTACTATCATGAAATGGTAGAAAATGGCCATTTTGAAGAAAGTGAAGCTTTAATTTTTGTTTCAGGGTTGTTTTTTTTCAAATTTCAGAAACCTTTTCAAAGATTTTTGATCTCTTGGCATGTTTCCTTGTTAATATTTTTAAAAGACAGTTTAGATTGTTAGCTTTCAGTAGAAACAAAAAAAGGGAAACAAAAGAGATATTAGCATAAAAATACACAGGGGGATGTCAATGGCCTTTGAAGTCTAACTTTAGTGATCCTTTATTTTCTTACAGTTAGATCTTTTCATTTACAATCAAATCCCCTGAAGAAAGACACTATAGAATGAATTAAGAAGTTGCTTCAATTACTTTATTCATTCATTAGAAATACAATTATGGGCCAGCAGGAGTAACTGAAATACTGAAAGAGGAGTTTCAAAGAAGAAGGATTATTTTGTAATATAACCCTTAATTTTATGAAGTATATGACCAGATTACTAAAGAGAAATATTGAAATAGTGCAGGAAAGTATAACATTATTTATAGATTAATCAAGGTGGTGTACATTTTTAGCATCCGGAGAGAAATCTTTATGAGTTTTAGCTTTTAGATGTGATTAGTTGTAAAATATTACAAAACATTTTGAGAAATTTTCCTGTCTGGGTCAGATGCAATTTCATCTACAGCAGTGAAAAAAATCTGTCACTGGTTTCACAAGATTCCGCGAACTCTGAAGAACTACAGCTCATTGTGATCATACAATATTCCAAAAATTATTTTTTTATTTGTTTACCTTTTGTAACCTCATAAGCGATACATAAATACAGGTTAAAGCTAAAACCCTGATTTAAGTCTTGGACTCATGCACCAATGGAAGTTTAAATTATAAGTAATCATGAAAAAATCATATAAAGAAAACCCAAAACATTTCCAGGAACATATTTAATTGAGAAAAAAGTATATTCCTTAAAAATCTAGACTCAACTTACTAAAAAAATTACTTTACTAAACTTTACATTACTAAAACAAAAATAATTGTTTATTAGTAGTTAATCAACATCTTTTATATCTAGTCAAAGTTGCCTAATTCTTGTTGCAATGAAAAAATGATAGAACTTCCAATAACTCTGTGGCATCAATTTTAAAAGAGTTCCACACCAAATAAGAGTAGGATGGAGTAGGTAAGAGAGGGGTTTTGACCATTATGTAAAAAAAATAACAGAACAAGTTCCATACATAAAGATGGAGTAACTATGTTTTCTGGGAGAAACAGATTCCCTTTATTTTGCTCTATGGCAAGACTTTGTTCACCGGAGAAAAAAAAACAACCAAACAAATACAAAACAAAACAACACCAACAAAAAAACCCCTTCAACCTTTGCTTAAATAGATGCTTATAAGGCAAGTAAAAATATATGTACACTTGGCTGAGGTATTTTTCCTCAAACATTTTTAGTAACTTAGGTTTTCAGTTAATAATTTAATATGTAACAATAATAACTTATTTTACCTAATAAAGATTAACATTTCACTAAAAGAGACCTCCATTTAGATACCCACATTTCAGTTGAAAAATTGTTGTAATATTGACTTATTTGACAAAATATTTTTCCATCATTAAAAGAGAATGAACAAATATTTTTTCTTGATCTGTCTTTCTTGAACTGACCACATCTTGATTCTGACCACATCTTGATTCTGACCACATCAATCCCTAAGTAGCAATTAGTTACCCAAAACTGAACAGCAAGCAAAGCCTGAAAGAATCCACTCGTTGACAGTATTGATATCCTAAGTTCTCAAAGGATATTAGACAATACTCTTCCAGACAAGTAGCTATTTCAGAGTTGTGCACTTCACTCCTCTTCCCTCCTGTTACTTTTTGGTGAATATGGTTTAAATTTTCCAGGGAAAGTTATAGCTGTTGAAAGTTACAGAATTCCTTCTCATCCAGAAATAAATTGAGATTGAACAAATAATGCTACAAGATCTCCAAGTCTGATAAATAAATTTTAAATACTTTGGTAATAATCTAAAATTGATAAAACTTATTTACTTGAACTTGTTGTTTCAATTAAGCAACAGGAAGCCAGAAACACAGTTCATTCCCTGGATCCATAAGGCTGTTTTGAGG
>VXBL01004419.1:240551-264502 GCA_013400195.1 Aramus guarauna
ACACACAAACAACAAACACCAAAAACATCTGCATTAGTTGTTCAAAGACTGTTACATGCATCAGAAGGGTTTTGCCAACATAGATATCTGCTTGGCTTTCTGTTGCTGATCCCATAGATCCTTTGTTGTGTTTGCTGAGCCCTGTGTATCCCCTGGGATAACCTAGGGCATCTCAAATGGCAGTAGACCCACATCTTTAGGCAACTGAATCCTGTCATAACTAATTTGAGTCAGCTGAGTCATTCTCCGTAGTCAGTTGACTGCATTTGCTGCCTTGCTCTTGACTAGACGACAATCTTTATGTGCATGCAGACATCTAAATTTGGGTCTCTTAATCCTTAGCAGACTCCAATCTCTGGATTAGATTTATACTTTTTTTGAGTATAAAAAGAACAAAATAAAATATATATATATAAATGTTTGTAAGGTTAACAAACAGTACTTTAATGTACAACAATAAAAAAAATTAATACAGTTTATATTAGTTAAAGGAGATACTGTAAAGCACATGTATCTTAAAAACTCCACATATCTTATCCTTCACATAAACGTGCTTCAGCCAATGTCATGTAGATCACAAATACTGAATAGTTTCTTGAAGCCTTCCAGACATCAGCAAGTTTGTGTGTGCTTTGGTCATTCTTTAAATATTGTTTAAAGAGAGTAGATGTGCTTAATGGCAGCCTGGACTGTTCTGGGGAATATAATCTCTGCTAACATTTAGCTACCTAGAGTACAAGGCTGTTGTTCAGAAGGACTACAGTGTAGCATATACAAAGGCAGTTATTTCATATTAAATCTTGCATAATTTAGTTTCTTTCAGAATTTGAATAATAATTTTGCACATTTAAATTTACCTAAGTAGCCAACTCACAAATATGAATAATGTAATTTTGATTTCCTTTAGACTTCGGGAGTGAAAGTTCAGGAGAAGCCCTAACTGGTCGGAGTGGGTTATTATAATGGCAGGGAGAACAGAGGAATACAATATGAGAGAAAAGTTCAGGAAAAAAATGTGGGTTTATTTTGAGATAAATGGGGAGGGAAAGAAGATTTTAAAAGACCAGAGCTTTTATTGATATTTTAAAGCCTGTTTCTTTTTGGTTAGGAGGCTTCACTGGCTCTAGTAGTATTGAGGGCAGAAATTCTGGATATCCCTGGATGGTGTGAAAATCAGTATAATGCCTTGTGCTTCCAATTGTGTGATAAAGACACAGAAGAAAGTTTTGATGTTGTATTATGAGGATACAGTAGGGTGTCTATTAGATAAGTGGGCTTTTCACAAGAAGTTAGATCTTGCTATTGTGTATGAGAGGGTTTTTTTATGACTGCTAATATATTTTTCAACACACTCAACACCAAACTAAAATTCTCAGAAGACGATGCTCTTAGTTTTCTCTTCTGGCCCATGCAGTTTTTTATCAGAGCTGAAGTGAATATTTAATGAGAAAGAAAGCTTATAAACTTAAAAGCATGTGAAGTGGGTATTTGGAATTTGGAAGCACATTCTTCATATAGAATCATGATGGTTAACTGTGGCAACATCTAGTGTTATACTACCATAATCATACAGAAGAAGAGGAGACTATTGTAGGCAAGGCAGTGAGAAATCAGCACAACAGACACTTATACCTGTGCAATAAACAGGATTCTTCCTCCCTTGGCATGTCCTCCCAAGCACTCTCTAAGCCAAGCAACTGGCAAGGAGCATTCACTACAGATGGATCAGCAGTAGCTCAAATAATACCGTACAGCTGAATCCATCTGGCATGTAAGTGTTTGATACGGTATTTATTAGCTGCTTACCAGATTTTTTCCCCGCTCTACATAAAAGCAGGGAAAGGGTTTTTCATGTCCACTAGCCATATACTATAAACTTTCTGCACAGCCGAGAGAGTGTTTGAGCAAACTGCTCCCATGCTGCTTCCTCTCCCCTCGCCCTCCTGCGTCTGAGTCACTTTCAGATGCTCTTGAACAGTATCTGCCCTGCAAACGGACGGCAGATTGTTTGGGCTGTGATTAAATCAGGCAGGCGCAGGTGGCATCACCTATTGTAAGTTTGTCAATTTTTATGTCTCCTGCAGCAGCTGCTCTTCTTTATCTTTGAATAACTCAGCAAAGAGGAGAGGGAAAGGATGCTGAGCCCACGAGGTGAATTACGTGAAAAAAGTCCCATTGGTTTCACAGAGTCAGGATGTTACCCATGCCACTGCTCAGGGACAGGTATCTTTCTCCCCTAATCTCCATGAGGAGATTTTGGGATGAAAGGGCATTAAATGAGCAGCAGGGAAGAAATCCTCTGCGTTGTTCACTTTGCCCTTTAATTTAGATTTGGTTAATGACCTAGGAAAATTTACAGAGCTCTATAACATGGTGTGCTATTTTAGGGAAGACACAGTCTCTTAGATACCGTAATATCCAGTGGTTTGGAAGCAATAATCCTTAGATTTCAGCACTTTAGTTAACACAGAAATTAATTAGCTCCCGTTCTTACTCTAGTGTTTTCACAGCATCATATCAAAAGATCCTACAGTATATTTCTGAAATTTTGGTCACATAAGTTCTTTTTTAAATGGTCAGCATTCCAGCTTCATTTATTGCTAAAAAGTTATCGCTACTTATAAACATTGTACCAGGTACTATAAGACTGCAAAAAGTGTATTAATATGTGTATTTTGTAAAATTGGTCTTAATGACACAGCATAGGAAAATCTGCCTCCATAGCAGTACTCTCACTACTCAGTAAAGATCTCATTCTTTACTGTTGTTTGTCATCGATTTATTATTTTCTTGTCCTGTCAAAATCATGACATGTTCATTCTATATTACAGTAACAAATCACATACTTTTCATTTCTGTTTCTGCTTCCTATTAATAACAACACAGTTGGCTCCCTTTTGACCTTCACATAGATTCATTGTACGAAAGATGTAATGTATATGCTTTTTAAAATTCAGACCCAAGTTTGATACAATAATGTAAGGCAACAGTGTTGCACAGCAGTATGATTCATAGAATAACTTATTACTTATTAATTAATTTCTATAAAATGTTTGGAAACCTTCTGAGAATTTTTCAGCATTGCAAAGAAGAGATACAGCAGAACTGAGGAAGGACCTACAGGTCTCAGATTTCATCTGTTTCTTCCAGTTATACCAGCTGGTTTAATAAAAGATGTTAACTATTACCATAAATAACCCTATTATTTGAAAGGAACTAGAATTGTCACTTTTTTCTTAGTGTTTTGGAACAAGGCTTTACCCAAGCAGCTTGACTGAGGCAATATGGAAAACATGAATTAAAATGAAATTTCCAATGGTTTACTGTGTGGGGAAAAAAAAAAAAAAAAACAATGTCAAAGAACTGGCCATGGAAAACCAGGGAACACATTTGCAGTAAGACTGATAGCAACAATCGATCTAAGCAAAACTCTCCAGAAGAAGAAATACAGAGATGGAGTCATCGGGAGGTCATTCCTATGTTCAGTGCCAGATAGAAATTCTAGAAAACATAGTGTGGAAAGGATTTAAAAGATTAACTCTGCCACGATCAGAGTGTGGTGGTTGTATTCACAAGGGTGATATGCACCTTTAGCAAGAGCTGCAAGGCAATTTTGGGGAATTCAGCAGGCAAATGTGAGAAAAACTGTATTTGAGCAAATTCCATTTGGCTTGTTCATTCCGAACCTGGCTCTAAATGTGTTTTAGTAACAATAGAAAAAGACTGTGGTGGTCTCTTCAAATTGAATTTGAAGCACTTTTTCATCCCAAGTATTTGATTATAACATTGTGACTTCATATTTGTATACTTACTTTGCATTGCTCAGTACTTTTGCAAGAAACTCAAGTGAAAATAACTTGCTAGACATCAGGTTAGTTTTGATCAGTTCAATTATTTAAAGACCATTAATATTAACCTGCAATGTGAAAATGGACTAGACGATCTCCAGAGGTCCCTTCCAACCCCTACTGCTCTGTGAATCTCTGTGTGTCTGTGAATAGGTCAGGTTTCCTGGGGGCAGGTGGAGATGATTTCTGGTATTTTAGTTGTGGACAAAGACAAAAAAAAAAGATAAACTCTCAAAACAAGGAGTTCTGGGAGCCTGAAATTCACTGGATCCAAATATGCCATTTGTAAGTAATTTTGATGATTTCTTGTAAATCTGGACATCCTGTTTTACAAGATGTGACTATAAGCTGCTGGCTAGTATAGGCTGACAACACAAAGACAGAGAGATACTAACCTTGATGAGAAAATACAGGGACAGGAAATCTAAGGGTGAATACAGACAAAAGAATAAATAGATTAAATTGGCTAGTAAATAAGGGAGGTTGGAAATGAAAAGGATCTTTCAAAATTTTAGAGCAATGATTACAAAATTTACGGTTTGGAATAGCCTGCTTTGAAAACAGAGTTTTGTGCTGTTTTGAAAGATGTTATACAACCCATTGACTGTGACAGCACAAAATTTGGACATCCCAAAAAGTCTCTTTCAAGATTATTGTTTTAACATTGCCTCCCAAAAATATTTCTGATATAATATACATTTTACCCTTTACTCACAGATTTAAACTTGATCTTTTTCATCCAAACCCAAATGTTCCAGACCAAATTCATTGTGCAAAAATTTACCAGAGCATTAGGTTTTATTCCAGTGCAGAATAAATATAAACATCAGTGCCTGGAGAGCTGTTGCAAGATGAAATTATCCTCTGGCTAGCTTTAACTGAATATAATATATGCAGGTGGCCCTTACCTGCTTTTTTGAAAGCAGGAAAAAACAGAAAAATCACCAAAACAAACACTGACTCCAATTATAGGCACAAATTGGAACTACGTGCGCTGAGAATTCCTGTGCCAATTGGTGATCTCAGGTTGATTTTGTGCTCATCTCACTTCAGCTTGTATTGCTCAGCCATTTTTAATTTCTACTTGTTACCAGTATACTGAGAGTTTTGTTTGGCTTTTTCTGTCTGTAAAACTCTTTAAAATTGCTAATGAAGGCAAGAGAAATGATTAAGCACTGTGATTCAAGGAGGGAGAAAGCCAAAGTTCACCAAGGAATCAGCACCCGAGCTTATAGGTTCTGGCTCCCCAGTCAACATTTTTCTCACCTGACAGCCTCAATTTGTACTGTTCCCCTATATATTTCATTATCTCGTTTTCCGCTCTGATGACAGTCATTCATGACAATGTTTTTAAGCCCTGATGCATCATCACACAGATATGTGTTTCATAGATATTATTTACATGACTGATATTTGGAAGCTTTGAGCCTGCACTTTAAAAGTCCCAATGTTAACTAGGTTCCCTAGCTCTCCAGGGTTTACATGTCCTTTCCTATTCCCACAAAAGACTTTGGCAGTCATTTGGAAAAAAACAGTGCAAAGGTCCTCTTCGATCCAGTTTCTTCCCTTGTTAGTATTGATCTATGCTCCTAGTTTGGTGTCAGTTTTTCATTTGTACACCTTTTTCAGTGTTCCTTCCTCTTGGTCATCCCCTCAATACATGATGTGAACGAGATTAGGCTTGGCACTGACTGCTGTGGCACTCCATTCGTTCTACTCTTGCACAGCCCAGATCTACTCAACTCACATTTTGGCCCCTCAACTATGCCAATAGTGAGTCCAGCTGAGAATATGCCATTAGACTAGGGAGCTCTAGCTCTGTATATTCCTCATTTGCATTTTTCTATGCACTGAATCCTTTGGAAGAGTCAGAACATTTTTATCTTCTCAGTTTCTCCACCTGCAGACCTGCAGTACCATGCCTTTAACAATGTTGATTGGGACCCTGAAGCAAGGAATTGTCCCTGCAAAGAAAACCAGATCTGCCCAGCAATGTTTCTAGTGATGCACTCAAACAACTGAGTAAGGATATGTGCTGTAAGGATGGGAGTAGACAGTACCATGATTGGAGTATCTCTGCTACAAACCAATTCCAGAACAGTAGACAAATAGCAGCAAAAACCTGCAGCTCATATTCATCCAGAAACAGTACTACACCAATATACTTCTGTGCTGAGGGTGGACTACATCTTAGTAGTTCACAGCTGAGCCAAATAACACTGGGTTTCTCCGTGCTTATCAGTGTCAAGGAGCCAGTAAGCAAAATATGGATGCTGACCACACTACTTGCTTTATTTCATCATCTGAAGTGATATGGGTCAGTAATCTACATTCTGTTCTGTGACGGATTGACTTTGGCTGGACGCCAGGTGCCACCGAGATGCTCTGTCACTCCACTCCTCACCATGACAGGGCGGGTAGAAAATAAGATGGAAAAAAACCTTGTGGGTCAAGATAAAGTCAGTTTAACAAAGCAAAAGCAAAGATGGTGTGCAGAAGCAAAGGAAAACAAAATATTTATTCTCTACTTCCCATCAGCAGGCGATATCCAGCCACTTCCTGGGAAGCAGGGCTTCAGTACATGTAGTGGTTACTCTGGAGGACAAATGTAATAACAACCCCCCCACACACACCACCACCTTTCTCTTAGCTTTTATTACTTAGCTTTTATATGGTGTGGACTATCCCTTTGGTCAGTTTGGGTCAGCTGTCCTGGCTGTGTCCCCTCCCACCCCCAGACTACTGATGAGGAGAGGAACTGTTGGAGGGACAGCCTTGGTGCTGTGCCAGCACTGCTCAGCAGTAGCCACAACACCGGTGGGTTACCAACACCTTGCTGGCTACCGATACACCACACAGCACTGTCAGGGCTGCTGAGGGGAACATTAACTCCATCTCAGCCAGACCCAATGCATCTCTACCTGACCATTTAGAGCCTCAGCCAATCACAACAGCTCTGTAACATAATTTTGCTATTCTTGTTGAGAGCAGCAGCTTAGCAACATACTCACATGTTTGTTTGGACACTGTTGACATGAAAAATTCTGGTTTATTTCACTGAGATAAAGTGATACATGCAAATTTTGGAAAGCTGAGAAGGACCTCTTGGTCTAAAGATTTCTGAAATCAACAAATGAGCCAAAGGTGTACAAGCTAATTGTAATTGCAAAATAAAATTTGCTTAAAGTGTATTTTAGAGAGACACAGCATGTCTACCCATATTCCAAGATCCAGGAACATTTAGCAATGTTGCTTCCATTATTCCAAGAAATGTATAATATTAAGCATACAATATTGTATACAGAACATGGTAGACCTGAGAAGGTTTAAGTAGAAGAGGCCCATCCAGATCTATTTGTATTTAGGAGACCATGAAACAGTGATCTTCCTAAAGATCCGTAAAGCTTGCATAAGATAGAAAGGATATGTTACTTGTAATTAAATAAATGTTATCTGCAAGTACTGACAGCAATCCATCTCTCCTTGGGCAATGTGTTGCATGTATGTCTATGCAAAGCTACATATATGAACAAAGGGGAAATCCTTAATCTCAGAAACTAAAACATAAATGCAGTGAGAGGGAAACTAATCATCATCTTTATAATTCCCACTTTACACCTATATTTTGAAGGCCCAAAGCAGTCACGTGGTGCCTGAAGCTGTAGAGTAAGTCTGAGGTAGTGCTGAAAATTGGGGTCTCGTATACAGAATATAAACCTGGTACTTTGCCCATCGAATCTGCCTTTGCCGGACGGAGGCAGAAGCAGCCACAGCCTCCTCAGCACTTTCAGACTCTGACTTCCTTCAGTTTCTTGCACTGACTGCATACAGCTCTTATGTATTTATTTTATTGTCCAATGGCACCAGTTCAATAAATGAACAGAAACAGATGGAGAATCACATCAGCTCAGCTCAATGTAACTCATTCACGTAATGAAGGAATTATTTCCAGGAACACAGATTCAGCTAACCCCGCTCAGTCCCCTCCTGTCTGCAGAGACAGCACCAGCACATGCACTTATAATACCCTTGTCTCCATTTTACATCTTGTTAAAAGTGGTAAAAAATTGAGCAAACACATGATCGAGTTACTGTGAAATTACATTATGAATAATTAAAGTGAAAACTTTTTTTCCACTGTAACCCATCCCAGTTGTTTTTGTTTTTTCTTTTCTGTGATATCGATAGAATTAGAAAAGAAAAAAAAAATTATCTGAATGGGGGATACTTCTGGCATAGGACTGTAATGCTAGAGGAGATTAGTGGCAAATCTCCAGCAGAGGGCTATAAAAGTCTTACTCAGGGGTTTCCTTCTGATAAGTTGTCTGCAATATAAAAAGAGGTTTTTTCAGTAGAACTTTGAGCCATGGCATAAATTCCCTTGCAGTGCTCTCAGGCAAAAAGCACAGGATGATAATTTCCACACATGCTCCCAGTATGATAATATGTTATATAACAAGGGACTCAGTGGAAAACAGAAATAATCCTGTAGGATCTAAGCTAGCTTGTTAATACAGTGACAGTCAAACTGTTTCAGGGAAATTGAAATCCGGGGACATCAATTTATGAGCCAAAAATGGACAACCGATATGGCTGGTACGGGAAAATATTAACTCTTTCAGTTGGACTTTGCTGCAGTTTTAGCTTTCCAGATCTGAAGTGTCTAGACAAAAGGAGACATGCTCCCTGCTTTTCATTTGAAAGAGAAAAACACCTCCAGAGGGTGATTCATCCAGTGCAGAGATAGACATCTAAGAAAATTAGGACCTCTTTTGGAGATGCCTTTCTCTACTAATTCAAGGAGAACTAGATACAACCTGTTGGTCTGATAACTTTAGGGAAATGAGTTCCCACCCCATAAATCAGATTGAATTCACAGTCCACAATTTTGCCGTATCAGCTGGCAGTTTGAAAATAGATATTTGTTCTTATTTTTCTCCTCACTGGCAAAGAAAATCCTCTGGGCTTCTTACCCCATAACTAATTTAACACCCTATTAAGCAGGTCATTTAAAAGCACATATCTCTTCAGATGCATCCTACAAAGTTATCTTTTGGAACACAAAAGAAGAGTGCTGGGAAAACAAGAATAGCTAGTCATGGATAAAGTGTAAGATACAGCCAAAGTGATGATATCCAGCCTTTGAAGAAGTAAATCCTACAGACATTGTGTCAGAATAGTGAGAAGAAAAACTCTAACCTATTTTTAAGTTGAAGTTTGGAAAAGCCATGGCCATAAAACATGAATTCCTGCCATAACAGGTGATTTTACCTTTTGAGTCAGGAAATCTTTCTGCTCTGGCATTCCAGCAGCTGACAGTAACAGACTCCAATGAGCTCTGCCAGCATCTGAGAAACTTCTTGGAAAACTTCTTATGAAAAGACTGCCAGTTTGCAGGTCACTGCACACAAGTAAATCCAAGAGGCATAGCATCTCTGGCAGGCTTCTGAGTTTGTTCCAGCAATAAGCACTTTATTTCTTAAAAAGGGATACTTGTCCTAAATAAGTATGAATTTCAGCGCTTCCGCTCACGATAAGTGGTTCAACCCAGACCCATCGCAGATGTAAGCTGTATTGCTAAGTAAAACACAAACCCCTCTGGCTTCCAATCTGTCTCTCTTCTTTTGAATCTCCTCTGCCTGTTTATCAGATCTGCCAGTAAGGCATTAAAAAATCATTGGATGCCACAGTAGTTGACTAGTATGACAGAAAAGGCACTTGCTCAAGTTGTGTGAGTGTAGGCTGTAAAACCCTTCTCAGATATTTTTTAGGATCGTGCTCTCACACTGATTTAGGAAGGTGGCTAGAGGGAAGCCATTCTCAGAAAATCATAACAGGCAGGAAATGAAAAAGTCAAATTGAATCATCCAGTCCATTACTCCGAAAGTGCAGGATTGGTCATAGAATACATTTAAGTCCTGTCTAGTTTGAAGTGTCACCAAGGTTGACACTTTCTTCCCAGGGCTCACAAAGATGAACAAATTATCTCAGCTTATCCAGTTACCAGGCTAGGTGAGCCACGGTGACTGTCCATGTGTGTCCTATTAGTCAGACTATCACAAGCTAATTCAATTTAGCTTTAGTCCAATTATCGCAGATTAGCTACAAGCTAAAAACATGCACAGACAGTTAAGGTGTCTCAATTGATGTGCAATATTTTGACAGTGGATCCAAACCCTAACAAAACTATTCTCTGGGTTACTCTGACAGCTGGATTTTCCTGATGATCTTTTATTTTCTTACCCTTTTTTATTTACAAGTTTCAATAGATGGTTGTGAAGGTTTACAAATCCTCTCTCTTGAACAGACTCAAATCAGCCCTAGTCATTAGTGATATTAACACACTATTGCATGGAAAGTTTCTGTCTGGGATCCCATTCTTTTCCACAGGTACATTAATTAACGGTGCATCATGATGAAACTGGAGAGCTTCCACACAAGGTCAACTCCTCTCCCAACAGTAAAAAGAAGGAGCAGAGCAAAACCAAGACATGGGCACCTCTAAATGTTGGCATACTTTTAGTGACTCTATTAAGCACATTAATTCTTTTTAAAATATAAAAACAGTTATCACCATTTGATAATATTTGCATGGGTTACAATTCTTCTCGCTTTCTAGATATGTATTGCAAAATACTACCAAAAAAACAAAAAAATAATTGTTTTCTGATGAATTTAGAAGTACACCATTTATTGGACCCAGATGCTTTCTGGGAAAATTATTTCCTTTAAAACAATATTTTTCTACAGGAAATATTTTTTCTGATGAAGTGTTCAATGTCACAAACATTTCTCATATATTTCTGGAAAAATATTGTTAATTTTTAAAGACTACAGTATTGTTTTTGTTGAATGTTAGATATCATGGCTATTAATTTTCTATCTCTATCAAAAAACAGTTGCTTGCTCAACTTGAAAGTTCAATAAATAATTTTATTTCAATAATAGTTTAATAAAAATATTGATGAACTACAAAGAACAAAAATGAGTTTTGAAAACCAAAATACTTTGTTCCTAGTTTTCTCTCTGTTGTCTCAGAAGGCAGCAGTTCATCACAAGAAAAAAGTGTCACTAGGAAATAATAGACTGTTAGATTCCTCCTGAGAGGAAATCTTCGCTATATTCAGCGCACAGTCAAATAAATCTGGCAAAGCATGAATAAATGGATGCTAAAATGAGTAGAAGTTCAATATAAAAAAAGTTCTGTAATATTCTGCCAGTATCTAGTAACACTTTAATAATTTTGGGAGTAAGATAAGGATTCAAGCTCCATCCCTCATGTTATTTATTTTGTCATTTGCTTTTCTTTTTTTTTATATAAGCTCTCTGTTATTCCCAGAAGGTCATTAAAATACCATACCAGTGAGTACCAGATCAGGCTTAGAAGAAAAAGGCTATAAACCAGGATCTGAGACCTATGTGCAAATTCTGGAGGATGGAACTATGTAACAAATCATCATGGGGCATATGCAATATATTCCTCACTTTTTTAAACAGCAAAATTCATCTAGTACCATCAGTAGTACTACTACCAGGAAGAAAAAAAGCAACAGTGTGTTTTCAGACTGTGAATTCCTTTTCTATGTACTGTTTTAAAAGACTCTCTAAAAGATTTTATTTCACTTCCCTTCCCCTTTGTTAATTTGAAATTTTTGCACTAAGATCTTCTTAAAATGAATACATTCTCTAACAGTATTTAATTTACCAGTAATTTTGACAATGAAACCATCAGTGTTTCAAAAGAAAAGCGCAGATGGAAGGGATCCATAGGAAGGAGCTTTCTGGCACCTGGACAGCAAAGCATCAGATGAATGCAAGTGACAGGCGCCAGCCATTGACATCATTGAAATCCTTCCCACTGTGCTGATGAGGCAATAAATAAAAAGTGTGCTGGGGAATCTCATCCCCATGGCCTTAAATCAGCTTTTACTAGAACACTCTGAAACATCTGGCTTCAGGAATTCATTGTTTTTTCATCTCTTTTGGAGCCTCAGCACCATCTAACTGGATCTGAACCAATAAGCTTATAGTCCAGTAAACTACATCTCTCGTGCAGCACCAGATGTTTCATGAAGCCCCCAGAGCAGGCAGGTGTGGAGTAATCTCTCTGCTTCTGCTGGTCTCAGCCTGCTCTGTAAAATCAGTAAAAGAGTCATTCATCACACCAAGCATGAGATTCTTATTCTCTTCCAGTGGTATTTTTTCACTTGGGATGAGCTGTTTGATATTAAATATCTTTGCTAACAATACAGGAATATAACTCCCTCCCGAATCTCTCTAAGTATTTTCTTTCACTGCAGCATAGGGCAATTAGTTTTACTATTTAATGGGTCCTTTTGTGCAACCTTCCTTTTGTCAACCCCAAACCCCTCCCTTTGTCCTTCCTTTTGTCAACCCCAAACCCGCCACCTTTGAAATTCACTGGTTGCCTCTTTGTAATAGTATTATGGAACTGGGAGGGGATCACCTTTTCCCAATCATAAATATTTTGATCAAATTCCTAATTATTAAATTGCTTGTAAGGGTAACAAAGGCCAATTTTGTCTTTCCTTTTCATGAGGGGGTTTCTATGACCATATAAATTTTTTATGGCCATGGGTGCCTCTGGTCCTTTTTGGAAGGTTGGTTAGGAGTACAAAGCATATTGTCCCACACAGTGTCTGACTCTAAAATGGAGAGACATGGATTTGATGGGCGGACCACTCAGTGGAAAAGGAATTGGCTGGACAGTCACGCTTAAAGAGATGCAGCCGATGGCTTGATGTCTGGCTGGAGACCAGTGATGAGTGATGTCTCAGGGGGCTGTGTTGGGACCAGTATTATTTAGCATACTAGATGTTAAACTAGATGGAACTAGATGTTCTTTAAAGTATTGTACAATTCAAACCATTTTATGATTCTATGACTGTGCATAGTAGTTCCAAAGAGGCTGGGCCACTTGCTCTGTATAAAGCATTACAATTAGGCTGTATTATTTTCTATCCCACTTGTCATGGATTTAATGTCTCTGTATCTTCTTTGGGCTCATGTCCATTGAGTATAAATACCATTTGAACTGCATCTGGTGGTGCCCAGGCATCTTTCTTGAATGAATACAGTTAACTTCAGCAGGTCCTCTATCACTATCCCTCTATCCCTCCCTTTTCACTCTATATAACTTCTGCTTATTAACATCAAACTTCATTTACTGTTGAGAAATAGAGATTGGAGAAGATACGTCCAGATTTCTTCTTGGTCTTCTTTGGATTTAGTTATCACAAGTATTTTCTTTTTTCATCTGCAAGTTTTACTGTTTTGCTGGTCACTGTAATTTCCATGCGATCTCATAGGAAAACTGTTCAATTTGGGGGTATGTGGTGCTATAAAATATATTTCAACAAACATGTGAATATCTTAAAGGAATTTGCATGCATTCTCTTGTTCCATCTGTTTTTTTCATATGATAAATACTTATCTTCCATTTGAGACTTTATTCTTAGCCCACAGTGCTTTCTAAGCATCTTATGCACATTTTCTGTGAGGAACTTGTTTTATTCTCATTTCTCTAGCTTTAGTATTTATTTTATCAACATTTGATTTGCTACACAGACACAAATAAACACACATGGTGGAACTGCAAATTCAATAATCAAAGGAAAACAGTAGTGTTTTCTGTAATCCAGGTTTCATATGAAGCTGTGCCGATTGCCCACTGTGTTGTCTTCCCTGGAGATCTGTCAAATCAGTAACACATCCAAATGATAACAAGTAAACGCAGTTTCATATTCGTCAGTCCTAACTCAAAAGGCCTGATCCAGTGGCCAATGAAATCGGTGTGAAGACACATTAATTTCAGCGCACGTCAAATCAGTATCTCCAATTAAACTGTATCATATTTTAAGCTCTTTTAGAGTGAGAGTATATTGTTATAGCAAAACTGAATCAGCATTCAGACTTTCCAAGTACAGAGTAGTTCATTCAAATACTGAGTGCTATATTTTGCCACTGAGATAATAAAATCTCACCATGCTTAGCAGTAACAGCAGGATGCACTTTGCAGAACTAAGCTCTTGATTCTATAAACAGATTTCTCTGTGAATGCCTTAGTCCAAGAGTTACACAAGGGACCTTAAGTTAGGTCAGGTATAGAAAGCATCATAAATATTCTAGAGCAGTAGTAAGAATAATGACTTGGAAAGGGAAACCTTCCTTTCAGTGTTGGTGCACAGGCAGAGAAGGAATCCCTGGTCTCCCCAATCCAAAATACACAGTATTCCTGCACTCCTACATTAAATGAGACAGATCATGTGCATGTTTTGTGAGGTCTGATCTGGTTGGCCCACTCAAAACATGGATAAATCATCTGTTTAACAAAAAGAAATTATTAGATCCATCAACACTAATTTACCAGCTGGGTTTTGAGATTGAGGGGTTCTGAATTGTCAGAATTTTAAGACATCAGACCTTACTGGAAAAAAATTAGACCCTCCTAATGTATCTTTGGAGTTCACCACAACTAGAAACTCTAACTCAACAGTTGTCTTCCAGACATCATATTTCACCATAGCCTCACTGCACTAAGAACTCAGCACCATAATTATGGAGGACTGTTGAATATTTTGTAGGAGTGCCTACCCAGTCTACTCTTTCTCTTCAAAATAATGTTTTCTACAAAAAATGTGATAAAAACAATTTGCCATGCTTGAGAAAAAAGCATGCTAGAGTTCTTTGGTTTTGCAGTCCTCTATATGTTACATTAAAATAAAATATTATTTAAAGTTCACATGATTTAAAGCTCTGCAAGTTTAAAACAAATGAAACAAAGCAGAAATGACATTTTACATCATGTAGCAAAAAGCAGAAACAAATAGCATGCAGCACCATTTTTGCCATCCCTCCAAGAAACAGATCAATAATAAAAATGTTCTTCATTTTTATGAATAGCTATTGCTGTAATTTATTTGGATATAAAATCCATATTTCAGTCAAGCAATGGGGCAAAGGCACTTCTTAAGGACAGCATACAAACTTGGCGAGGTAATCTGGGTCTGATCATGGAAAGGTAATTTTATGTTCATAAACTCTTAATATGAGCCATATTTCTTCATCTAGTATTTCTTAAGGGACACATTAATGGTAACAGTAAAAGGAAGGTGGACTAGCAACAATTCGGACCAATATTTCTGCAAGGTACTTGGTGAACAGCAGAGGCCTAAGGCTTCTAGAAAACAGAAATACAATAACTCATTGCTTAGTTCTGTCCTGAGATACATTCATACTTCTTCCATCCCTTTCCTCCTCTTCCTCTGCCACTTCTTTCTATGGTGATTCATTTATAATGTCTCTTATTCTCAAAAGTTATATCAGCTTTCTGACAATCAACCTATGACATAGATTTTTACAAGTTAAAAAACCCCACACTTTCTAAGCCTGGAAGTACTGCACAGTATTACTAAGAGGGAAACACAGATGAGATCCTTAAATTCTAATTGATGTAAAACATTTTAACATAATGATGGTCGTAAACTTTTCCTGTGCTTCTTTCTTGAGATTAAGAAGAAAGGCTAACACCATTAACACTGCTTTTATATTCCATGTCTGTAGTTAAATAGCTGCAGAGAGATTATTAAAATAGTTAGTCAAGCTGACCATGAGAGCCACAAAGCTGACGGTTCTATAGTTATTTTATTATTTGTGCCAGCACTTCATTAAGTTTCTTAGGAAATAATCATATTTTCAATAACCAAACTCCATTTTGTGAGGCCTGGGAACCTCTGACATTCCATGAGTCTATCCAAAGTCACAGCAGATGTTGCACTAAGTTTAAAACAAACAAACTAACTAACAAACAAACTTGCTGAATGCAATTACACATTTGGTTTCAGAGCAGGAGGGAACTACTGAGTAGTCAAGGTAACACTTTCCTAATGAGTCTGTTATTCTGTCTCTGGCAGTGTAAAAATTTCTTGCACATCTTTCAGAAGACTCCGGGGTTTACCATTGTTGGAAACGGGGTGATGGATTAGAAGGACAGAAGTCTGAACAGTTGTATGCTTATGCCTCTGTTTGTTTATTTTTTTAATCTCCCAAAGCTCAGTACCTTTCAAATCAGGCTCTAAATACTGCTTCTGTCTCAGTAGCTTCCTGAGCAAGGCTGCTCAACACGAAGTGCTGTTGTGGCATCTCTAAATGCAATAACAATTTTGTCAGAAGTTCAACTGTAGGAGTTGTGATTCTGAAAATATAACATGTAAGAGGTCATCAAGGGAACAGTTTTCAGACAGAATTCAATATCGCTGTTTCTCAGTTCTTCCGAAACATAATTTAAGAGTTTTCTTCTTCTTTCTTGATAAAATATCTTTTTATTAGTGCTTACTAACTCTATTTCAGTTAAATTTAGTATTACATGTTTATTCACTGTTTATTTTTATTTATTGATTGGTTACACTCTATAAGCAATAGCTTCTCTTTTATACAACAAAATCTTTCACAGAAACCCCTCACTTTCAACAGAAGTTTTACTTTTCTTCTACTTTTAAAACCAACTTTATTAAGCCCATTATCAAAGTGCAAACCAAATTAGTAAATGAAATCACTAGACATTTTTCATTTTCTGAAAGCTAGCTATTTAGTAAAAGGATAACTCAAACCTAGAATTTTGTGAAAGGACTTTGTCACTTTCCTTTTTAAAATGAATGAAAAAAATCAACACTTCCTGTTTGCCTCAGTAATATTTGGATGCCTCTATTCTTCAGTAAAGGTTTTCCCCAAAGTTTACAAACACTGCAAGCTTTTGGAGGTAGGGATCATCCATACATCTTATCTTGCTGTACAGATACCAATAAATATGACAACACTTGACAGTGTTCCTCAAAACAACACAGTACATGTTGAAACAGTACGTGGGGAGTCTAAAGTTGTGATTCCACAATCATGTTAAGCTTGTCTAAGTACCAGGAGGTGTTGAAAGGATAGTCTCCAACCTATACTTCTTCCTATATACTCACTTACACCACTCCACCCTACTTTTGTGCCAGTAAGAAAAAATGTATAGCTTGAGGGAAAGCTGGAGATGGATCCTGAAAATGAATTACTCTTGGCATATAAGAGATGAGATTAGTTTACCAGAGATCAGTTTCTCATTTGACTCACCATGTGTCCATAAAATAATTTCTCTGGCCTTGGATGATTTACAAATTTAATAGAAAAAAGAGTATACATTACTCAAGTCTATAAGATCTTCTAGTATTTTCTATGGAACAGCATTGACTACAGCCAAATCAACTGATGGCAGTATATAAATAGATGATCCTATGTACGCGTTAGTATTTATTTTTCCATGTTCAGGTCCACAATCAATACTGCTGCTCTTTGACAGCTTCTTATCTTAATTCCTTGTATTGACACTGTCTATCTTCAGTCTCCTGCCTGACTCTACTTGCTTAAAGCTAGGTGTGATGTCAGGCAGTCAAACAGGGGAGAAGTGTTGTGTCATGCAAGCAGCAGTGATTCAACTGTCTTCATGTAGTCAGATCTGCAAATTTAGCTTTGAACTCCAGCACAGAATGTGGTTTGGTCCTTCTTTCAAGAATTCCCAGAGACGTCTTAAAGACTGAAAGAACTTTATATTTTTTGCTACATGCTTTTAATTCTTGACAGATCTAATAAGAAAGTCTTCCCTAAAGTTTTGAGCAATTCTACTTGGTGCTTGGCAGGCTTTTCCCATGATTAGCAAGTATTCATCTTTCTAAGGTAACCTAGGAAACAGTTTGTCAAATGATAAATGAGCAGTTATAAATCTGAGCAGCCCCATTTGGAAAATCCAGAGACTCAAAGTAAGCAGTGGGCTTTTGTCGATGAGATAACACCAGCTAATTGCAGTCAACTTTTTAGGAAAGTTTGCATAGGCAGTGCACAGCTCCACAGAGGATCGAGTTAGCAAATTGCACTGCAAAATTGATGGAAAGATCCAAGACTACTTCTTCACAAACTTTTTTTCTTCACACTAATCTACTGAGGGTTTTTTTTCTCCCATTAGGTCTTGGGATTTTCCTTTTTACAGATAGTGAAACAATTGTTCTAATTTGCAAATTAACATGACCTCCTCATTGTCTTTTTTGTGTAATGTGCAGTTTCTCTCCAATGCAAAGAACCCTTTATTTCACTCCATTAAATTACTGTTTTGTGCCTAAAGTACTTCCTTTGTAATTTGGTTTGAATGCTAAAAATAACTTGCTGAAGCAGTATGGTTTAAAGTAACCAGGGAAGTCAGGAATTAGGGATTTCAGAGACTTTGTCTTTGCTGTGCCAGACTCACCAGGAGTCATTTCCCCTGTCAGCCACCCATACCTCGGAAACACACGGGCCATATTTTGCTGTCTCATGTGGGCATTTTAAAAACTATCAGACAGTGTGAACACAGCATTCTGAAGACCAAAAGGACTGAACAGTATTACTATTAGCAGTATTTGTTTTGTTTTGAATTTGAGCTCTACTTTCATTCAGTATGTATGAAGTGACTTGTAAAACTGTTGTAAATAGTTTGCGTCTATCTGTACTCATGATTTTGGAAATGGTTGCATAGGCTTGGGCTGTGATCTAAAGCTAATTGAGACATATATAGAAATTCTTGCTGACAAAAAAGCACTGTGGATGGATCAGGCTCTCAGAGAGTCAATATGACCGTCCTTTGAAATGTTTCTTGTAAAGTAATGTTATCCACCCATTCTTTCACAGCCTCCCTGTCCACAGCATGGGAAATCTGTAGACTACTGAGATAAGAGCAAACACTAACCAGCGTGAAATTTTAATCCTGAAAGGCAAAAAAACAAAATCGGAAATAACAAAGCAACCAAACCCCATGGGAATGGAAATGACAGAAGAAAAATTCACCAGTCAGAAAATAAAGTTAGAAAATTTTTAAAAAAATATAAGTACCATTAATTATAAAATAGCTATAGTTGTCTGATCTTTACAAATTTAAAGAGACAATTTCTGGGAAGGCAAGATGGAAAATAAGAGTTTCCACTGTACAGACATGTACAGAGAAGAAATTAAAAAGATCTGGAGGAAACAATTACTATCAAAGGACTGTGTGAAACCTGGTTTTTAGAGCATGTTTCATACACATCTCCTGATTAATGTAATTCTCTTTTTTCCAATCTTATATTCACTCGTATAAGTCTCCTCACTGCTTTTGTGTTTTCTATCAACTTTATTTCCAGTTAAGGCACGCTATTTGGCAAGAAGTTGATGCTGATTAAAGAATTCCTATTTAGATGTTTCTTCTTTAAATGAAAAAGGAGCAAAGAAACTCTTTCCTTTGAATATTCTGGTTACTTAAATAAGTGTTTCTCTATTGACAAAGACTGATTGCTTTCCATGGCATTATAGAGTGTTAAGAGCTTATATATTCCCCAACTTCACTGAATTGTGAACCTCTTGGCTGTGTTTTGCCAGTGCAATTTCTATGCAGTTGGTCTGTCTTAATCAGACCAGGCACTTTGCCATTTGCCATTCACACCCATTTTTCTGTTACTTTATGCATCTCCAAAGACAAAAAATATGCTCTTCCAAAACACAGTAAACTGTGATTCTCCAGATGTGACAGATCCAATTCAGATTAGGCAAAAACTGAAGAGTTTATATATCGTTACATGCTCTATACAAGGTAAAAAGAAATAGATTAAATCTTTAAATATGGAAAGGAAATACTATATAAGAGTAGCAGAAAGCACAAATATACAATAGCTTGATAAAACCCAGTCTTTTTCTGATATCACTGTTCAGTGGTGGGGGGTTGTGGGGAGAGGAGGAAAGCAAATCCACCCCTGATATAACCTCTTAACGTCGGTAGTGTTCCCCAGGGCTCAGGAAGACTTTTTCGAAAGCCTTGTGGATGCAGGCAGCCCTGGTACAGCCACACTGATGTCCGTGCAGATGGTACAAAACTCACAGCAAGGCCAAGACCGGATTTAAATCTGGACAAGGCAGGTGCAACTCCCACAGAGGGTATTAGGCCAAATGCAGTGGTAGTGTGGGGAGGCAGGAAATTGCTCTTGCAATTATTTTGCTGTGGAATTCGGCCCAGAAGTTAATGGGGAAGCAACACCTGCCCAAATCTGCTCTGAAAACTCCACAAGATGTTCACAGAAAACTGACTTTACTTGATACAAGAATTTATTTATACTGCTGGTGTTTCACTGGCCAACTTCCAGATCAGGGCTCTGCTTAGTCAAGGGGAGTTAGGCCAGTGACAGGAGATTTTGGTCCTACTTAATTCTATTTCATGCTATTATTTCACATAAGCTCATGAAACCTTTGGGGATTTGGCCTTGAAATGTCTGTCATGCTCAATACAGAGCCTGACAGGATAGGAGAAAGCAACAAAAACCATCCCACCATCTGTTAGTACAAGTCATTTTCCCAGTAACATGTTGATTTTGTATATTCTCTAAATAAAATCTACTTCTAAGTAATCTAAAATGCTATGAACAGACAAGCTTATTAGCACTTGTCATATTTTATATAGAAAATACTGGAATACATTTCCTCCTTTACACTGATAAAGCACTTGCAAAGAAGTTTGAAATTACACTAGAAATTTTATGTCTTACAAAAAAGAAGTCATACTTCAGTTATGTAATTTCTTTGGAAATCTCCATGGCCATGTGGAAAGAACCTGTACCGGATATGGAAAACATAGGAACAGTTCTCCTCACTGGTAGATCACTTCTGAGCAAACTATAGATCTCTATTCTGTACTCACTATATCGGAAAGTCAGAAATTAGGTGTATGAACATAATAAGTGAGAAAATTGTGCTAAAAAAGTTTAAATGGCCTGATCTGGTACAGGAGTACTATACAAATGGATTAAATTCTCAACTGTATTAGATAAATGGCCATGACAAGGAATAAAAGAGTACAAGATTAATTTTCTGTCTGAATGTTCAGAAGTCCAAGTAGAGACCACACAAGAGTGGCATTCCTCAGGGGTTTAACATCTTCATCAGTAACATGGACAGTGGGATCGAGTGCACCCTCAGCAAGTTTGCTGACGACACCAAGCTGCGTGGTGTGGTCAACATGCTGGAGGGCAGGGATGCCATCCAGAGGGACATTCACAGGCTTGAGAGGTGGGCCCGTGCAAACCGCATGAAGTTCAAGAAGGTCAGGTGCAAGGTCCTGCACGTGGGTTGGCACAATGCCAAGCACAACTACAGGCTGGGTGGAGAATTGATTAAGAGCAGCCCTGAGGGGAAGGACCTGGGGGGGTTGATTGCTGAAAAGCGAAACATGATCCAAAAATGTGTGCTTGCAGCCCAGAAAGCCAGCCGTATCCTGGGCTGCCACAAAAGAGACATGAGCAGCAGGTTGAGGGAGGTGATTCTGCCCCTCTACTCCACTCTTGTGAGATCCCACCTGGAGTACAAGACAGACATGGAGCTGTTGGAGCGAGTCCAGAGGAGGCCACAAAGATAATCAGAGGGCTGGAACACTTCTCCTGTGAAGACAGGCTGAGAGCATTGGGGTTGCTCAGCCTGGAGAAGAAAATGCTCTGGGGACACCTTAGAGCAGCCTTCCTGTACCTAAAGGGGGCTACAAGAAAGCTGGAGAGGGACTGGTTACAAGGGTATGGAGTGATAGAACAAGAGGTAATGAGTTTAAACTGAAGGAGGGGAGATGGAGATGAGATCTGAGGAAGCAATCCTTCCCTGTGAGGGTGCTGAGGCCCTGGCCCAGGTTGCCCAGAGAAGCTGTGGCTGCCCCTGGCTCCCTGGCAGTGTTCAAGGCCAGGTTGGATGGGGCTTTGGGCAACCTGGGCTAGTGGAGGGTGTCCCTGCCCATGGCAGGGGGGTTGGAACTAGATGATCTTTAAGGTCCCTTCCAACTCAATCCATTTATGATTCTATGAAGTTATATTAGATCGGGTCTATCCTAAAAGAATTCAGCTGTGACTCTTTCTTTGGTCAAATTCACATACCGTAGTTTTAATGTTGTGACCCTTTTTTAGTCGTATGTCCAAATCACCTTGCATCCTGGAAATCTCCAAATGTCTTTATCTTCAAAAGAGAGTTACTTTAGAATAGTGATAGTTTAACTTTGCTACAGTAGAGCAACCATTGTAGACATCATCAACTCGTATCTCTACACTGCACCTTGAGACCCACCACTGTGACCTCCTCAAGACCACTCATGCTGTCCATGCAGACAGTAAGTCTAGAAATAGCTTGTTAGATATGTCTGCTTGACACCGAAATCTGTGTGCATCTCAGCACCCCTGATGCCTTAGCAAGCTGCTAAATGATTTAGGTCTTGCCAGACAAACTCAGATAGGTAATCTACAGTCTGTTCAGGAGGCAATAACTTTGTCAGAAGACAGATGAGCCACGGATCATATAATCACAGATTCAGGTGCTCACCTGAGTTCATCTGCACAGATATCAGTGAACTGTGTTGCAAAACCCAAATCTGTACAAATCTCATCTAAATTAATGGCATTTCTCTTTCAAGTATACTGAAATGACATGCCTATACATTTCATGCTTCATATTGCTAATTACCAGAAAGAATCAATTTTCTTAAAAATACAGCCTCAATTTTACCATTTCCCAACATCTTCACACATTTTAATTTTTCTTTCCAGATTTATGACAATGTGACTGAGATCCAACTTCAGCCAATAAAAAAGTTTTAATGTCTATGAAAAAAAAAACAACTTTTACTGAATTGCATCAGACTAAGATTGTCCACAGGTTATTATTCCATCAGTTATATGCTCAGCTACATAACTATTTTTTTTAAAGATGCTTGCCTCTGACAGAGACACCGTTGCATCTCAAATGGTCACATTTTGGTTTGGATATTTCCTGTCCAGGAAAAAAAGCAGAGAACAGCTACACCATAACGATCTTCACATTTTCCAGCATGAGAGATTTTCCTGTGATAAAATTCCACAGAGTATAAACAATTCTTCTTTTTCAAAAGATCTTTGATTCTTCAGAATTTCCAGGTTGCCAAATTTAATTATGATTCTACAGTTGTTGACTTTGTATGAGCACACAATCAACTACGACAATTTACAGTTGTCTATCTAGATGAAGACTGCGTCAGTATTTTGTAGTGTAATTGCTGTATGCAACAATAGCATAATAGCCCTTTAATTGTCTAAGACTACAAAGACTTTAGAAGTGTTCACTGTACTCCGTTTTTCAGTAGCTGCCAGAACTTAATCAGAACACTAATTGCCACATCTACATTAAAAAAATTCTGCTAGCAAAGCTTTGCCATTTCAGAGCATGACAAAGTCACATCACCAGTTGACTTTCGTGACAGAAAAACCTTTTTGAGAGAGAAGTTCTATTAAATTATCTCGGGCTTTTCAAACAAGTGGTGCAAAAATTTGGTAAAAATGAAAAACAAGAGCAAGCAAACAAACAAAAATTTCACAACTGTCTGCAACTGTGGTACAAATAAAACTGGTCAGGACCTGTTTTTTAATCCAGGGGCCAAAAGGCATGGAACAATTAACATCCACAAGCTTCAATCTGCCCTTCTCCCCCCAAGATAGGATGACCATATCCAAATTGCTTATTATGAACAGTTTTTAGTATTTACTTCCACTCACACCATTTGCAAATATTACCTGCTGGTTGCTACTGGCCGTAATATAGGTTGTAAACTGAGAACTGGAGTTTGGACAGTTATCGGTCATTCCTTGAGCCATACTTTATTTACCTGTCTAGGTACATTTAGTGACTGTATCTCTAGTAGATATAATTTACCAAAGAGCTTGGCCAATTTAACTATGGAGATTAGCAGTCTATCCTGGAGATAACACTTGAGGGTAGCTCTCTGATTGGTCTTTATATATGCTTAGTAAATATGTTTATTCAGTATTAAACTGTATTTAATGTTTTTTATGGTCAATACAAAATTTATAGCTAGTCTGCTTTGTCATCCTCTGTGGTTAGCTGTTCTGTCTGTTTGCTACTCAAAGTATCACAGATGTTGAAGACAGGCAGGTTCATGTTTTCATTTTAGTGTCAGAAAGCTTTGCAGTAGTGCCACTAATGCATTTTGACCCCAAGCAAGGAGGTTAGTGTCTAACTTTGACTGGGGGG
>VXBL01004419.1:264537-345561 GCA_013400195.1 Aramus guarauna
GGGGGGGTGGGAAGCGGGGAAAGAACACCAAAAAAAGAACAGCTAGCTGATTAATTCATTTTAATTCAACTAATTTGCATGCAATTGTGCTTGTGGTAATTCAGAAAAAAGTCACCTCTGATTAATATATATTATACAGCTAGAAATATGAACAAGCTTTTCAGTATAGCCTATTAATCTAAATAGTTTCTTCTAAGTCAAGCCACGTTTTCCACGGACATTTTAATTTAAGGATCATTTTTGGATCACTGTTTACATTTAGCAAAATTTAGCTATGATAACTTGTGAATTTAGTAAGCAATTTAAATGGGCTTGATGTTTCCTGTTCCATTGAGGTTGAGACATTGCAGATATATGTGTGTCATGCACTTGTTGTTGTGAGGAGATCCCCAGGCTACCTCTGGGTGTATGGCTGTGCTCATGGCTAGCTACAGTTTGGGATCTGAAACATAAAGATAGAACCGATGGCTCGCAAAGCCCCTGAGCCACAGTTAGCTGATGTCTATGAGCACATGCTAGGAATATGACATGGTTTCCAATTCTTATATCATTTCTGGACACCCACTACTGGCCTCTGTTGGAGGCCGGGTACTGAGCTAGGTGGGCTTTTGCTACAGCCAAATACAAGCATTCTTATGTTCTCATGTCCTAAAACCAGTATAATCACAGAAACATTGCTCTGCTTGAGCTAATAAATCTTCCCCTTTAGCAGGGTTAATTAATTTGTCTTTGGCACCACACTAACACAAATATATTACTTCTTGTTCCAGAGCTGGATTGATCAGTTAACTTGCATCAGGCTGTGCTGCTCAGCATATTTTTATGTTCACTCAACCTCCTTTAGCAAACAGGAGCGATGTTAGTATCCAGGAGCTACAATTTTCTTAGGGTCTGCCCCCCTCTTTCCACCACTAAATCATTCACATGACTGTAGCTCAGATTTTAACATTTTACCATGAGACTCAGAGTATTAGAACTACTCCTTATGTTTTAGATGTAGTGTTGCTAAAGCCTGCGATACTAGA
Source organism: Aramus guarauna (assembly GCA_013400195.1). NCBI lineage: Eukaryota > Metazoa > Chordata > Aves > Gruiformes > Aramidae > Aramus > Aramus guarauna. The sequence continues at coordinate 265,563 of VXBL01004419.1, forward strand.
TAGAGGAATGCAAATACAAGAGGCTCTTGAATTCACGTATTTTTAATTTGCGATTTTTTTCTAGCTGTGGAGGAAAAAAATAAAAGATTATAGCCCTAAAAAACAAACAAACAAAACAAAAAAAAACCACAAAAAACAAACCCAAAATACAACAACAAAAACCAAACCAAAAACCCCCAAACCCCCCCCCCCCCCAAAAAAAAAAATAAACCAACAAATAAAACCTACCCCAATCATACTATATTGAATAACTCATGGCTTTAAGCTATTATATGTTTTCAGATTTGTGATGCTGGGACTTGGCTATCTCAGGTCACTAGCTAGTAAGCTACGTGAGGAATACTTTTATATTCTCTATCTAGTCAGCAGTCTGAACATTGAAATAAACAGGCAGAATGCATTCTCATTTCTGTGCCTACATGAACACTAAAGGATCTAAATTTGAAATCACTGGCCCTCAATTTCACTTATATTGCTGAGCTTTATGGACGTAGACAGTAATAGAATCATAGAATCATAGAATCGCTTAGGCTGGAAGAGATACTAGATTTTAGTATCCTCTATTTTGAATAACAAGTTTCTAGGAACCACTTAAATAATATAAATCCTTAATTCAGATTTAAAATGGAAACTTCACTTTCCACTAGTATTTTAATCTACTTGTTTTTAGCAGTCTGTCCTAGTAAACACAGAATATAAAGGGAAAGAGCAAGTAAGCATTTCATTATTATTGGTGTAAGAAAAGCTAGGAGTCATTATTTGGGTTATTCATCATTTTATCTGTATTTTATGCCATAGTTTTGTTCTTTCACTCCTGGATGAAGACTTTGATGTGAAGTATTTTCATAACCTTTCATTATTAATATTTTTATTCCATTCAAAATCATCACATAATTTTTTTGCTTTCTTAAAAGTCTTGATGAGAAAAGTCACTCAGTGGCAGACGCTACTACACCAAAAAGAGGTATGAAGATATAATTGTCTTGTAGGAAGTTTGAAGCACTTCCAGATGGACTGGATGATCTAAGAGGTAGTTTCCATCTCAGTCTTGCATGACACTGTGAATGGTAGATGGAGCAATAAACAAATAGGAAAAACTATTTGAATTCAGCAGTAACCTGGTTTCAAGAGAGGGACTTCTAGATAAGACAAAAGGTTGTGGTTTTTTGGATGTGGATAATAGAGGCAAATAAAAGCAAAACAACAAAAAAAAAACAATAAAATTAAATTCACCTTATCTGTACATTAACATCTACCGAAGGAGAATATTTAAATTTAATCCAGTGACAGATTAAATAAGCAAGTGCTTTAGCACCCTGTTTTATTCAAGTTCACTAGCCCTACATGAGATTAAGATAAATACATTCAATGTCTTCACTGTGTCACAGAGATTTTTTAATTATTATTATTTATGTGTTACTGATTTATTTTTATTCTTTGGTTATCCTCTCTGAAGATAAAATTCATTTATGTACTTGCTGCTTTTAATTATAAGCATACTGGTAATTGTTGGTTTCTTTGTTGTTTGTTTGGTTTTTTTCCTCTCTTTAGGAATACCAAGATTGAAATATTGCAGTTTACACTAGAAATTGAAAATTTACTTGGGTTTGTAGTTCCTTTGGGGTGTTATCCAGCTTTTGATTCATCACTAACAAACTTCTGTCTGTTCCAAAGGCTCATTCCATCTCTACAGTAGCTCAGACAAAATCTAATCTCATCCTATGTCACAGAACCACACAAACTAGGCCAGTTCAGTTAAACAATCAAACAAAAATATTTCTTTTACAAGGTGGAAAGGGAAAAACTAAGTTTTGTTCTAGCTGAAACCACTCTGACTCCAACAGACATTAACAATTCACAGGTTCAGGATGTTGGTCAGGAAATTAGTACTACACTGCTGACTTAAGAGCTCCTAAGGTTTATGGTTGATGACCCAATATGTGCAAAATCACTCACCCATGTAAGATGAGGTCTCTCAATCTGTACAGAAGATGAATCATAGGTGTTGTCCCAACCCACGGGGAGAGCCTCTGACCACCAACCCACTGCCCTGAGGGAGAATGACTCAAGATGGCCCCCTTGTGGGACTCCATTTATACCCAATTCGAACCTGACCTGTGGTCATATATGGTCACATAGGTCTCCTATTGGCCAAAGACCTCAGCTTTGTCTCCCATCGACTGAAACTGCCAATGCCCTGCGGGCATAATTCAAACTGCAGCAAGAAGGTTTTTCTGTGGGCTTTGTTGGAGTGGGTGCACCTGCCACATCCTATAAAAACTAAGTATAATTATAGATAAGTAGAATTATATTTTTATTGTAAAAACATACCAGTTGGAAAAATGGAAAAAATACCAGGCTTTGAGCAACCTGGTCTAGTGGAGGGTGTCTCTGCCCATAGGAGGAAGCTGGAACTAGATGATCTTTAAGGTACCTTCCAACACAAACCATTCTATGATTCCAAAATAAATATATAAAAATCTTGACTTTTATTTGCTTGCCTTTTTTTTTTTTCTTCTTCTCATCTCCTCTCTGAAGTAGAACTCATGCTTGAAATGTCAGTGCTATTTATATTTCCTACTTTCATGTATATTTGCGATCACAAGCTACAAGTTAATTCTTCTGGAATGCTTTATGAGAGATAGTCATGAATTTCTTCACAGCGTTAGACAAAATACCCAATACATTGCACCTTGCAACTCCATAATCTTTTTAAAGTTTAACTTTAATTCCTTTTGCCAACAACAAACCAGCTCTTTTCGTATTCACAGTCAAGTTAATCCAGTAAGTAATAAATATCTCCAGGCACATAATTTACAGCCTAAGTAAAGGTAGAGAACAATCAAACAACTTTTTATTTTTCAGTGCTGCCTCCTGCTAAATACAGAAGAAGGAAACAATAGTTTTTATTAGATGAACATTCTATATTTTGAGTTCACCTTTAATTCTGATGTGTGAGTGCCTTAGCCCTTAAATCAGCCTCACTGAGCATTTGGACAGTGTAGCATTTATAGTCTCTTTCCAGGTAGATGTACTGACAAATATTAGTTTGAAAATGTGATAGATCTCTGAGAAATCTATAAAAAATCTGTGCATTGTCATCCTTACTTTATTAATTTTCTGGTATTTATTTGCATTTCTCAAACAATTGCTTTTAGGGAAAATAAAACTTTTAACCTTACATAGTCCATAGAAGAGGAGACCAGAGGTTGGATGGTCGCACTTAGAGTTGCAGTCAATAGCTCAATGGCCAAATAGGGACCACAGATGAGTGGCTTTCCTCAGGGGTCAGTATTAGGACCAGCACTGTTTAACATCTTTGAATGACAGAACATGGACGGCAGGATCGAGTGCACCCTCAGCAAGTTTGCTGACGACACCAAGCTGCGTGGTGTGGTCAACATGCTGGAGGGCAGGGATGCCATCCAGAGGGACATTCACAGGCTTGAGAGGTGGGCCCGTGCAAACCGCATGAAGTTCAAGAAGGTCAGGTGCAAGGTCCTGCACGTGGGTTGGCACAATGCCAAGCACAACTACAGGCTGGGTGGAGAATTGATTAAGAACAGCCCTGAGGGGAAAGACCTGGGGGTGTTGATTGCTGAAAAGCAAAACATGATCCAAAAATGTGCGCTTGCAGCCCAGAAAGCCAGCCGTATCCTGGGCTGCCACAAAAGAGACATGAGCAGCAGGTTGAGGGAGGTGATTCTGCCCCTCTACTCCACTCTTGTGAGATCCCACCTGGAGTACAAGACAGACATGGAGCTGTTGGAGCGAGTCCAGAGGAGGCCACAAAGATAATCAGAGGGCTGGAACACTTCTCCTGTGAAGACAGGCTGAGAGCATTGGGGTTGCTCAGCCTGGAGAAGGAAATGCTCTGGGGACACCTTAGAGCAGCCTTCCTGTACCTAAAGGGGGCTACAAGAAAGCTGGAGAGGGACTGGTTACAAGGGTGTGGAGTGACAGGACAAGGGGGAATGGCCTGAAGCTGCAGGAGGGGAGATGGAGATGGGATCTGAGGCAGCAATCCTTCCCTGTGAGGGTGCTGAGGCCCTGGCCCAGGTTGCCCAGAGAAGCTGTGGCTGCCCCTGGCTCCCTGGCAGTGTTCAAGGCCAGGTTGGATGGGGCTTTGGGCAACCTGGTCTAGTGGAGGGTGTCCCTGCCCATGGCAGGGGGGTTGGAACTAGATGATCTTTAAGGTCCCTTCCAACCCAAACCGTTTATGATTCTGTGATTATATGAAGTTAGGTACAGCTGTAACATAGCTCATTCAAGTAAAAAAGCTACCCATGTTGATGATTGTAGCTTTTCCAAAGTATGCACTTTGCTCACAGACAACCAAGGAGGCAGAGAATAATGAAGCTGTGTGTGTGTACTTATATATTATCCTGAAGAACTGGATGATACTAAAGCAAAACCAGTTCCTGAATCAGGTAGTTTTCTTCTCTCTCCAATGACAACTGAAGAGTAGTGGTCACCTTATAATTCATCGGTCGTTATAATTGTATTGCTCTTGCAGCTGTGAACAACTTCAGGATCGGATCGAAGAAAAATAATATGTGGTATATATTAAAATACTTGCTCTGAAGTCAGTGAAATTACATTTATGTGAATGACACATATGTAAGACCTGCCTACCCATAAATTAAACTTTTATATATTGTTACAAAAACATATGCTATGGTGATGTTTTTTGAGATCTGGTTCTGGCTTGAAATACCAGTAGTAAAGAACCTAAGAAGAGCAAATTTTGAATAATGTTTTAGATACTGTTAATAGAAAGATTTCAGTTATGGAAACAAAGATGGAAAAGATTTAGAAAATTAATTGCCCTTTCCATAGGGCATAGAGTATAGATTTGAGTCACTGAGAACAGGTTAATAAAGCTTATTTTCATATATGTGAAGAAGGTCACTCAAACATTGTTAAATATAAAAACAGGGAGTTTCCTCTGCTTTATGAATTTCATGTCATAATACATGTTATTTACCTGTTTCACAGGTACCCAAGAGAATTAAGGTCTTTTTCTTTCCCAGGAGACAAAAGGAATATATTCTGAGTTGAACTGTTATTTATTTTGCATGATTTTTTTAGCTAATCTAACATTGTTTTTTCATCAGGTGCTGTTTTCAGGAAGAAAAGTTCAAGCAGCAGGATGCTGTTCCTTTGCAAGCACTGGGGAGGGGAAAATGTGGAACCAGCCTGAGAACAACTGAAGCAGAAAGGAGTGGCTAAAAGCTATATTAAGAATAAATGCATGAAAACTGTTGATAAGGTTTCAAGTTAGTCTGTGAGTACATAAAGGGGTTTTTTACATGTGGTCACTAAAGATACATGTGTTTTACCAGTGCGAAGAGTTCGTGTTTCCCTCTTGCACACCCATTTTGAAAGCAAATTATGAGAAATAAGTGAGCAGTGAGTGGAAGATGTACAATATGAAGATGACAGAAAGCCTCAGATATGCATTGTCAATACAAATGTCATTATATTGTCAAGAATATGCAAAACATTGACTAAGAAGTAACTTGAGATGACTGTTGTACATTAGTAGAATAGTGAATTAAAAGTATCAAAGCTACCTCCCATAATGTAGCTAGCTCTAGCTCTTATTATTAATACATGATTTTGATGAGCATTAAAATTCATGCAAACACCTTGAAATACTGGCAAATGCTACAAAAATGTCTTCAGGGTCTGAGCTATAGAAGTTAACATAAAAATTAGTGGCTAGGTCTCGAGCCAGTGCAAATCAATGTACCTAACTTGGAGTCAAAGCAATTATGTATAATTACACAACTTGAGTTCATAATTCTCTCTTTTCCCCTTGAGGGATTTATTTTTTTCCAATATCTAAAAATGGATGAGAACATCTTGTCTCCCTATAAATATTCAAGGAAAACCAGGTACCTTATGCACACAGATATCATTACTAGCAGGCCAGGATCTTTGATGGTGCATCCTAGGGAGATCTGTTTGAATGTCTGTATTTTCTGGAAAGTAATGTGATTCTATGACTTCTTGTCTTATTCATACAAACCAGACCTTACTGCAAATAACTTTTGGGGGTAAGCTGTACATATATGCAGAAACAATGTCAGAAACCTTGAAACTTCTTCAACTAAAAGTAAAACACAGGGCTTCTGTCTTGTCTCGTTTTCAGTTCCCATTGATTTCCTTGGCAGTGGTTACATATATCTTGAGGTAAATCTGGGTGGAAAGGAAAAAAAAAATTGGTTGAATAGTAAAATAACACCAAGCTGAAGAGAAAGGCACACTCTAGTTAATTTTCCCACTGTGGGGTAACAAGGTCCACCACAGCTGACCTACCTCTGCTCATACAGCACGCCATACCCATACATATAGCCCAGGTTGGAGAGCCAGAAAGCTGTCTTGCTTTTTCTCATCCTCTGCTGGAAGCGTTACATGCTTCTCCTCTGTGCAGCCAGGCACAGCATAGCGTGACTCCTGCTACAAGTACTTTTGGGCAGGAGAGGAAAGGCTGGTGTCTCTGCATCGCATTTCTCTCCTGACACGTCTCCACTTACGCATCTCAGTCTGCAGTTAGTCTGCGGCTGTGATACAGATACGCTGTAAGAAAGCCGTGGACTGCAGGCAAACTAATTACACACGGTGTTGTTTACATAGTGATGTATTTTCCAAGTAAAATAATGTTACGAATTGAAACCATTATACTGCATACTTATGGGCTAGCTATGCTGACTCCATAAATAAATAATTGTGCAGCCAAATTGCATGGCCACTATGTATATATTATTCTGAATATCTTTACAGATATAATTAATAAATAATGAGATTATCAAGTGCAGATTATCATTCCTGTATTTGCTGCGTCTGTCTCATTCTAAAAAGCAAATAAAAAAGATAACAAAAAATTAAAATAAAAATGCTAACTAATGTTAAAGGGCCATCTTTTCTTTAGAAGCAAGAATCTGAACCGCACTGTGGTTTCAAATGCTAGTAAAACAGTTTGTCTTTTAAATTTTGTCTATTTTTATCATAGAATATTAGATCTCTTGCTCTAATACTGTGGACAACAGAATACTGAATAGATGTGTTGAAGATTAAATGATGTCTGAAAAATTTCCAGGACATCTGTTACAGGATTTAGGTATGCTAATTCCTAGGAGTTATAGTGTACAGTAAATTTTTTAAACACATTGAAAATGTAACTGTCCTTGGCTTCTTATACATAAGGAAATAAAAGTAAGTTATATAGCACTAAAAGTAGTTTTCTCTCTATAGGGTGTCACGTTATACCCTCAATACAATCATCAGCCTGAGGTACTTCAGGTATTTCAGAGATGATACCAATAGTTGTTCATCTCCAGTCCTAAATGGAGCCAAAACTTACCCCTGTCATTCCAGTGAAGACCAATACCTTCAAGAAGCTCAGGAAGATAGATAGCACCAGCTGTTATGTTACGCCAATAGGACCGTGTCACACAATGATGATTAATTAGAATATAGACAATCAATGAGGCATATTTCTATCAGCTTTCTTGGCTCAGAGTGTTTACTGACTAACATAAGTGAGTTTACTCATGGGGAGTTTGATTAGTCTTGGGCAAAGTGCTCATTACATTATAAAGTTCTTTGAAAAACTTTGGTGTTTTGTTTTGCTTTGGTTTTTTTTTTGTTGTTTTGTTTTGTTTTGTTTTTTCATTTGAAAAGGGTGCGCAAATGGCTTTTGTCTCTTTTTAAATATATTTGTTATTTGTAAGAGCTCAAACATTTAATTGGACCATAATTCAGTCTAATTGTGAGTGGTTTTAATCACCCAACTTTTCAGTTGTTGTTAGTTCATTGTTTGTGTTGTACAATGATGCATTGGACATCTTAACAGAAATCTTGACATTTTTTGAGTGTCTATAAAAATTTGCTGTCTTCATGTTTGCTTTGTTTCATTTTTGTACAGGGTGCAGGGCTTATGCTAACAAAAAAAATCTCTTTTTTCAATGTAACTTTGTCCACCTATTCCAGTAGTGACATGATTTTCAGTGTCTTTCTTATATGATGTATCAAATAGTGACAAAAAAGAATATTATTAGGAGATAGATCTTTTTCTTAACATAGGAATAGAGTTGTGGAGTGGAAAGAATTGAAGGTACCAACATTTTTAAAAAGGATAAAGGACTTAGGTAATTATATTCTTGCTACCCTGATACTGATCCTGGGCAAAATAATGGAGCAGCTGACAAGGGGATCAAGTAATAAAAAACTGAAGAAAGGTAAAATAATTACCTCAATCAACATTGAAAAAAGGTTGTCAAGATAATTTCATATCTTGACTAACAAGATTAAAAAGTTTGATGAAGGAAATGGCAGCACTGCAATAGATTTCAATTAGACATTTGACTTTGTAACATACATTTAAAATATAAATAAAAAAATAGAAAATTGAGTACTCCTCAGGTTTCATGAAGTGAGTGTGATAGAGGACTCATCCACAGTAGGTGCATATTTCATTTAGTCCCAAATATATCAGTTCTTGCCCATACATTGTATTATCATCGGTGACCTATGCCAATGATCTAAGTCTACAATTTTATGATGATTAAGAGTAGATTTTGAATTCTGATAGCAGAGATTTCCGTGAAATGGTAAATAGAGAAGAGACAGGTCACTTCTACAGAGATACTTACATCAGTTGGTAAGCAAACATATGAATATAGCCAAATGTAAAGTCACTTGTTACATGATTGTTAGCCGTTGGTGCATGATAAGTAAATTTGTCCCTGAGAAAATTAATTCTAAAAAGGAATTACGGATCATTTCAAATTGTCAGATAAACGTGAACTTCTAGTAAATAAATGGTTTAATATAAACCAAAATTAAAAAAAAAACAAACTATGTCAAAGACAAACTATGTTCTTCTCAGGATAAGAGAAGCACAAACCAAACAAGCCTGATCATGTGTGCAAATGTTTCCCAGGATACCACATCCAGGACGATCACTGAGATTGTTCTAAAATTAAATCTCCAAACTGATTCCTTTAAAAGATTGACATTGATTGATCTGTGACACAGATTACATTCCCGACCAAGGTAAACAACTGCTCCCTGCACCATGGTTGCACATCATTAGTTAATGATACTCACCATTGCTACAATCTATCTCACGCAAACTCTGGAGACATGAGGCATTTCTCGTGCTGGATACGATTATCTATCTTTCATTGCTAAGCTTATAAGTGGCTCTCATGTGTCCAATTAACTTCTCATTTACTTCTCTTTAGTTCCTCTGACACCTTTTTCAAAAGGAGTTAGGTGTTTCCTGCTGAGATTACTAATATAACAAATGGAGACCTAATCAAACTCTGAATAACAGGCGGCTTCTAAATCTACAACACCGTTGCCCTGAGGTAGTTCAAGAAACTAAGCTTTTATCAAAAAGCCACATTGAAGGCTCCAGGGTCATCATTATCTTTTCAGGCCTGAACACTGGTCTCTGCCTTTATTTCCTTTTCTGGGTGACAGTTCTGAAGGGCTGACATTAATCACCAACAATCTCATGATGGCATGTAATTGCATATATCAAAAAATATTCATCCTGGGGGCAGCTGTCAGTGCTAGAACACTAGATATCAATCCAATTAAATCCTAGCATGGAGATAATTGTTTGTCACTCAGTCCAAGGAAGAGAATGGCATTAATGCTATGTCCCACAAATGACCTTTACATCACCTGGCCTCCATCAACTAATTATAAGGGATCTGAGCATATCCCATGTCAATCACATAGATAGAATATACTGATCTAAACACAGAGCCTCATGTGAAAGTAAGAATGGGAACATTTTTTTCCCAAACTTAGTTTTTCTAGATGATTCTTCTATTAAAAATGAATAACAAAAGTACATCGTGCTGATTTCATTCCAGCAACACAGATGGAAGCAGTTGAAAATTACAGCAGAGACGTGGATCACTATGTGAAGAAAAGGCACTTGAGGAAGAAACAGTGAGAAAATGTATGAAAATTTGCAAGGTCTGGTATGAGTTCCTGACACTTTTTCCACAGCAATTCAGATACAAATATGTGTTATACATGGAAGGGAATAAAAAAACCAACCCAAACCTACAGGTGAGTCTGGGACAGTAGGGTTGCTCTTTCCGCTTGAATGGCATAGTAATCACAAGGGAATGGAGAAGCAACAAAATCTGTTCTTGTCCTCCTTTGTATAACTTCATTTGATCACCAGCTTCTACGTCTGTTTATTTCATTAGTAAAGGGCCTGACATCCATGATTGGTGCATGTGGAAACGAAGCTCCACCTTTGTGTGCATGGAAGAAGTAATTTACATGACATTGTCTTAATGCTGTAACAAGATCATTTTCAACATCCTTGTGCTATAATTATAGGTTCTTTAATTAGCAAAGAATACTGCAATTAGTGTCTTTGCACATTCCAGACATCATTACTGCTACATTACCCATGCACTTCACTTGCTTCGATGGTTTTGAATTAAGTATAGATCACATTCAAGGCTCCTCTTTTAACTTTTTTAATTCTCCATTATCTAGATTAATATTATGACCTAGGTGATATCCCTCTCATTTTTCCCTCCAGATCACGTTCTCTAGTCTGCTACTGTAGGTCTTTTTACTTTTTTGTTTTGATGAATATGTTGTCTTTTTCAGCAAGAATTTTTTTTCAATTATTTTTTTATTCAAACACATTTATGATTTGTCCCAACTTAATTTAAATTTACTATTAAAATGCAGTTGCTTATGACTGTCTCTGCAGTTTAATTTAGACTTTCAATTATTTTTGTTGAACTTCAGAGATGCTTTTAGCTTTTATAAAGGAGAGAAAAATCTCTTTTCGGTACACAGTTTTGTCTCTAGAAGATGCATCTTTTATAATTATTATTGCAAAAATCTACTTATGTCCAAATTTACCCCAGATTTTTTGTGAATATTTTGAAGTATGATGCTTATTTTTTGTATTCCTCTACTAAAGATTGCATATTTAGCTTCCAGCAAACTGTTTAGCTACACAGTCCTTATATGCAATTTTTCATAGTCTGTATCATCATGTCTTAATAATGTAAGGATCAGAGCTCACCAAAAAGTATACAATACACACACTTACATTTGAACTTCTCAGTCAATGGTTTTCTTTTTGAAAAGAGAGATATAGGAAATTCTTGAGTGCTATTATAAACATCTATTTTTGGGGAAGGATGATTTGCACACTGAGAGCATCTGTTTCCCTCCATTTATTTTAAGTGGAACATAGGATGTACTCATTTAGACCCATATCTAATCTGGCCAGATAAAATGCACTCAGTGCGCTCTTATTTCAAGATCTCATAGCTCTCCTGGCTGTGAAGAACAAAATGATACTGGTGAACCTTTATTTTGAATGCTGATATTCACAACCTGAAAAATATTCCTGTTGCAAAGTTGACTTTGTGCACAGAATTGTACTTATTAACCTTATTATCTTAAATATTAAACTTGTATGGTGAGAGAAAGCTACAATGAATTAATATACCTTATGGACAAGCAGTAGAGGAAAAAAATATTCTTTTCACATAATAAATCAATACAGAAAGAGAAGAAATTCCAAAAGAAAAAGACTTACCAGTGTTACATGAAAAGTCTGTGCAAAAGCCACATTTTGAAACAGACCTCTAAGAGATTGCCCCTGGGGCTTTAAGTACACCAGTCAACCCCTTTTTCAGCCTGTTTCAAGAAATTAGACGAAAATTAAATTTATTCCTTTTAACTTGATGCTGTCTTATATGAAACACTATTGGAGAGCATCTGTCATTTTAAACCACTATTTATTCTTTGTTAATGACAGAAGACACACAGATCACTATTATAAAACAAATCCTTGACAATATCAGCAATATCCGTCTTGTTGCAGCAGTATTTTGTAGCACATCTATTCATTTCTTCCCCTTCATTAAAACATTTTATCATGTTAATTATCATTGTGACAATTTTAATATCAGAACACATTTTACTACCTGCAAAATGAAGTCCTTTAAGGATTGTCTTCCTCAGCCATTACTTCTCCAGAGGTTGTTCAAATACAGCTACACTGAGAATAATTTAAAAAAAAAAAAAAGTTTTCTCTTCACTGACACTAAAAATTTCAAATTAGTAAATAAAACATAACCTTTCAGTAACTCTGCTGTAATAAACTAATCAATAGATGTTTTCTTAAGCCCTATAAAGCAACATTTTTCTTGATAACAATTACATCATTGCTAAAATGTAAACCAAAGTTGGTTTGGTTTTTTGTTGTTCGTTTGTTTTGGTTTTGGTTTTGGTTGGGGTTTTTGTTGTTGTTGTTGTTGTTTGTTGTTGTTGTTGTCCCAACATCATTGAAGAGATAACTGCTTAAGGATATGTTCTAGAGTAAAAAAATTACATGTTGGCAGTTTGGACAGAGGTCTCAGTTGTCCTAAATCTCAGTTTCAATTTAAAGCAATGACTGCTGTCATTTTTAGTCCTTTGCTGCTATGACTCCTTGGATTGGGAGGGACCTGTTCAGAAGGGATGGAATCCACCTGTCTAGAAGAGACAAGGGAATCTTTGGCAGCAGGCTGGCCAGCTTAGTGAAGTGGGCTTTAGATTGAAGGACTTGGGGGGTGAGGTCCAACTGGAGAACAAGCCAGGACAACCAGAATAGTGACAAATGTTCTTTAGTTGCCTCCCAAGACGAGAACCAGAAGGCCAACCACCTCAAGGACGTGTATGGCCAGCAGTTCGAGAGAGGTTCTCCTCCCCCTCTACTCTGCCCTGGTGAGGCAACATCTGGAAAATTGTGACCAGTTCTGGGCTCCCCAGCTCAAGAAAGACAAGGAACTACTGGAGAGAGTCCAGCAGAGGGCTACAAGGATGATGAGGGGACTGGAGCATTTCTCGTATGAGGAAAGGCCAAGAGAGCTGGGGCTGTTTAGCCTGGAGAAGAGAAGACTGAGGGGATCTCATCAAGGTTTATAAATACCTAAAGGGTGGATGTCTAGAAGAAGGGGCCAGACTCATTTCAGTGGTGCCCAGTGACAGGACAAGGGGCAATGAGCAGAAACTGGAACACAGGAAGTTCCATCTCAATATGAGGAAAAACTTCCCTCTGAGGGTGACCGAGCACTGGGACAGGCTGCCCAGAGAGGTTGTGGAGTCTCCTTCTCTGGAGAGATTCAAAACCCACCTGGATGTGATCCTGTGCAACCTGCTCGAGGTGATCCTGCTTTAGCAGGGGGGTTGGACTAGATGATCTCCAGAGGTCCCTTTCAACCCCTACCAGTCAGTGAATCTGTGAAACTAAGGGAAGCAAATGTATCAAATGCAGCAAGAGATTCCATGGTTTGCATAATCTGAATAAATAGCTCAGACACACTTCAGTGAGTTCCATCTCATACGTTCTGTCTGGACCTTTAATATTAATATTTCATTGAGAAATATCCATATTGCATTAGAAAGAGAGGGAGTATCCCATTCTCGCAACCACTGACATCATGTTGCAATATGTGGTGTACTTCTCTCTGAGTGCATGTGAGGGACCAGGAAGAAGAAATAAAAAGGGAAGACATCCCTATGGCCTTTAAAAACACAGGCTGTATCTATATAGTGATATAATTATTTGGTTTGTTTTGTTTTTCCCTATGGTAGAAAAATGCCAAGTTTCAGAATATAATTTTTAAGTCCCAGTCAGGTTCCATGTTTTGAAACTATACTGGAAAGGACAGGAGAACTGCAGGAACATTTTCCTCTGGATTGCATGGGCAAAAATTCTCACTAAATAGACAATGTTATGCTCATATCAAAGCATGCTTAATATTCTTTGGAGGGGAAAACAAAGATCTTTAATAAACAGAAGAAACCACTTCTGGGGCATTGAGCCCATCTCGCAATAATGTTTTTAAGATCAATGCACTTAATGTCCAAGCAAAAGAGAAAAAAAAGAAAAGAAAAAAAAAAGAAAAAAAAGAGGGAAAACAAAATAGGAAGCATGTGGGAAGGGAGAAAAAGGAAATTTGAGAGAGAATGACTGAGGGAACATGACGTGTGCAATCCAGTTGTTTTCATAGCTATCTTTAAGTGGGGAAGGGGGTAAATGGTGGTCTATGTCTGCTATGGATAAAAAAAAAACCAACCCTTACTTGCAAAATGGGAAATTTCATTTAAGAAGAGATCTGTTCATACTACATAATGTTGTTTCTTCAGTGGTGAAGTCAGCACAGCTCTCAGAGACAGCAGTTTCTACTAATTGGCTGTAAAATCAGTCTGCCTCATCCTTACCCAAGGACATGTACTTCAATTGTTACACAAAGAGGAATGTTGATGTACTGATGTATAACAACTCAATTCATGCTTAAGCTGAGTATCCCAGGGATTTAGCAAACTTTGTGGCATGGGGGATTTGGGGACATCTTGTCCCAAAGAACAAGGCATTTAAATGCCTTTATCTGCCCTGGCCATGGTATGGGCATACTGCATGAAATAAAGGCAACTCCCTGTTTGACCTGCTCCTAGTGCTTGCTTCCACCTGAAATAGCCATTAACCAATTTTAATTCACTGATAAAAATGTCTTTGGACCTAGTTCAGAAGGACAAAGTAGAGTGGCTTATCAGCAAATCTAACCTAAGATTTATAACAAAACTGATCTCTCGTTCAAAATCAGAGAGAGGATAGAGGGCAGCAATAACACAGCAATACATCCCTGGTGGCATAGTCATACAACAGTTGTGAATCTTATGACAACAGATTTATTTCTGCCCCTTCTCTTCTCTTTAGTGTTCTTTTGCCTGTTTCACATCTCCTGCATGCATGTAGCGTTTAGAGCAACAAAATGCTGTATATGAGCAGAGGCAGACTAATCCCACCTCAGGTCCAACAATTCCTCAATCTAACTTCAATATTTTTCTGTAAAGTCCTTATGGAGAGTTACTGAATTTCAGTCTACAAGAACTATTTGTTCCTGCTGAACGAACAACACATACTGCTACTGAAGCACGAGCCAACAAAAGTCTTTTCTGAATGAATTTATGAATCAAATATATCTACTTGGAAGCTTAAAGATAAAAGAAACTCGAAACTGAAATATGACTTCTGGGCTTTAGAGAGAGAAAAAAAAGATTACAGTCCTCTGTGACAGTAGCTGATAACAAAAGACAGATCCACACTGCAGTTATTCATTAGAGCTCTCTGGTGTTGTGTGTTCTTTTGCTTTTGTAGAGAGAAAGGTTTACTAGTATTAGATGAAAGAGACTTGTAACTTTTCTATAGAATGTGCATAATGATTTTTTGTGCTTTGGGTACAGGGATCAAATTGCAGTATTGAGGTTTGGACGCTGCTTCATGTTGTGTTACTTCTCTGCAACCTACCACCTTCCTCGAGGACACAAGTTTCTTCATATGGTCCCCCAAGGGGACCCACCATGTTAATAGGCATGAGAAATTCTGTTGAGACATGGAAGCACTTTATTCTTCAGATTCTGTGTCACATGTGTGTGATCTGTGGATAGCTTTAGACTGGTAGAAGTTGCAATTTTAATGAATGTATAGTGAGATGTTGTGTGTGTTTGTAAATATTACCATTACATGGATCCCATCTGCTTAGAGAACAGGAGCATTCCTTCTCATCCCTTTCATGTGTGTTTGTAAGGATGACTTACTGTTGACTACTTTTCCAGGTGGGTAAATTAAGGCATATGCACATCATGGATACAGTTCAACTTCCAGATTAAGACATTTAAATGTAGGTGTTGAAATGCACATGTCTGCATGTGATCTAAGTGTCTAAACTCTCATTACAGCCCGTATCCGTATAGACAGTACAGACAGCTGAGTCTCCAAACTGTTCAGATGATCAAATGGAAGCATCCACATTGTCTAAACTACTTCCTTAAATTCCACTGTATTGACTAGATCTCCACCAGCTGTAACAGCTTAGACGCATAGTTCACACAAAAGCACCTAGAAGTAGACACCTACTACACCTCCATTTAGAAAGTTTCATCTGTGAGTTGAATCCCACCAAACTAGCACGTCTCACAGGACATGTATACATGACATAGGGCAGAGCTGCACAGAAATACCAACACTAATTAGCCTAAATAGCTCACTAACATAGCTATGCTAATTCCACTATTCAGGTCAGTTTATTCATCATGCTGCGGAGACCTCTTCAATGCTACAGCTGGAAAATCTCTTTCTTCAAGGAGTATCCTATTCAAAAAATAATCTCCTAGCTTTTAAGACATATTAAATATCATTGGCATATTGAAATTCATGTCAACTGTTTTGCATGTGTGTAACACCTTGGCTGTCTTTTCCAAAGGATACTTAGATCATGAAGAGGACCGAAACAGAACTGGGCTTAATACATTATTGAAGAAGGTTAGTTAAAATAAAGAGTGAAGTTGCTTTGACATTCCCAAATAATTTTATTCAATCCCCACACTAATACACAGAACACAAGCAAAATGCTATGAATGAAATTAAAAATTCAGGGAAGGGTTAATTTTTTTCTGCAGTCTGCAGAATTTTTTCTGCATGCCCCAGGCAAATTTCTATGCATGTTAGCAAGGTCCTTGTATCATCTCTGCAACTTCTGTAAGATTAATCTCATCCACAGGTAAATATCTTGAAATACTGATCACCTCAAGGTTTTTTTTACACCTATAATGATCAATGTGCACTGGTTTTAATAATTAATCTGAACTATTTCTGCATAAGACCATGTTAATTGTGTACAGAATGATCCCTTCACTGTATTGCTTATAAAAGGAGTCTTGGATGTCAGACTCCTGTGTAAGTATATGTGTCAAGACAGACATCTGCTCAGATGAATCCCCACCCATCAACATAGCTCTGCCTCCTCATGTTTCACACCTACCTGTAGGCAGAAATCTGGACCAGTGTTAACAAGCAAACTGCAATGATGAGCAATCACTAGGATTCCCCTCAGAGATGTCCAACCGCCTCATCATTCTCTGCTCAGGGTACCTCCAACACACAGCTGAAACAGTATCTTCCCTATCTCCGATTACTTGATGTCTACTGGTGCAGTGACAGCTCTGAGCTTCTCTGTCTTCTAGGAACAACAATTACAAGTCGACCTTTGCTGTATTTTCCAGTAGTCTAATTTATCCCATATATCTCAGGCTGAACTTAGAAAACCTCAAGTAGAGGTCACAAGGCAAATGATGGATTCTCAAACTCGGATATACGTCCATCAAGTCGTAGACCAGGTCAGAGCTAGTTCTCTATTTCTGAATTATTAATTCCTTTAAATAATTAGCAGACATGCCACTCAATTATCCTTGATTTTTCACATCCCATTTAAAGGTCACTAGGTTTTAGAGTCATCCTTAATTTGGCATAAAAATTATCTGTCCTTCCCAGCTCTGCCTTTACATCCCTGCAGTCTGAAAAGCACAAAATTAACTTTGACAATGTTAACTCTTTAGTACAGAGGGAGGTAGCTGTGTGCATCCTTTCTCTGCTCTCACTCATGGCAAAAGACATTGTTCAATTATTTAAATCTAAAGAAAATTGCATTTCCTCNCTCCTCTCCTCTCTTCCTTTCTCTTCTGTATCATATTTCAATATTTATACTTATTCAATGCATCTGGACAAAAGTGACATCAGAAATTGTAATACAGTGAAAAACCCTGCTATCTTGGATTCTCTCCTACTTTATCCTTGTGACAGTTATTTGACAATAGGAGCTAACCTGATAGTCTTCTTTATTATGTCCTTTGGGTCACAGAGAAATGTGATTTTTTTCACAGATCAACTGAGCTTTCAATATGCAGAATAAAAAGGTGAATAATCTTAGCTATGCTGCATGACTGATGTCTTTTCTTCTTTCCTCTAGGTAACCCCAAATTAAATTGCCTTCAGTAAAAACATATATATAATATAATTAACCTTAGTGACCCTGTTATCCTCAATGTCCCTTAATCCACCTAGTACAAAATGAAGAGAAACATTTCTTCTTTATAATGACTAAAAGGTCTGTAATGATCTACAGAGTTATCCAAGCATCACTGTATCATAGGTAACAATACTGAACTCTTGTCAAACTTGTGGCAGTGGTATGGTGTGGAATGACAAGCCTTTGTGATATTGAGGTGTTAGTTCAGTCAGTATCGCCTTGTGAATTGCTTTTGTAGCTTGAAACAGCTGGGATTAGTTTGAGTTGTAACTCTGTCACAGACTGGGTTGAAGACTCTGTGCACATCACTTTTCTTCTATGTTTGTTACCCTGCCTGTCAGCTGGGATGATAATTCCTGTCCACCTTACTGGAGTGCAGTGAAGATTAGGTAGTGATTTAATATATATGTTTTCACATGATTTTCTGAGATTACAGGCAGGTACAAAACACCTAGATGCTAATAGTTTGGTATCTCTAGAAATGGATCATACCAGTGCTTGGCATGACTGTTCACAAGAAGATAATGGGTTATTTGCAGAGTAATACTGGGGTAAAAATAGCCGTGTGTTTGGTTGTTGTCAGTTAGAAGGAAGGATGAAGAAAGTAATTTGGAAATTGTTGGTCTAAGTTTAAAAGCTGAGGTACCAGTTATTATCACATTTCTTTCTTCCATTGTTACCTTCCCCAAAATATGAGGAAGTAAATCCTCCATCCTCAGTCTTAGAAAGATCATCAATTTAAAACAGAGATGTTGCCATAGGACTAGGAAAAAAAACCTGAAGATCCTTGTCCTTTTGGGTGATTGTTGTTGGCATGATTGTAACTATCATTATGGCAAAATATTTCTTCATATTCAGAATTCATTCACATCTGCAGACAACAGTTGTGAGAGCGCACTCTTTATTTATACCACATTTACTATGTGAATTTCCATAGGACTCCAGTTCAACCAAATACCGGAGTAGCACTAAATGAAGATGGTTGCAAAGATCCACAGGTGAGTCTAGACATCTAAGGAGATCATAATGTCAACACTGGATACCATAAAAGTCACTGGTCTTACTGTAACTGAAGCCTAATTGCTATTATGGTTAACTTTCATGCATTAAAGCAAAGAAAAGCTTTCCCAAACTCTTCTGGTCACCACATTGTCATGAGCTCACCACAGAGTTATCTTTGCAGGTCACTTTGAATCTTGAATTAGTAAAACTCCTTCATTTTCTTAGCTGTTCTTTCATATCTGTTCGTTTTTTTCATTTGTCTTTTCTATTGCCATTGAAAAGAAGAGAAAATCACATATAAAGAACAATTCAATGCTTAAATGGTTTGTGTTCACCTTCTTTAATGATATCAAGGGTACCCCAAAATAATTAGATTCTTCAGTTGCTGGGAAGGATAAGGGAAAGAGAAACTAAAGATAAGTAAGTCCTATGTTTCCTGCAGAAATTTCATTTCTGTATAAATCAATAAGAAATAATTGCCAACAAGGTGCTTCCAAAATTATTTATTTTTCATTCCCTACCTGAAAGATGTCCAAGGAATTCAAGCAACTGCTGTGCCTATACAACTTAGGTAGTTATCATTCAGAAACACAAAGCCCAGAGTTACAATTAAATCCTCACTCTGCCAGGCACTGTGTGTAAATACGTCGATGTAGAAGGCACATTACAGAAAACACAGATGGGAGAATGAAAGAAGGAACAAATACAATTTCTGTGCCTCCTTTATGTGGGTGAGCCAAAAAGCTCAGCGTATTCTCTGCCACAGCACCATGCATTGATGTTTATTTTCTACAGGATATATACAGGGGTCTACACTGCCCTACAGGAAGCCCAAGCTTAACATCTTTAGATCCTATCTATCCTTTCAACAGATATTATGAGAGTTCTTCTAAGAAGGATATGGTCGTCCATTGGAAAAAAGAAAACAAAAAACCCCCCAAAACCACAACCAAACCAACAAACACTCCCCCCAAAAAACAACAAAAAACAATCAAACAAAAAAAACTCCCAAACAACCAAAAACCACAACAGCGTGTTGCTGCTTGGTTACAAGACCAGAGTTTTCTGCATTTCATAACTGTGAGGTTTGAGCTTGAGCCTGAGCTTGTCTCCTTGCTCAGAACACAGTGCAGTTGCAGAAGTGAAGAAACTCATTTGCTGTCTCATGGAGACCAAAAGCAGCAGCGACATATGGGCCATGCTTCCAAATTCCCTTCTCTTGTTTCATCTATTGGCAAATGCTGTCTATCTAATATCTCTATCTGTAATTTTTATATTTCATTACCCAAAGTGAAATCACAGCTGGGACTCATGGAAAGAAAAAAATCAGAACAAGCCTGCCAAACATGTGTGTTTTCAATCCAGGCTAGAAGAAAGGAATCACTGTGATAGCTAAAGGCAGCAAGTATCTGTACACAGCACTGCTTTCATCATGCTCTCTCTGTCAGAACTTCTTTTGATTTCTTTCCATATTCTGCTATGAACAAAGGCTACATATTGACTATGAAATGTACTGGGCTTGATTTTGAGACTCTTTTCTTGAGCTAGATGAGAAGGGACTTCACTGAAGTTGGTAGACATAATCTAGCAATTTAATACAAGAATCAAATCATGGTCTTTTCTATGCACGTATTAATGAACACTTTCAAATATCAGCAGGATTTTTTTGTTTTGCTTTGCCTTCTTTTAAGAGAAACCTATATAATAAATACTGAGCAACTGGAAAACTTTGAAATGCAAATGTAAACCCAACAAAATACATACTGATAAACTCAAAAGGAAAAATAAAACTTGCAGAGGGCTGAGCAACCAAGAATCGCTCTTTCAAAGAAAAAGTATAGTGTAGTACCATGTATTAGTTCTATTTTGGAGTGTAGTTCAGTATTATAACCCCCCAATTATCTATAAGAAGGGATTCACTGATATAGATCTTTTTATAGCATCAAGTCCTAGAACACTATGAACTCATATTGCAGGATGTTTTCTCAGCTGCCTGATTATTCTGTTTTATGAACCACCTTTATCTGAAGGATGTTTTCTGCACTCAGTTTCACTGTGGCTTAGGCTCTGGAGGATTTCCAGTACATTGAGCATCCTGGGATTTATTGAGTAGAGAGTCTTGCAGAGGGTAGAACTTCAGCTTCTTTTTTAATGCTGGGACTAGTAAAGGTGAAGCCCCCACTTCCATATAGACTGAGACTGCATCCACAACTGATTACTCTTATTATTTGTGACATACACAATGTGACTTAGCAGCTTTAGCCTCATTATGTTTAGCACAGCACACACGGGGAGAATAAAACAACAATCTGCTCTTCGAGTCACAGCTCTTGCAAAGACATATCAGTCCCAAAAGCAGGCTTCATTGAGACCTCCCCACCCTCAGAGAGAGTGAAGCAGTGATAGCAATTGCTCTAAACTCATTGCGGAGTAGTATAGTAAATGGTTATTTTGTCTGTCCCTCAAATATTACAATTTTTCCCCTTGGCTTACCTTAAGGAAAACATGCCATTTGCATCAATAAAATGGAACTCACAGTCCTCTGAAAATGAGCTCAATAACATATGCATCACATATTTTGCTAATTACTTCTGTCCGTGCAGTAAAATCTTCAGGGCAAGCAGTCTTGTACAATGTGCATGTGTAGTAGAAAGGGTTCTCAGTTAAAATTGGACCTGCTCAGAAGCACAGGTAACATAATCTAAGTAACATTACCAGTACCAGTAACAACAACAACAATAATACATGGGTTTATAGGTTTACAGCAAAACCGAAGGTGACAGAAAGTGAGGATCTGACAATCCACCAAATACCTAATCCAAATCAGTAGCAATCCAGTGGACTTCTGCAGTTTTCAGATCAAACTGTTAGTACAGGCCCTATATTTAGTTTTGAACAGTTTCTGACATAGAAGATGTAAATTTGAGGGATTAGGTCCTCTAGTACCAGATATGTAAATTCAACTTTCCCCATATTAAAGTAGACTGCCAATAAGTAATAATTAAAAAAAAAAAAATAAAATTAGGAATGACTTCAGATTAGTTTAAATTAAAAGTCTCATTTAAAAATATTTATGTTTCTTGAAGTAATGGCTTCTTTTCAAATTATGAAGAACATTTAATTTAAAAGTTCCTTGTGACATACAGTTTTATTTTGTTTCTTTTTTTTTTTCTATTTTCTAACTACCCTCAGTATATGATCAGTGGAAATGAGAAGACATTCCAGTAACATCAGAAAAAATGCTGGGAAGTAAAGGAAGTCAGCCTGATAATTGCACATGATAGCAAGTCAAATCAGGTCCTTTAACTTTCCTATTCAGGCTTGAAACATTACGGTTTGTCTGTTGTTGTAAAGGTATTTTATTTTTTTTCTCCTCATTTTCCTCCTTCCACCTGCTCTAAAATATAAACAAACCAAAAGAAGGATCCTCTTTTGGGGTGAGTATTTACTACCACGTGAAAATCGAGCTTCAGCCTATTACAAGTGTGGCATCATTTATTCAGAAATGCTTTGAAAAATTGCATTCTCCAGATTTTCTGCATAAATAAGAGAGAGCTGCTTGTTTTATAACTGAACTGAGTCCTATGTAGCACAAGCCATGCTCCCAAACTATCAATTTAAGGGATTCATTTAGAGCCAAGAAGCTTTAAAGCTGTCTTGTTGACAGGAAGCATATTTTATAGCCTTTCACTTTTCCCATTGTGTAGGAAGCAATTCTACACTGGTAGTTTAACCTTCATCTACAAAGAGCAATTGTTCTTCCCATGAAGCCTGTACTGTTTTCACTTCAGGAATACACCAAAGAAATTATTAATGGCTGAAGTTACAAAAAAGAATGGTATTCTTATAGCAAAGGTTGTCAGTAAAATGCAGACAAATATTTGTTTTAAAAGTATAAAATTGCTAACATCTGGCATGGTTTTTTTTCGTTTTGTTTTTGTTGTTTTATTACTCTGCTTCCTGCTTCTCTTTTCTGACACCTAAATATTTGGTAAAACCCTTCAGATCTAACTGGCCAGACCTAGATGACAATATTCAACTGAAAAACATACATCAAATCTGTGCTTGAAGTATTTCTGAAAGGCAATCACTAATATTGTATTTCAAGACCTGTTTATTAGTGGTAAGAGATGGTATTAACCAAAGGAATAAATATCAAAGTCCACAAGATTAATTGGGTCATTCATTAAGAAATAGCAAGACCAATGTAGAAACAGTGTTGGGAAATGGTCCGAATCCCTGGCTTCTTTATTCCCAGAGAATATATTTCTCAAGGAGATTTCACGTGAAATTACATTTTCTCTGCCTCTGCTCTCCTGAACCAGGGTGTCTTTCCAGGGCTCAGACCATTTGTGGGAATTAGGTCACTATTTTGGCAACTCCTGTTGCTTTGAATCCTTTTGTCACCATAGTAGTCTCCGTACTCCTAGGCAGGTTCCCCCACCATTGAGCAGGTATGCAAAAAGTGGACAGTGCTTCCACCACGTCCTCCTCCAGCCACTTTACAGGCAGACCCATGGTCTCACTCCAAAAAAGGATGAGTCAGGTGTTCAATAGAGATGAGAGTTTAAGCCTGTGACTCCTATTTTCGCACAAGCATCTTCCTCCCGATTGCAGGTCAACAAACAATGCAGTGATAGAAACAAGATTTACAACGTACCTTCCTCCCGACCATTTCCCATAGGGTACCTTTGGCAGCTTTCTGCTCTGTGTGTACATGCTGTAAACTCTTCCGAAAGTCTTAACTCTCCTCAAGCAATGTGCAGTTAACCTAGGCGCTAACTCAACGGTATAAATTACAGTCCCAGAGCTGAATTACAACTGTGCGTGTGTCTGTACTTTAGCAACTTTGTGAACATGGACTGACTTACTTGGGATAAAACTATGCTAAGAAACATTAAATTTTAGAAAGACCTGCCTGGAAGTCGAGGCGTGCCAATGTTAAAGCATGAGAGGAATATCCACAGAGTATTAAACTGCAATATATGGAAAATAGTAGACAGGTATTTAATTTAGGCCACAAAACATTTATACTTGGCAATTAAGCACACAGAGGGAAAGATTCAGCTTTATTTAGATCTAATTGTACCCTCTTGGGAACCTGACTGATACTAAAAAATAGGTTTTTGTGAGTCCAGACACACTTATAACGTAGGGGTTAATATTCTCTGGGGTTAATATTTGTATCTCAGCCATTGAGCTTTCCTGCACAGGTATGGGTATCACTGGCAGAGCATGGTTCTTGGTCAAGCTCTGGCCCTCTACAACCTGGTAGTATTTCTGCTTCTGCTCTGTGTAATTGTACAAGCAAGCAATGCAGCCCAGGAGCATCCAGAGAGCAAAACTTAATATTGAAGATCCAGACCAGCATTTCACGAATGGCCTTTGGAATAACTGTAATGTGATGCCACAGACGAAATGACCACTATTGGACAGACCATGTCAGGTACACTTCTGGAGTGGATCTTCGGTTTATTTTCATCTAACAGAAAGCTCATCTGTTGTGTGCTCTGACAATCCAGCATAGGATTACAAAGGAATGATTGAGACAGTCACTTCAGAAGCTCAGTCCTCCAAACTAAAATGGTAACAGACACATCAACTGCTTGAATGAAGTTTCATGAAGCATGTGCTATAAACAAGGAAATATGAATTGAGATGCAGTAATTGTCCTTTGCAGAGCACGGTAAATGTCAGCAACTGCCCCACAGCTGGGTTTGGACCTTAGCTAAAAGGTAAGTAGAAGTAGCTGTACCCTCAGCATCCTAGATGGCTTGAAGACCTGGGCCAGGGGCTGCAAAGGCCTAGCTCAGGCTTGGTGAATACAAAATAAATTAATTACAAGACAAGTTTGGGTATAACCATAAACAAAATATCCAAAGCAGATGTAACAAGGTAAGGGGAATCCCATCTTAGAATACCTCCATAACTGAAAAACTGTAATTCCTAGAAAGATGTAACTACCAGGCACACCTGGTAGTGTGCCTTCCACCTCTAGTGGAGGGTGTCCCTGTCCATGGCAGGGGATTGGAACTAGATGATCTTTAAGGTCCCTTCCAACCCAAACCATTCTATGATTGTATGATTCTATGATTGTATGATTCTATGACTTGGAAATGAGCATCTGAGTCAGTCAGAGAGATTCGTTCTCCCTGCTCCTTCTGCTGCTTCACATGGGAGTTCCTGGGCCATTAAGTCCAACCCCTTGTTGCAGTATCCCACTATAAAATCCCTTTGGAAATTTATTCAGGTCTCTGTTAAAAATAATTAAGTGGTACTGCCCCTTCCCTCCCTCTCCAGGACACATGGGAACGCTCTCCTGGAACCTCAATGTTCTAGTACTCAGGAAACTTTTTAAAAGACACAACCTAAATATATCCTAGGTCAAATAATTTCTCTCAAGATAAACGACTCTCTATCAATTTCTTGAAAAAAAGAAAAGAAAAAAGAATCATATAAGCTTATCACTGAGCCTGTTCTTTGACTTTTTTTGAATAAAGTAAGAGAGATGAAAGTACTGTTTCATTATTATTATTTCCCAAAAGGCAGTGGTCACTCTGAAATTCTGGGAAGCTCTGCTCTGGAATTCTTATAGCAGTGTTTTCTCACTTCTGTTCCTCTTTCAGCCTTGCCCACAAGAGTCACAAATCAATTTTGCTCTACCTAGCAAACCTAGTTGATTCACCTATGTGATTTGCAGGAATAATGCATGTTTAACAAACAAAAAAAAAACAAAACAAAAAAAACCAAACAAGCAAAAAAAAAGCTTTTTATTGAAAAGTAATGCACAAAGGAATTACAGTATTTCAGTGGAAATAATTCTCTTGTCATCTAAATTATATTAGTAGAAACCTCTAAGGCAAGATCAATTTAATTCATTCAAATTAAAAACATTTTAAAATATGGTAACATGTTTTGGTTAAAAAAAAGCTTAGAATTGTTTCTGTCTTCATGCTGTCACTTTGAGGGCTGTAGATACTAGAGTAGGTGTGAAAACTAAGAATTTGGAATGTAAGAAATGCAAGAACAAATGCAAAGAATCCACAAATAATAATTAAAAAAAAGGTCTGATTCGAAATGTCTGAAATTTTGAAATTAGACATTATATTAAAGTAAAGCTATGGCTAAATAGAACCAATACAAATCCAAGAAGACCATAGTATATGAATAAAAGGTAAGTGAACCAGCTGAAGAAAATCCATCTATATATCTATCAAAACAAATAAAGGACAGCAAGAACAGATAAGAGATTGCTTTTAGCAGAGGATTTTGTCAATTATAGAACTAACTAACCATGGCTGAATAACATCCATGCTTGGATGAAAGATCACTATCACAAATCAAGCACTGTAGAGGAGCCACAAATAGCTGCGTGCTCAATTCATCAGTTATTTTACATGAGCTGAGCTCATCCCTCCATTCTCCTCGCAGCCTCCAGACAAATTCACTGTTTACGAGGCACAGATGCTGCACTGCAGTTTTCTCATTTTGTAGGAGCAGGATCCCACCCCAGTATTTGTACCTACCACGGAAGGAATTAGCTGAAATGAGTACATTAAAGTAGTCTTGTTTCTGTGTTTATTGCCTGCTTGCTCTGTGTGTATTCAGGTAAATATAAATAGAAGTTACAGGTACAGACTTTCCATCGTGTGTGGGGGGGCACTTTCTGCTAAAGCTACTTTCCTGCAAACGCAACAAGGCACTGAAGGCAATTTCCTCCTTAGTCTGGGTTTTGAGGTATTTAATCAAAAGGCATGGAGACCCTCTTAGGCGAAAGGAGATTCCCTGCAGACTCATTACTGGGGCTGTGAAGCTCTGGAATTACGACAGAGTTCTCCTGAGAGCTGTGGCACTTCTTATTTAACATCTCCCTCTCTGAACCTGACGAAAACATGTGAAATGCATTAATCCATTTTTTCACAAAAATAGCAGAACATGAACATATTTCACTTATAATGAAACTGCAGAAGCACAGATTTTCAGGACACCAATGAATACCTGTCTTCAAAACCTTGCCATAATTTTCTTAGTTTTCAAGAGTGTTTTTGGACCTATTAATATGAGCCAAAGATGGTGCCACAGTGCCCATTCTCCTTCTGCATGTTTTTGTCTGCTGGCTCCTCTGCATTCAGACATTAAATCGTTCACCTTCATGTGAGACCACATGCCCTAGCCATGCCACGATCAATATCCATAATTGTCTAACAGATTGAAATAACTTTGGTCAATTATGAGTTTAAAATCCCTACAGAAAATTTCTAAATGTATTACTTTATGCCTGCCCAGGGAATTCTGGGATGTATTCCTTCATTAATTTTACTTATTTGTAAAATGATTCTTTCCCTGATAGTTCTAGTAAATGACCTGTTAGAGGGTGATTGGTATTTACTGATTAGTTTGCTCAATTTGGGTTTTAATTACATGACCACACAAAGACTTAAAACTCATGTTTATGCACTTTTTCAGATAAGTGGTAGAGAGGATAAAAGCACATGTATAGATATAAACTAAAACTGAACTGTGGACATACCCTTTGAAGGGTTTTGATGAGAGATGTGGCCATAAAAACAATAGTTTGAGAACTATCTAGGAGTTTCTAACATTTTATTTCTAACCTTTTTCAAGGTTAGAGCGGAGTGATCTATTTCTAAATTCTCAGGACCTCAGCAGACCTTGGTGCTCCTGTGAGACCTTCTCGTTATTCCTGTACAGTAGCAGGCTCCCATTTTTCATCCCCAAGGAGCAAATGAAATGACCTGAGTAAGACCACAGAGATACAGATGCACATTAAATGAAGCTGGAATTCACACCTCTATGGAAAGAAAGTCTAACCCATGACACCGGATGGTATCCACTGCAGTTAACTTCAGGCATCTGGCATGTGGACCTTGATCTCTAAAATACTTGTTTAAGTTATCTTTCTAAACAATGGAATAAATACAGACTTTAAATATTTTCTTCTCCTAACACAGACAAATAAAACAGGTTATGATATTTTATTTGTCCTGTCTTTTCTTCATTGGCTACAAACAGAACCTGGAGAAGTAGTTGAGATGTCATTCTGGACGTCTAAAACAGAAAGAATGATATCCATTGACTTCTTTTTAAAAAAAAAGGTTAAGGTCTTCCAGAGGAAAATGTTACCTGCTGCCACCTCCTACTTTTGCATTCTGTAAGGACTTTAAGCAACATAAGCTCTCATTGTGACTTGTGTCAGAAAGACAAGAGCTAATATTAGTTGGAAAAAGAAACAACCTCCTCCCAACTCCCAGGAACGTACGGCAAAATGCTGCACCGCTGATCTCAACCCTATTGCTGGTAGCAATAGCTTTGCTTCTGTGTCTTGCTGTTACCTTGCAGCTGTGTAGCCAGGAAACCCACGGAGATTAATTGAGTCAGTCAAGTACGATATTAACCATATCCCTGTTTAATTGACTTGATCCTATTCTTGGTACTGCAAAAAAAATCAAATGTGTACATTGTGTCTATTAAGGATGGCATCTTTCCTTTCTGCAGATACCAAGTGCAATACTTTTTTCACTTCATAGAAAATATAAGATTTGGTCATGATTTGATCAGTTTCCAATATTTACCATGGATCACTCTACCTTTTCTTATTGTATTGAGAACGAGTTCCAAAACAGGCAATGTGTTTATATATATATGTGTATATACATGCTTTTTTATATTTATAATGTTGATAATGATTCATTTTCCTGAAGTCACAAGTGCTCTTGGCAGTGCTTTACTGAGATTCATCACAATATGTCATACACTAAGAAAATGCTCATTAAAACAGCTAGAGAAAATACTAATCTTGACTCCTAGTGGCAAGTATTTTGGAGAGAATATCATTGTTTTGGCCAAAGACAAATCAGTAGTAAAGACACAATCTGTTCTCATCTTGTAATCCAGGCAAAATGAAATTGTTGAAGAACTTTGTTCTTCAGTTCTCAATGACATTCAGGAAGATTGGGGTTATATTAATGTTTTCTATATATTCTAGTTCTATCACCTGAAGCCCTAAACTTGGAAAATACATTACCTGTAACATTAGTTGGTTTTCCAAACACATGAACTAAGAAATGCAAATTTAGCTTGTGTTAGAGAAAAAGATTCATTACAGAGCTGAAGAAAAGGAAAAATAATCCCTGCTGATTTATGTCCTTACATCATGCCACTGCATTTCTTCTAATTATGTTCACCTTCCATCTGCCAGCCTGCTTAGGCATCTTCCACATGAAGAAATTGTGATATGGTTTATCATAGTTTCTCTTTTCTTTTTTTTTCCCAAAAAATCTAAGAAATACAGAGATATAATAATAATAATTATCATAGCACTGCTTATGTGCATTACATTGATATGAGTTATCACTAGAATATATTGTATTTATTTTACAAGGATTTTTCTTTCTTCAAGGCACATGTGCAAATAGAGGAATACCTTGTTCCATATACCATTGAAACTAAAGAAGATCCTGGCCTTATTTAAGCGTTGTGGGCAGAAGAGAGGAAAAAGGATGCAAATACATAAATAATAATAATAATAGCTTGTAATACAATTGGTACAATCCTGGCTTGCAGGATTGTATTTGAAGCTGTGGAAAGAAATTTGCCAAAACCTGAGGCACTTGTGGAAGAGCAAGTTGCTTTCAAAAAGTCAGGTTTGCAGACTATCAGAGGTATAAAGACTAAAACTCTCCTAAAAAAAAAGAAAAGCCCTCCATACGCTCTTTTTTTTTTTTTTTTTTTTAATTTACTTTTATTTTTTGTCACATAAAAATGAGAGCAACTCCATTCTGGTAACTTAAGAAGGATTTACCCTTTTTTAGAAATGAAGAGTAGATGTAAGGACTCACCAATTGGAGTTTGACATTTTTTAATCCATGTCAAACACTGCCTTAAAAATTGTCTGTCTAATAATTTGACCTTACCAGAGCCTCTATAAATAAGCTTCCATAAGAGAAGATGCTCAAAACTCTAGAAATGAAGTCAAACCGACCCAGAAAAAACTTCTTGGGGGAAAAAAAAAAAAAATCAGTCTTGACTGTTGATGGATCTCCCTCTTTGTAATTGTTTCTGAGGATCTTATTCATCAGTCTTCTATGAGAACATTATGGAGAAAATGGAAGACACTTCATCACCACAGCCTCCATTCTAGTGCAGATGATCCATTTCATGTGCCATAACAGCATCATAAAATGGATTACAGCCTGGGAAAATACAAAGGGAAGGCTAACCTCCAATTATCATGGTTAGACTGAAGATGAAAAATAGATTTCTTTTTTTTAAAAAAAACACGGGCAACTTCATTTGTTTTTGTGAATATTTACCAAAAAATCCAAACCAGAAATACTTGAGGTATTTCATATTCCCGTCTCTCCAGTATCTTCTAAAATCCCATTTAGGTCAGAACTACCTGGTTAGTTAAGCCACTGTCTTGCAAGGAACCAAACACTCTGGAAATGACAATGCTACATGCTTAGGATAAAAATAATCTGGAGGATTATTAGTCTCAAATGAGACTAATAGGTTCAGAGCTTCTCCACAATTAAAAAAAACTAAACCAACATTGAATTAGGAGCAGAGTTGTCTGCATGTTGGAAGATCAGACTTCAGAGCAGTGGGAAGGACTTTTTCTTCTCTAAAACCAGTTATTTCTCATCACGGACTTGTCCTTAAACATGATGTCAGGTCTCTGTTTACAGAAACAGTATTGTACTCTTGTGGCCTATTTAACAGAAGTAGCAGATAAGAGACCCCTGTATCACACCAAATTTCCCATATCTCTCACTCTGGGCTGGTCCTATGTTACCGATCGAAGAATTTTTATTATGACCTAATGTTATTGTCAATTTTTTCACCTTTTCCATCATATCTTTTCCTCACAGTTTACCGAGATATCTATTTGCTGTGAAATTTCATCACTGGTTAATGTTATGAAAGTGTTTCTGAGGATGAAAAAATACCCCAGATTTAGTCCAGGTTTTGGTTTGCTTTTGCAGGTGCAATAACTAGATGAATAACAATCTCTAAATCTGTCTTTCATGACTACCTTGTATGGAAAATTGTTTATTAGATACTCAATTTTGTTGATGGCAACCAATAAACTTTCCTAAAATTTTTTTGCAATGAAGTCAAGCAAAAGTAACTCCGGTAGAGCCGATGCCTGTACAGTGGCAGATAGTGGCAATGAAATGGGAAAAATGTCTTCTGCCCTTTGCAGTAACATTCAATATGTGGCAGCTACTTCCCAAATATCCAAAAAGGAGAATCTCTGTTTAGAATAACAACTAAGATAGGCAAAACCTGAAGGAGGAGATCAAACAGGGAATGCGTGAGCACATTTTCTGTGAGGTTCTTGTAACCAGTGAGAGAAAAGGATCCTTCCAAGAATTTTAATACAGACAAAAGGGAGATTTTGGAGGTGAAATCAAGACATGGAGAAAGTGTTTGACCGTGGTGAAAAGGCTAGAAAAAGCAGTGAAACTATTGAAAGACAAAAAGAGCTAGGGAGAAACAATACTGTGTGAAATCTTGAAATGGCTTATGAAATATAAAATTTCATTTTAGTCTGAATTTCAGACTTAGCAGATATGTACTTAGCTCCCAGATCTCAGAATTTCCTATGTGAAATGGGGTGATTCTCATAACCTATCCGTATCTGAGTTTTCCATCTGTAAAATGAAAAAGAAGGGATGAGAGCCAAAGAAATTTAGGTCAGATGAAAGGAAAAATTGTATCTTGCAAGACATATGTAGTAATCTTAGTAATCCTTCTAATCTACTCAGTGGCTTTAGCTGAAATGCTCTCCTCTGTGTTGCACAACATACTTTAAAATAGTTGTGAGCAGCTGGAAGGAAGCCAGAGAAGAGAAGAGAAGCAAAAAAGATGCTAGAAATGTAGGAAATATCACCCACATAAAGATTGAAAAGAATGTAATTTCTGAATCTTGAGAAAAGAATGAATACAAAACTCAGGAGAAACAATATACCTGTATAAATGTATAATGGCATTGGGAAAAAAAAAAAAAAAAGAAAAAAAAAAAAGAAAGAAATCATATGTTCCCCATACTGTAGTGGATAGGGCAAGCAATAATGGTATAATATGAAAAGAAAGGACACCTCGATATTAAGATAAAATTTCTACTGATATGGTTACTGAAGCACAAGAGTAAGTTGTATGAGAATACTGCAAAATCTGCATGATAGCAGACCCTTACCTACCATTTTGACAAATACTGACCAGGAATTACACAGTTTGGAAGCTGCCACTGACATGACCAAAGTTAAATATTCATATAATAGCAAATAACGTTGCAGTGACGATTCGAACATTCATGATCCCAGCGTTGCGTGCCAAGAGGATGTTTTCAGTTATATCAGTCAGGGAACACCAGCCCACTGAAGTTTCAGTAGACTATAGGAAAAAGGTAACCTTCACTTAATTTCATTTCTAATTAATTTTTCAATGGAAATTAATTTAATTTTGTTGCAGAATTACTTCTTTAATATGTTTTGAATGCATAGCTATTATTGAAGGAGATGCCTCATTAAAATCTGTCTGTTTTGTTTTAGAGTAAAACTCATAAAATTTGCAATATTTCTTTTAATCACTAAGTTGGAAATTAATGTCCGATAGCACTATTTTCTTCCTCGTTATTAAGGGAATTGGACTATTAATAATTTCTTCACTATTTAAATTTAATCTGGAGGTATCTTCAAATACACCATCAGTGTTTCTAATAAAGGAATGAAAGTCAGCTTTGAATTTCAAAGGTGAATGCTGCAAATAGTAGGTCATTATGGTCAAGACACTTTTTATTTCCTTTGAGAGATTAGTCTACATGACACACGGATTTTAATTATAAAGCATGGACTGCATAATAGAAAACCAAATTTTGATAAAGTGAATTGCTAACATACTTTTAAACCTCTGTTTGTGAAAGGCATAAGGACTCAGCCATGTCCTACTTGTGCACGTAGGAATAAGAATATCTATGAAAAGAAATGCAAAGTCAACAGGACCTTGAGAAAGTACTGACAGAATAATCTTTCAGAAATAGCTCCTCTTCACTGCAAGGCAGCTCTCCGCTCAGGCTACCTCTGACTTATTTTCTCCATTTTAATGCTGAGAAGTGTTTCTTTTTGTGTAGTCAGCCTCTCTCGATGGATACAGTGAGCGCTCCCCGGGCTGAGCGTGACGTGCCAGTTGCGTTCAAGGAGACACTCTCTTCCTTCCCGAGGGATCCATCAGTTGCTGTTGCATTAGGTATGACTGATATTAGCAGCCACACCTCAGGGTCAGATCCCCTTTATTTCAAAAGTTGTATTACCAAGGAGTTCTATTACTGAAGTTTTCAGTTTTGCTGTTTCTTTAATTCCATTTAATCTAATTTCAGACTGGATATTAGTTGCAATAGTCAGGGGATCCAAGACCTAGATAAAGACCCACAGTAGTTCTTGTTTCCCTGTCCTCCTCACCAGCACGGGGACAAAAAGGGCCTCGTGGTGCCTTTTCCCTTACATCACACAGCTTTGAGGGAAAACTTGCACAGAAAAGATTCCAGAACAGTGAAAAAAGCCAAAGCACAGCTAAAGTTAAGACCTTTTAGCAGTCTCAGACTTTTCTGCAGTTTTGGGTAAGTTTGTAGCTGTGTCTTTGCTATTTGGAAGGAATTCGATGGGTTGTCTAGTTCTGATGCCAGGAAGCATGGCTGAGCTGATGCCCTTGTGCCTAAACCCTCATTCCCTCTCCAAAACCAAGAAACCCAAATCCCTTCAGGGTGGCATGTCCGTACTGCACACAGGAATTGCATCCTACCACAAGCATTTCCAAACACGTGGTTGTTGTCATGGGCTAAAAGAACCACCCGCCCGTGCACAAACCCGTACCCAGACCCCATTTAATTTACTGGCACAACCTAGACTTTCCGTCCTGAGCTTGTCTCTGTTGTTCCTTTCTTGGAACTTGCTTTGATTATTTAGATGATGAGCACTTGTGACAGCGCTTTGTACCTTCTTTCTGGTTCCCTTACACACTGGCATAGTAAATAATAATGTGGAATATAATGATGAGTTACACCGCCCATAACTGGCAAATTATATTCATTCAGATATCACCATAATGTCCAGCTTTGTCAGTGACACAGATCAAATGACCTGACATCTGTTAGAAGCCAGGATTTACATACAGAATAATTGCTTGAGACAATTGCGGTAAGGCTTTGGTAATATGGAAGGCTGCAGTGAAACACAGTGAAAGGAACTGAAAATGTGAATAGTCACCAGGATGCCTCTATTGGCCATCAAGAAAACATCTTAGGACTCTTATTAAAAACTGGTTACTTGTTTAGTACCCCCAAATATCCCTGTTGAAAAACATACTTTATCATCTGGGCTAGTATGGCAAATATAATTTTATATTTCCTTTGTGTTCCTGCTTGCACTTGCTAAGGTGCTGTCCATTTGAATACCAGATTTCTATAAAATGTCTGACTGTCCAAGACCTGAATACATTGCATAAAACACTACGCACTTCAAAGGGAACTTTTCTGACCAGGAACCTCAGCACTTTACAAGCCATGTCTGCTGCCACTGGCCTTACTGATGGGATTCATCTGTTTTCTTCTGTGCTTTTAATTTTTAACAGATCTGGGGCAGAAATAGATCACTTGTATTTCTGGCTTGTTTACACTCAGCTGAAGTATTTGAATTGAGGTACCTTTGAAAGAGAAAATGCTGTTCTCTAAAGGACCCTTTGGCTTTTTGAGTAAAACACTGCTATAAACAAATCACAGCTAGGATTACTTCATCAGCCAGAAATATTTTCTCTCATGCATGTGGAGTGTGACCAACAGATTATCTGGGCACTTAGACTTTAATGTATCTATTCATAGACAAACAAGAGAAAACAGTTCATAAGTCTCTGTATAGAAATTACTGTCATTGAAAACCAGAGATTTCAAATGTAAATTTTACTCTGCCTCTCAGCAATGTATCTGACCTGAGAAAAATGAAGTCTTATCCATTAACTTACATGGCATTGCGCAGAAAAGTAAGGCATGATTTATTATTTTTCAACCTGCACTTTTCAGAGTTA
Source organism: Aramus guarauna (assembly GCA_013400195.1). Taxonomy (NCBI): domain Eukaryota; kingdom Metazoa; phylum Chordata; class Aves; order Gruiformes; family Aramidae; genus Aramus; species Aramus guarauna. The sequence continues at coordinate 300,587 of VXBL01004419.1, forward strand.
CTTGTTATTCACAGTAATAGAAAATCATCCAATTAATATGCAGATACACTGTACCTAACAGTACATAGGAAATAAATTGATTCAATATGTTAACATACTGCTTGTCCCAATGTCTAGCACCAAATCTCTTCTACAAATTGCTCTTTGTGGCTACCTACTACTCCTTCGTGAATCCCCACATTCTTAGACCAGACTAATAGTAACAATTAATTACTGCTATTCAGTAAGTTATCATGCCTCTGCTGAGCTATGGAAACCTGCTCTGAAGTTGCTCTTGAGTCCTAAAACAAGAAGTAATATATATTACTTCACATATGTCATGGCCTAAGAATACATGTACACAATCGTTTACCACAGCTCTGCTAATGAATGGTAACTCATTAAATAGCTGTAATTTGGTGATCACTCTTAGCCTACCTTCTATCTAATTTTTATGTTTGTGAGACAGGAGCATTTTGCACCTTGTGGTTAATAGGATGATGGTTCACCACCACGGCACTTCTCGGGTACACAATAGGATCTGTGTTACAGGTTCAAGGATGAACCTCCCAGAAACCTCAGTAGGATTTTCACTTCCTAAAACTAAAAACAATTTTACCCTAAACCATTAACTCTTGACCTAAGATGTGGGGACTGTGAGAAGGAACTTAGGTGGAAGAAGGAGAGATGAAGACAAGACTCTTCAAAAAACTCCGAGTCTGTAGGTGACCTTATTATATGATATCCAAAGAAGATGAAAGAATTTGCTGACGTGAAAATGAACAAAAGAGAGTGAAGATTAATAATCCACAGTCGCACAAAAGAAAAAGAAACGCCTATAATGTCTTTAATTTGTAACTGTGAACGATACCAAATAAGATTCTCATTTCTCTTGACAAAGGCATGAGTCTGTATTGCTATCACTTATTGTTAGTCTCTTTATTTGCTTAGTACTAGGCAATTTGCATTAAGAGCCTATTTTTCCCTCTTCTATTTTGTTTGTTTTAGCAATGAATTTATGTTCACGGTGGGAGGCAGCATGAGAAGCCCTGGATTTAGCCACAGAGAATAGCAAGCAGTCGGCAAATTTCCTTTTCAGTCTCCTGCTGATTTGCCAGAAGAAAAAAGATCATTTAGTCACCGTGCACATTCACATCTCATCATCTGTGGTCCCAATGGGGGGGTCAGTAAAATGTCAGCAGGATTGCCAGTTAGTGCTAAACATGCTGCTGACTTTTTGGGGGCTTGTGGATCTTCAGGTTTAATTCTCAATTCAAAAGCCCCACTACTGCCATGCTGTTTGCACGCTATCTCACTGATTTGTGTCTGGTTGACTTGCTGTCTTCTTCTGGTGCCTCAATATTTCTGTCTCTTGGGAAACCACCAAGGCAGGGATGACTCTACCTATATGTCTGCATAGTGCCAAGCTTATTGTAGGATCTCGTTTAAGCAAAAAAAACCCCAAATCTTCTTCATTAATCCTAGTTACAAACTGCCTTTACCAGAGTAGAATTATCAATAAGCGTTAGCCCCTGCTTAATTACGTTGTACTGTCACAATGCTCTCAGGCTCAGCAGATGTGTCTGGCAGGTGGCTTTGACAGAACTGATCACATCTGATTCACTTCTTCACCTCTGCACAGACGTCATTTTCTGAGTCTTGTTATTTTTTTTAGCAAGCATTAGCTCAAGAAGGCGATCTGGTATAATGGAACATGCACCTGCAGAGCCTGGGACACTGTGTACTTGCTATATAATACTGATCTATTCAGCAGAGCCATAACTTTTGTAAGGTGGTAGTATTCCATGATGCAAAGAAATGCCCAACTTTCCTTTAGCGTACTCCAGAAAAAAATAGATCATTCCTTGCAAGTGAGATGATAGCTCAGATCAGGCAGAGAAGTTATGGGCTTGCTGTGATACTAAATTTACCTGAGGTTATTGTCTCACAATAAACTATGTTAATAAATCCTCTTACTCCTCCCGAACTGCACATCTCCATGCAAACTACCTATGGGCCAAAACAGTGCCAGAGATGAACAATTTAAACATACATGCATTCAGGTTGCAATGTTAGCGATATTCCCAAGCATCATTTAATTCATTTGTATAGTTGTTAATAATGTGTCTACCGGCTGTAGGGGACTCCAGAGTGTTGGTAATCAAATAATTTGCATAAAATAATATGTCCAAATACCCTTAAGTAGATTTGGGATCCAAATTTTCTCAACTTCTGATCAAAGCCTCTGATTACTGAGCCATTCAACAAATGAAGACTGCCTGTAGTTGTCTTCAAATAGATAGACTTTCTAAATTAACTACTAAAAAAGCAAATTAGAGTGTAGCACCTTCCTCCAGGTCAGAAAAGGCCAGCCTAAGACATACACTCCAGCACAGGTTCAGCCACTTGCCTAAAGGCTTGGTTTCTGTAGACTCTTTCCATAGTCATAGGAGTCACATAGCCAATATGGGACATAAATCTCCACCTTGAAGCACAGTGTCCCATTGACTGCTTGGAGACTGCCCAGGGTGACTGATTTCCTCAGGTAACACCCCAGTTAAATATTAAAACTTAGATGCAATGATTCCTTCTCAGGGTCACAGGAAAAAAAAACCCCACTCGTATAAATTCAAACAAATCGGGATCAAAGTGGTTTATTGATTGATTAACAACACATAATTAACAAACAATCAGTAAATTATACATCTGGCATCAATATAGAGAATACAGTAGATAAACTGCAATCCTAGTCACTTACAGAATGTAAATGAGTATCTAGAAATTTCTAAACAATGAGAAAGCCCCCCGGGATCACATCTGCGTGCTGAAGTGGGGTGCCTACGTGCTGCACCCCGCAAGCTGGGGCAGGCTGCACCATCCTTAATTCCTCTTTTCAAGCTGACTCCTCCTTTTTTTTTTTTTTTTAAAAAAGTGTCATCATAATTCCCTGGTTTAATTTCTGTTTAATCTGGCTGATGGTTGTCTTCCCTTTTTGGGGTTAGCCGTTTGGGGGCAAAAACCTTAAGACAATTTTGGGTGGTCTGTTCATGCACATTCCTATATCGCCAGCTTTTGCTTTCTATGCCACATGACATGGTGGGAAAGCAGGGGAATTCCCTCACCACCCTCATGTAACCCATTTGCTGATGTGGCCATCTGGTTCATGCTTCAGAAAAAAACCGATGCAGGCAGCAGTGTTAGCAAATGGCATTTTTCACATTATCATAGGAAATCCAACAGCAAAATAGATGCTGTATGTCCAGGATGCTCCTTTTGGATCTTGGTCATATATATTTTTTATACGCTTAGGCCATGACAGAATGAAAAGAAATTAATCCTGGCTATTTTCAGTGAAATAACTTAATAAATCGAGTCAAGGTCTTCAACTTTTTTTATTTTATTTTATTTTGCAGGTATTTTTCACTATATCAGAATGGATCGCTTTTTCTTTATTTCTTGAGTAAAGTGTAAAAATTACTATGTAAAGAGATTTCATTTTAAATACATGCTTTATTCATTGTGTAATTTCCAGACAATGCTTGTCATGGATAATTAGGTAGTCTATTCTTAAATTATGTTAAGACAAGCAATTTATACTTCCAGTTCTTATTTTAAATTAAATGTGGATATGCATGCATGTGGTTCTACATGAATATGTGTGTGCACATATAAATACGAGAATCCCATTCAGAGAGTGAGATCCACTCTCCCTCCTCTCCCCAAAAAACCCGACACACCGAGTCTTACCTCAAAGACGTGAACGCGTGTGAATTTGAGGCACAACATGAAGTAGCCGACATTTCTGGAGGAAAAGAAATAAATAATAAGCAGGTACAACCAGAATATCAGAAGTGACTATCGGGCAACAGCGCTGCCTGCTTTAAAGCGCCTGAAGTCCCTGTCAGTTTAGAAGAAAACAAATGAAACTACCCATTTACCTGGTTCTCTAGTGCAAACTCTAAATGACTTCGCCCTGCTTTAGTTCCTCAGGCAAAACAGAAAATGTCAAGACCGAAGAAGAAGATGTGCCGAGACTCATGACCAGAAGGTTTTCAAGCCGGAAGGCAGAAAAGGATCCCTTTGTGTTTGAAGCAGCAGAATAAATTGCACATGCCTCAGCCTAGAGAGCTGCGGGTTGGTTTGTTTCTGAGTTCAAGAGTCCCTAAACACACCAGAAAAAAACAAGCTTTGTTTGTTCTGATTTTGTTTCTATGTGATAATAAAAATGAAACCTTTTTCATTAATCTAAATGGTCAGGTTTTGCTGGCTTTGTGATTTGTTTACTAGAACCTGGGGTAATGTTTCACTGTTTGGAACTAAGATTTGTCTCCAAGTCTCCAGTAAGTAAGATTTTTCTCTCTTATACTCAACACCCTAAAGGGAGGATTTGGGTGGTGGTTTATTATTATTATTATTATTATTATTATTATTGTTATTGTTATTGTTATTGTTATTATTATTATTATTTTGTATGGTCCGAATTAGAAACCGTCCAAGTCCTTAGCCTGCAAAGGCCAGAAGCACGCTGAAATTCAGACCACTGAACGCCCCTTGATGCTACGGGGTAAAACCTCAAAGCCTTTGCTCTGCGAGTGTCAGGGACGGTTGAAAGGCCGCGAACACCCTGACCTGTCTCTCGGGGCGGTGTCACAGGCTGCTGCAGACCACAAATACCCTGATTTCTCTCAAACAGCTCCTGGCTGCCGCGGAGGTGTGGGGGTGTGGGGGTCCGAGATACCTCCCCACCTCTGGTAACGCTCCAGCGGCTGCTCTGGGCCTGACACCCGGGACCCCAGAAGAGCCCCGCACCCCAATTTCAGAACTCTCTAGAATATCAAACCCCTGAACCTTCTGGAATAACGGACTGCGAAATGTCTGCCTGTTACTGCCCGAGGGTGGCCCTCAGGGCGGAATGGAATGAAGGCGGCCATGTGTGCAGCGCCGATGGCGGCCCATCACCTGCGGATCTGGGCCCCCATTGCCGCGATGGCTTCGTGGGATCCCAGGGTGGTGAGACCTGTTCCATCCTCTGCTTTCCTCTTGAGAAAATGACGTGTTATAAAACTGGTTGTTGCCTTTGCCAGATAAATTTGCCTGGCTGTTGGTTGTACTTGGTGTTTGTGGTGTTTTACACATTATCTGTGCAGTTGCCGGTTGTTGGTGCCTAGCCCGTAGATCATTAATAAAACCATTACACTGCTCCTCTGAGTCATTACTGGGGCTCACTCAAGTCGTGGCCCTGCTGGGTGGGACCCCCACTTTTGGGGGGGTCAAAGATTGACCTCCCTGCAGCCCACCCAGCGGGACAAGACAGCATGAGCCACAGGTGGCACACAGTATTTCTGACCACCATGCTCCCCTTTCGCTAGTGGGTGTGACTGGCAATAAGTTGACATAAAGCTGGTATAATGTCAAATTTGGAACTAGTATGCAAATTGACTATTAATTGTGTTGCATTCAACTAGCCACTCATTCCTCCTAAAACAACTGGCTAGGTAATAACAGCCATTAAGTGAGCAATCTGGCACCTTGGAGATACTTGGGTTTGGGCAGATTTTTCCTGGGATAGGCAAGAAGGAAGGATGAGACACCTCTCATGCCTTCTGCTTTTCTTGTCCATGCAATATGCATTTGAGAGGCAATGGACAAGTTTCATGTCTATGAAAAATTTGGAGTATTAGAGCTTAACTATTAGATTTAAATATTATTATTCAATTATCGCTCATTAGCTGTATCCCAAAGTTACAGCCAAGTATGATTTAGCTGAAAGTACAGGGACAGTTTAGGCTACTGAATAATCATTGGATAGGCCTGTCAACTACTGTACTATTTTTTTTTCCAAATCTACTGGTATGGACAGATTGTTTTCCATTTCTGGGAATAGCAACTGTTCCCAGAACCAATACATCTTGTCCAGCTGTGGACCCAGCAGTAGCATGCATTTCTGCCTGTGGGCATGGATGGTTGGCAAGTGGTGGACATGTGCAGTGGTCCTGTGAGGATGAATTGGCTGGTCCTTCAGTCTTGCCAAATGGAAACCCAACTGGGATAGCAAATGCCATAGAGCAAAAGGCATCCTAGTTAACATTTGCGTACAGAACTGCTGAGTCTTCATTTCTCTGAGTTGCAACAATGCTGAATTTTCATCTGGTTAAAAGTAATTTATTTGCTGGGGTTTGAATTGACTACCATTACGGATTCACTAGGGGATGGTGAGAATGCTACAGTCAGATGTCAAACTACAGAGCCAGTTTAGATGAAATCTGGAGGCTGGTGATACACATCTCAGAATCTGCTGCTGGTGGGTGGCTGGAGGATTATTGTTTCAGGCAAGAGATCAGTAAAAGCTTTGAGATGATTTGCCTGGTGGTAGCAGTAATTATACCAATAGGAGTGAAGTGACTCATAATCATGGCAGTAAGCCAGACCCTCTTAACACTCTGCAGGGAATCTAAAGGTCACCCAATTTTCAATTAATTTGTTTCTGGGGGTTGACACTTTTTTTGTGGCTTCCCTAAACTGTTAGGAAGGCTTTCTTTCCTGTTTTTGCTACCTTTTTTACTGTGCTTTGGGGGTTTTTTTTGTTTGTTTGTTTGTTTGTTTTTGTTAAATCAGAATGCATCCTTTCTCTGTGTTGTACTTGTTTTTCCCTTTCAATAGGAGCAAAAAGGCTACATTTTAATGTCCTTATCTATATACAGATATACTTTATCTTTCATTCTCCAGTCCTAAATAGCAATATTGATTTAAACATCTCTTTCTGATGCATCTTGATAAAATGAGGTACTTGCATATTTCTTGACAAGGTGATGCCAGAAGCAGACACTGAGTCTAAAATGCAACACTGAGGGAACATCATTCTTCTGGTTTTCATGGATTTCAGATTATTCGGAAAAGCATAGTAATCGGTGTTTTTCATTTCTTCCAGATAGGAATCTAAAGAAATAAAATTACTTTACTTAGGGGTGGAGAAGAGAATATTTCCGATGCAGCATGAACCATTTGAAAGCCTTGTTTTATGTCTAAAACATACTACATGGTATGACATCTATCTCTGTCCACAGAATATAGAATAACTGATGATAAATTGTTTTTAAACAATTACCTTTTGCATTACTGAAGGTAGTTATGAGAGCCACACACAATAACCCAAGTAAGCAAGTCTATTTGAACCTTGGCTTCATAGATCCCAAGAAAGCAAAAGAAAACATTGTTGAGAAACTATGATCAGACAATAGGAAATATTGTTGAGCAACTATAATGAGCTAAAGACTCTTGGCTACTACAGTTAAAACAAGGAGTGAATTGAATTTCTATGAAAAAAAGACTTTCCTAAACATTGATCATTTTTATTTTATTTATTTTGATATGAGTCAATTCTCAGTTTTTTAAAAAGTCATTTATTTAATTCCAGTGAATTGAAAGTCTTTGTTGTATATACTTATATTCTAATGAGTCAAATATGCCTTTTCTAATGAATAGCAATAAAAGACAGAAGCAGCAGTCTGATCTTTACGTACAATAATAATGTTTCTTGGATTCTGCACAGATAGAGATGAAAAATGTGAATGTAAATGTATTTTATTATTGCCAAAAGCTGAGCACTGGACCTTGTGTCATGTGAACCTTTCATGATCAAGTGTGACACTCTAGAGATTGACCACATCCATCAGTTAACATTAACCTCAGACTTGAGGAGTTTTGTTTGACCCACCAAGGGAGGCACAAGGCAGAAAGACACAGTTTGTTTTATATGCATTTCCAGGGTTGCCATCTACACTTTTCCAATGTTTCTGTTTTCCCCATGCTGGTGGGACAAGGGTGCCTGTAGACCAAGCAGTCTCCAGACTGAGCCACTCTGTTGATACATACACAAATTCTTCCCAGCCAAAGTAATCACTGTGACAAAGCCAATGTTAATATAGTTCCCCAAGCTTAATTTCAGAGACTGGCAAAATGTAGCATTCATAAAACTAAAGTGTCCTTCCCTGTACTTGTCAAACTGTTAAGAGGAGTGGCTATAATCAAGTGAAACTTCTCACCACTCCATCCTGAGAACTTACCTCTTCATCAAACCTAGCTGAGAAAAATAACATCCAGTTCAATTAAAATAAACTGTTGCTTCCCCCTTATACTCTAATCTTTTAAGGCACTAAGAGGATTTAAGAGGATGTGAAGTAAATGGATTTTTATGCTCACTGGAATAGCTCTAGCTGAATTTCAAATTCTTTAAAGCTTGAGTTCCAGTGTAATGTGATCATTGGTTTTAGTACTTCGGGGAAATGTTAAGAGTTTTTCCCAAATTATAAACTAATAATAATAGAAATAATATCCAAGAATAAATATTGTTCTTATTAGATTAGCCTTCATTTGCTACTGTTGTGCTTCCCTGGGATTTGAATGTGCAGATGGTTTCAGATCTTCCTGTTTATTTAGGGAGAAAGCTTTGTTTCTCCCCTTTTTACACATGCCTGTTAATCCAGCCCCTGAATAAAATAATTCTATTTCCAATGTTATGTCACAGCAATTGAGAAAAAGAGAGAAAAGCAAGGGGAAAAAAAAAAGAAAGAAAGAAAAAAAAAAAGATGTTACAGTCTTTTGGCAGAAATAACAGAACTGAAGAGGTAATGGTAGCAAATTTGAAACTTATGAAATACTTTGAATGACACATTAATAATGGAGAGGAGAGATCCAATCTTTGCAGGTTTTGGTTCTAGAGCAAAATATTGCATTATGCTACCTCCTCTGTGTAAAGCATGTTATATCATTTACGTCAATTAAGTGGAGGTATTAAAAGACATTACAACTGCAGTTGCTCTATCAAAATAAGGACGAAGGCTGAGGCCTTCATGTTGTGAGTGTACCTTTGTCACTGTTCAGTCACCTGTTAAAATAACTATTGTACACTTTTTGGACTCAGTGAGTGCCCCTAACTACTCTGATAAGGAGTTCTGGCTTATCCAGATTAGCTCCAAATAAAATTATTTAAATTCTCTGAACTTCTTTGAGGGTGAGGTTAATCTCCAGATAGCTGGTTTCCATTTTAAGTTCATTTTCTGTTTGCCCTATGACAATCATGCAGACATCTAAGCATCCTGGTTCAGGTATTTTGGGTTGTTGAAGTCAGATATAAGTACCAATATATAGTGAGACAAGTCAGATTTCAGGTGCCACAGTGATAAGCTATTATAGAGAAACATACCTGAACATCTTTAAATATCTCGGATGTATTCCAAACAGGGGGTGATACAATCCATTTTCTGAAAAATCTTCAGTGTATTGCCATTTGGCAAGGCTGTTTTTCTCCTTTACTCACTCAGAAATCAACTAGGAACTACTTCACTGAAATAACTAATTACACATCTGAAAAACCGTGCAAGAAAAAATGTCCTTGGGCCACTGACCCAGCCTGTCCAGATCCCTCTGTCGAGCCTTCCTACCCTCAAGCAGATCAAAGCTCCCTCCCAACTTGGTGTCGTCTGCAAACTTGCTGAGTATGGACTCGATCTCCTCATCCAGATCATCGATAAAGATATTAAACAGAACTGGCCCCAGTACTGAGCCCTGGGGAACACCACTTGTGACCAACTGCCAACTGGATTTAACTCCACTCACCAAAACCCTTTGGGTCCAGCCATCCAGCCATTTTTTTTACCTGGCGAAGAGTACACTTGTCCAAGCCATGAGCAGCTAGTGTCTCCAGAAGAATGCTGTAGGAAAAGGTGTCAAAGGCTTTACCGAAGTCCAGGTAGGCAACATATGTGAATGTCCATGCTTGAAAAAAACAAATTGATTCTACCCTATAAAACCCATAGCTCCATAATTTATATCCTATGCAGTTTAGTTAACTTCACATTAAGCAAACTATTTACTTCACTGTAAGAAAGTTTGATAGCTGAAAGATTGAAAAAGGCAGACTGCATTTTTCTGTGAAGGTAGTGTCCCCAGTTGTATTGCTTAGCTGGATTGCTTGATTCTCCTTAAAGCTAAAATGTATGTTGAGATCAGAGCCAATCAATCACAGATACTAACCAGCAAACCTTTCTAATCAGAACTGGAGTTTTGCATTTCTCTCAGCATTTAGGCGATTGCAGAGCAATTCTCTTTCTATAAATCGCATTCATCTCCTCACAGATCTGAATAGTTTATGTACGCAACAAGAAGGAAACAGATGATATGGGATGTGCTGGGCATGCTGCTGCAGAGCTTTCAAAATTACGGGTTTGGAAATTCTGCTGCATGGAAATCAAGTAAAAGAATTTCCAAGTATCTTTTCACAGTCCTTTTCCCTGAAGAGGTCATGAAATCTACAACACAGGAGGAAAGAGGAAGTGGATGTTATTTCATGACGTAAATATATGTGTGTCTCTGATTGGATTCCATCATCTTCTTAAAAGAAAGATGTATTAGGAAGCAAACAAAAAAGAAGGGCAGAACTGTAATGTGCCATTAAAAATAAAAGAAAAAGAAAGTGAAGTGTAAGTTTTTCCTGGTGTATAGAATGTGAGTTCTTATACCTGATTTCTTACCACTTGGCTGAGCTACACTGTAAATTTTTCTCAGCAGGCATTATGTCTCCGTATGTGTTTGCAAGGCTTTCTATTCACTTATGGTGCTCTGGCAATAATAAACTACTTCATAGAACAGCAGGGAACTCTTCAATATATCTTACAGAAATGCATGCTGGTTCCTGTCTTGCATCTATCAAAATAAATCCAGATGATTATGCAAACTGCCTCAATAGGTCCACTCCAGGGGAATCACCAAAGACCTGTGGTGCAAAAATTTTATTACCTTGGTGCTAGTACAGAAAACTGCATTCAGGGCAGGAGCCAATGTTTTTGGGTGACCTGCATGAAAGAAGTGTCCACTTCTTGATTATTTAAAGTTGTGCTGTAGATACTTGTTAGATTCAGGAAAGGTGAAGCTGTCATTTCCCATATAAATAGGAGTTTGTGAACTCCCTCACCACACTGTCATGAGAACAGTAAAAATTAGACAAATGCAATCCATGGCAAGTAAGGGTGTTTCCTTACTCTTGATAGTCAGGCAAAGAGTATCTGCTGGAAGATGCATAACAGAGCTGGCTTTCAGTGTCCATCTGAAGGCACATCTGTGGAAACCGCTAAATTTCACTGCCTGAGGAGTTGCTCTGGGAGATGCTGGAGTTTAGAAACACTGTTCTGGTCTACCCTGTTGTAGGGTACTAATTAATGTCCAGGTTGATTGCAGAATTGTGTATTTATATCCAAGCAATAAGGGCATTCTGCTTGGATGAGGGAGTCTTCAGTATAGGTTTCAGATCGAATGTTCTCTGTAAAAGAAATGCCTCCCGCAACCTTCTAAAATTACTGTGGTCATTGTGGTTTATGAAGAATTCATGGATTTTTACAGGTTTTGAATGACTTCAGAGATTGACTCCTTTAGTGAATTTTTATACAGTGAATCCCAGATCGTGAACTCCGAATATACCTTTGTACAATGAAATAATTTCACCCGTGGAATCGTAGATGTCTGCAGCTTGTAACATTTGGTCAGAGATTTTTCCTTGGCCCGCAGCTTGGAAATAGGTTCCTAAGTGATATTATCAGTGCATAAGTATTTTTGGGGAGCTGTCTGCAGTGTTACCCATTACCCTCTCCACTTATAAGCCAAGCAGCAAGGGAGAGACACAGATGTTGTTCATCATTGTTGAGCATGTCTTCTAGAGATTGGTGAGTTGGACATAATCTTAGTTTCTCCTAATACCTAGATCTGCAGCCTGTTTACTAACTTATGGAGATAAAGTTAAGGATAACGTAATTTATTTGGCAAAATAAACTTTATAATTTGATTTAATATTACAAACATTATTATCTGACACAAACCTTTGAATTTTCTTGCTGTAAATTCAGCAAAAGACCAAAAACCTGCAGATTAATTCCAATATGCAAAGCACATAGTCCAAGTCAGCAAGTAACCTGCAGCTTATATAAAGGTCAACAAAAAGCCCCTTGTATCGTCCTATGACACAGTTTTCATATTTTTCCCCAGACAGTACTGCAAAAATACCAGACAGGAATATTTCAGTCTGATCCTTTATGTTCCTCAAGATTTAATAATTTAAATCTAATTATCAGTCTATTTACTAAAATTATTTATGACTGACGAGATATAGTGAGCCATTCATCTCCTAGGAGATGCAGTTCAGATTCTGTACATGTCTCAGTGTTTCTATCTGGCACTATTGATTATCTCTCAGGAAACACAAGCACAGTATGTTTCCTACCCTGTATTACTTCATTGATCCCTCTCAACTGACCGCGGTCACAGGCTCAGTATGTTTGTGAGCAATGAGCAAAGAGAGAAATTCTTCCTCTGACAGAGCAGCTGTGTTTTTCTTGGGTTGTTTGGGGTTTTGTTTTTGTCAGAAAATAGGCCTGTACCCAGGGAATAACAGCCCTGGTTTAACTATGTGGGTCCACCTATGACACATGGTGCAGGGGACCATAATGAGATAGGAGAGCAGGGTATGAGTCCTCTATGCCTCCCTGCTTCTCCTGACTAAATCCAGGTACTTTTAGACCAGTGCCAGGATATTTGCATAAATCTGATTGTGAGCAGGAAGGCAGATCTGGCTCCAGAGAGCTGGCAGGCTGCTCTGTTTTTGGCTCGGTCCATTTCAGAATCAAGCAGCTGAGATACCAGCTGTGTCTTCTCCATGAACCTTCTGTAGATGCTGCTAGAGTGACTTGGAAAAAGAAAGTCTGGAAATCATAAATATGGATAATATTGTTGCCAAGACTTGGTTAAAGGGAGCATGTGTTGAGTGGGAGAGCAAATGTAGAGGAGATAACTTTTGCTAATGGTCTTTATTTCAATACCTAAAGACATTAGTGGGCCTCATAAAGCTTCTGAGAGAGAGGATTGCCCCAGCTTCCCCAAGGGTCATTTTCATTCCAGCTTCATAAGCAATCTAGTCCTTATAGCACTCATCCGTGACTGTGGGCAGAAACAGACTGAGGTCCCAATCCCTGCTGCTAGAATATTATGCATTTTACATGAAATCACAACTGGGAAAAAAGCATAAACAGCCCTTGGAAGTAGAGCTGAAGCCTCCCTGTCCTCCCAGAGGATATCCCCAGCCTTTCTGCGAAGGCTGCCCCTGTTTTCATGTTCTCTTTCCAGCCCAGTGAACTATGAATTCTTCCTCTGCACACTGTAAGGCTTTTCATCTGGCACTGCTGATGCCTCCTGCTCTCCCTCCAAGCACCTTTGAATCCGTTGGCTAAGCAACTTGCCAAAAACACAAGAGGCAGGGAGTTAAGTTCTGTTAAGCAGAGGAGAGAACTGAACACAGATCTTCCAAAGTTCTGCTGCCTGTTATCTGCTGCATGAAAGCATTCCCATCATGTTGGTGAGTGAGTTTGTCCTGTAAAAGCAACCACTACTACTTTTTCTGGGACGCATGGGTACTGATAAGCACATTTTGTACACGGGCTTACAAGAGTTGTGATATGAGGTTTCTTGAGCAGCTCAGTCAGTGGAAAGACTTTTTTGGAAACTCTGCTTAGGCTTGAGCACAAGTCAGGTGCTGGGTTGCTCATTGCTTTCAGAAATAAGCAAACAAATGGAAAAGTTATGGTTAAAATACAAAACATGCTGGAATGGAGTCTGAGACAGAGCAGTACCTTTCAAGATTGAAAATTTGACATTCTGGGCCAACGACCTGTCTGAATCTCATTTTTGGGGTTGAGGTCTTCTGATTCATGTGTCAGATGCCTTGTTTAGTGTCTCACAGGGAAAGATGAACCCCAGAGCAAACTGAATTATAGCCACTGAACCTTTCTCTGTACAAAGTCTCAGATGCAACCTCTTGTTGTCTTTTTGTCTTGTGCTTAACAGTACTGAAGATAATTAACCACTTACTGAAACTGTGCAAACAGAAGACTGACCAAGTTTCTAATTTGTGTTACAGTAAAAGAGGAAAGATGAGAAGACCCTCCAAATCTTGTCTACATAACCTGCTACTCTCACTACTCCTCTCCTCATCAGAAATAACCACTTATGCTGGTGTTTTACCCTAAGGGGTAAAATAACTATATATGCTGTCTGTAGTGATAAACAGATTTTCTGTCCTGTTTCTGTACTGTCAGGTATGTGCCACTACTTTCCTATTTTGGCAGAAGACACCCTGCTTTGACAGTGAGAGGGTGCAGTTGGAAATCAGCACTAGACATGTTAGGGAGTACTGCATTTATTTACCTATGATTAAACATAAGGCTGAATGCAAAATCATGGTAATAAAAGCACAAGTTCATAATCTTGACACCTATGAGAAGGACACTGCTTAGACATCACTGTAACAGGTGGGTACAGGTGTCTAGATGACAGATCATCTAGGTGAACAGCATTGGCTGGATAAGACCACTAATAGATTAATATAAATACTTTAACAGTCACAGGAACAGGCTTGGTCTCTGTAGTCAGACAGCTTCTGAATTCCCTCTGCTTCGTTAACTCAGCCCATTACTGTATCTCAAATCACAGTGAAGTCTCTAGTTTGTTTGCAGCTTAGCATGACCCTGGTTTTGGTATTGCTGATGAACCACTAATGTGAGAAAAGCCTGCCCTGTGAAAGGGAATTACATCCTCTCTTGTTAAGAAAACAAAACTATGTAAGGAATAGGCCTAGGTCAAAGCTTTGGACTCAAATTTGGCAGTGTAGATAACTCAGAAGGACTGAACTACAGAATTTCAGACCTAAAAGCCACAGTGTAGCTTCCATTTAACTTTTTTTCCCCTTTGTCTTGTAATCTTAGACTTGTAATCTTGAAGAGAGTTGAGCTATGGTGGTGAAAATAGTTTTTCTAAACCTTGTCATAGCCCAAATCAGGCTGAAAAGTTGAAATCTATCTTTTTCCTCCTTGCCTTTCTTTTCTGTGAATTTTGTTGAAGTGTTTCATTTTGAAGATTGAAGTTAACATGCTGACCTTTTCTGAAGGAAACACATTTGATAATATCCCTACTCCAAGGCCACTTAGGTTCATTTGGGAATTGGTGTGAAGCCTTCCTTTGCCTTTGCTGCCTGTTGCTGGAAGTGGCCTCATAAGTACAAGCAGAGCAGTCAAAATGAAATACCAGAAAGCAGAGAGAGAGAGAGGCATTTGCCATGTTCCACCTAGAGCAGTGCTGTCATTCAAAAATCTTGTGATGTTCCTATTACCCCCAGTTCTTAAATACTCTAAAATGCCTTCTGGATAAAATGGGCAGAGGTACACAGAAACACAGAGAATTTTTAGCAGAAGTACTAGAAAACAACAACCAAGTCTAGCCAGGAACCAAGGCATTAGCAAAGTGAGGGATAATCTCTAGTCCTCTCAGATTGTAGTGGCCTCTTCCATTTGTGATTCAAAGTGTTGAATGTCCTTACAAAAATTGTTAACAAACTTTTTCCAAAAAGTATGACCACAAAAAAAAGGTGATGATAGAAGTGTTCCCTCTTTGTCTAGTATCCTGAGAAAGTATGAGCAACAGGTTCAGATCTCTTCAGTGTTTGAGGGACTTTGAAAACCAATATTAGGTAAATGCTCAAAATGCCAGGACATTCTGTGTAGACAGTTCCTCCTCTTGAGGCTGTTCCTCTTTGTGAGGCATGATTAAAAATTAATTGAGCTGAAAGGTGAGAAAATTATGATTCTATAGGTAAGTGATTAGGCAACTTGCTGTTTCTGCTTCAGTGAATACTTCATACAAAATTATGTAAATATTCATTAGAATGTCAGGAACTCATGTCTCCCCTGCCACATGAATACCCTAATCACTAGGATCATAGAGTCTTTTGCCCAATGAATATTTAGTTCTGTAAAGTCTAGCAGTTTCAGCAGGAGGCTTAAAAGAATCTCCTCTTGAATATCTAAAACATAGGTTTTGAAAAATTAGATGATTGGGTTTTAACCCTAATCAGCAAGGGGTGGAATGAAAGCCAGATATCCCACAACCAGGGACACCACTACTATACTGAATTAAAGGAAGAATTACAGTCTCTGTCCACAATAGTATTTGTGCCAGTCCATGGTGGTGTTTTGAGAAAAATCTCCTGCATTGTGCACTGATAGGCAGGGGAAATGTTTCTGGATCAGAACTCAACATGAGATTCCCAGGCTGTGTTGAAGTACTCTAATCATGGTGGCATTGAGTATGTGAAAGCAACTGTGCAAGAGGTTATAATACAGACAGACATAATGAACACTAACAAATTACCAGTACCAGATGGTATTACCTCTAGAGTTCTACAGGAACTCACAAATGAAATAACTGCATTGCTAATAGTAATATATAACCTATTGCTTAAAACTTCATGGTATCTGAAGACAAAAAATGGGCGATGAGATACCAGTGCTTAGAAAGTTTCCAGATGTGTTCAGGGACTAACAGTCCTCTAAACTTAAGAACTCCACTGGGAAAATTAATAGCAACAGTAAGAAATTATATAATTGGTAGATGCTTGGAATTTTTTTTGAGAAGAGTCATCATGCCTTCAGCAGAAGGGATTGTTTAAAGATGTCAAGAAGCATGGGTTAAAGTGGTAGGAAGTATATTACTGTTTTAATTTCCTACAAAATTTTAACAAAGGCTTCCCATAGGCTGTGAGGACTTTGACTATCATGGGTAGAGAAGGAATACTCTAACATATATTAATCTTTGGTTAAAAGACAGGAAATCAAGGATAACAGTAAAAGGTCATTTCTTGCAATGCAGGATGGTCATCACAGAAGTTGTGCAGGGGTTTGTCCTGGAGCTCATTCTGTTCAATGTATTAAGCAATGACCTAACGAAAGAGGGGTGATCTGTATGGTGATAATATGATGTGAATGATGATGATCCAACATTATATGAGGCACTTAGGAAAAGGACAGACTGTGAAGAATTTCAGAAAGACTTTAGAGGCCAGAGTATCTAGGCAATAAAATGTCAAATGAGATTCAACACAGATAAATATAAAGTGATATAATGGAGAAAAACAGTCTTAGCATGACACATAGCGAGTTAGCCTTGGCTTACAGCCAAACTCCCACCCCGTCACTTACCCCTCTCCTCAGTGGGGCAGGAGGAGAAAAAAGGATGAGAAAGCTTGTGGGTTGACACAAATACAGGGAGATTATTTAATTTATTGCCAATGAAAGTAAGTATTTAATTATGATTATTTAATTAGGAACTACAGTAGCAAGAAACAAAAAGACACTAAACCAACACTTCTCCTTCCTTTCTCAGCCTCACTTGCTCACTGTGGAAGGTTACACTTGGTCCCTAGTGGTTTCTCTCTACTGCATCTTTCCTCTCACAGTTTTTCTCTGCTCTGATGTGGACTCTCGCAAGGACTGAAGTCCTCCAGAAGAATCTGTTCCAGCACGGCCTCTCCACATGCCACGTTTCCTTCAGGAATATCCATCTGTTCCAACATAGGGTCCTCCACGGGCTGCAGTAGGTAGCTGTTCCAGTGTGGTCGTTTCCATGTCCAGATTACACAAAACCTTGGAAGAAAAAAAATCTATTAGGGATCTGAATTTTGGATTTAGACAGTTTCAGTGATACTTAGGTGCAGAATGATGGACATATTTGTTTATACCTGGACACTGCATAGTGTCTTGGTTTAACCCCAGCTGCCAACCAAGCTCCACACAGCTGCTTGCTCACTCCTCCCCAGTAGGATGGGGGAAAGAATCAGAAGGGTAAAAGTGAGAAAACTTTTAAAAGTGAGATAAAGACAGTTTAATAGGTAAAGCAAAAGCTGTGCGCACAAGCAAAGCAAACCAAGGAATTCATTCTCCACTTCCCACGGGCAGGCAGGTGTTCAGCCATCTCCAGGAAAGCAGGGCTCCATCACATGTAACAGTGACTTGGGAAGACAAATGCCATTGCTCGGAATGTCCTCTCTCTTTTTCCTCTTCACTCAGCGCCTTATATACTGGGTCTGACATCATATGGTATGGATTATCCCTTTGGTCAGCTGGGTCAGCTGTCCTGGCTGTGTCCCCTTCCAACTCCTTGTGCACCCCCAGCCTATGCACTGGTGGGAAGCAGAACAGCCCTTGGCTCTGTGTGAGCACTGCTCAGCCAGAACGAAAACATCCCTGTGTTATCAACACTGTTTTCAGCACAAATCCAAACCACAGCCCTGGACTAGCTGCTAGGAGGAGAATTAACCCTGTCCCAGCCAAAACCAGCACACACAGAAAAGAAATTCATGAGTTCTTACCCATTGTTTTGTTGTGGTGAAAAAGCAGCTGATTGGGAATAAGGTACCTACACAGCTCTGATGAGCTGAATCTGAGTATTTGTCTACATAAAAAGCTGAGCAACTACAAACTCATTTTAACATTAAACTTTAAGAGGAAGACTGATTGATTTGCATATGTTGTACATCAAGTTCTAGGCACTGGGGTCTTCAATATAAATGCAAATTAGGTTGTCAGGTTTCTTTGCACTTGTTACCATCTTGTCTTATTCTATTAATTTTTGGATGACAATTCAGCTGACTTCTACACAGAAGTTTTTGTGGTCTCTCCTAAAATTTGGCTTTCTTCTTGTTTTATATTTTCTTTAGTTGGAATGGTAGTAAATGGAGTTGGAAGATAAGTGAGAAACAAGTATCATATTGTCAAAGACGTTTCATCACTTACTATTTCTCAATAGCATTTCCAGTATGTCTTCAAATCCCACGACTTTTAGGACTGTATCAGAGAAGCAGATACTGGGAGATGATTAAGTAATCAAGATTAGTCAGAAGAACAATACTGCAACTGTAGCATTTGTCCTGGAAAAAAAAATCTCAATGTTTTTTCTGCCTAATTTGGCAAGCATTGTAGAATTTACTTCAGTTTGGTTCTTTCAGATATATTCCAGTTCACAGAGTTTAAATCATAATGTCAAAATAGTGCCTAAGTCTCTTCTAACCCATGTGCCTTAGAACTTCAAAAAGGAGACAATGAATTCTGAAAAACAGAACCCAACACTTAAACTCTGAAACAAATCAGATGTGGTAGACTAATAATGAAATTTATATCCTGATCAAGAATACGAATACCTGCAATATTTGGAATGGTTTGTACCCAAACACTTCAGATAAATGAATAATAAAATATTTGAGAGTTAAGTATATCAGTCAATTAGTATCCCATTTTTAAGCCTCAGGGTTGCAGAATAGTCATGAAATACCCTCCAACAAGAATGCTAGTATTGAACTAGAGAGCTCTTCAAACTTCTTCTCTCAAGCCACACGAATAATAGAGCATGTCATTTTACAATTAAACATTTTGCAAAGGCACACTTTCCAGCTTACATTTATTGGATAATAGATAGTATTAAGGCAAATAATTCTATTCTTACAGCTTCACTCAAAAGACAGCAATTACATCAGTATTTGGAAGTAGTAACTCTTTTTCCTGTCTACAGGAGAGTATCTGAGGCAATGAAACCTGTACCTCCCAACATAAGGTGCCTAAGTCCCAGGGGGAAGTGTTAGAAATGCAGCCCCTTCCCCATCATTTCCTATTGTCTGGATTTGAGTCTCAGCAGTGTCTGATGTGATGTAAGCTTAGGCTACTATTCTGGGGAGATTCTTTCCTCTTAAACACTGCAGAGAAACCTTTTGCTCCAGGTTCTAGCTTTAATTTCAGGTATCTAAACTTTAGCTGTTGTGCTGGTAGTGTGTCCATCTAAGTCCTTCATCTCTGTGTCTCTGTTTCCCATATGTGGACAGATCTTAATGCCATTCCTGTCCTCATAGGTGCATTCCCACCCACGTTACATTCTGAGCCATTCAGATGTTATCCATACTTATCTGTGCATATTACATTTTTATAATATGGCCATATACTTTCTGTCTGAAGGACTTCTGAAAAGGTAATAGGAGGAAAGGAAGACACAAAAAGCACTCTCAGTGTGAGATTCTGTCATACAGTTTACTGGATTCCTTTGCAAATCACAGTATTTTATTATGTTTTCTCCTGCCAGTGGCTTAGAAAGCGTTAATGAATGAATTTATGAAAAGGAGCTAGGAGTTTACGGGACTACTTTTGAGATACTGATAATACTGCTGTTCTCTAGTAAGACTCAGAGCATCCAGCACACTAACACATAACCTGCTGGCTGAAAGGAATAACAGTACTTTTCTTATGTTCAGGAGCAAATATATTAAATAAAGATGCTATTCTGATGCATTTTTTAAGGAAGGAAAATATTTAATTCTTTGATAGCATCTCAAATCAGCAATGCACACTGTGGCAAAAGCAAAATCTGACTTGATTTACTACTGACTAGGTCTACGTCTTAAGATCGTTTGTTCAGATGTCTAAATTTAATAAACCAATTTGGTACACTTGGTATCTTTGGTGTAGTGCAGCTAGCAAGCTTGTACAATCTGATTAAAGAACTAAGAGATCCTTGGAAAACAATGTTATTCCTAGTAAAACTCAGTAAGAGAAACGAAATTTGCCTGAGATAAAAGTATAGACCCATGAATTAGGCAAGGTCTGCATCCTGTCACTGTTGTTGTTTAAAATCACCATTGACTGGGTGACAGATAATCTGTGAGGGGAACCGTCATACTCTCAGAATTTAATACCATTTTACTGTGTAGTCTCAGTTCTGCTGATAAAATCATCTTGGTGGTTGAGTTCGTTAAACTGCTGAAGATGATAGGCAATTGGTCAGACAAGCAGCGATACTCAAGGGGGTAACAGATATGAATGAAATTAATTTCCTAATATCATCATAACTATTGAACTGTCTTAAATAATAGCCAGACTCATCTTAACTGAATATCGACATAATACTAAGCAGGTGTACGCTGTCAAATGTCGTGCTGAATAACCAGTAGCTGTGACTACTCAAAGGCTATTAGTTCCTGATGTATTTTGTTTGACTATTCTTTTATACTTTTATACAGAACCACCATTATATCCCTGCACTGAAATGCACTGGAATAGAAACCCCATGAAGGGTGATGAACAACACACTGAAGTTTCTCTTCATGACATCTTCATCAATGCGGAAATCACTGCCAGTAAGAACTGTCTTTCAGCACAGTTTCAGTTTTGGTGGCTTTCTGAGTAGCTGAGGCAATGCAAAGATGAAAAACTTCACATTTACTCTAGGCAGTTGCCAAGGCATAAAGCTACCAAATAGCAAAATTACCGAAGAAGGATCACCTGGTTACTGAAAGCTTCAAAGGTGCAATAATAGACAGCATTGGGCATATACAGGTTATCAGGTGGTTGTATTAAATGCAAAAGAAGGCAATATTCTGTGGAGCTTCATTCTGGTGAGGAGGATGCACTGATTGTCAGATTATTACAAACTACATTTTTAAACAAGATCTTGACCTATTAGGCTATATTCTTTAAATAGTAATTTTATACATGAATTATACATACAATTTAATTAAATGCTTCTCAGAATTCCTGTTTTGGGTCTTTTTTTGTGAGATGGCAGAAGGCAATGCAAAATGGTTAAAGCATTTTAAAATGCTGCAGTTTTGACATTTAACTGAAACTTTGACTCGTATCGATACATATACATAAATCATATTGTTTAACTGCAAAATACAGCGATTGGGATTGAAAACTGAGAAAGATGAGATCAATTTGGTTTGAATCTTTCATGAAAAGTGCTTATATTTAAACAGTGACTATCAATTCAAATAATAAAAAAGTATACCTTATAAGAAATGAAAATACTAAGAAAACATCTTGATTTTAAGGAACTAGAGGAAGATGTCATTTTCTTAGACTGGATTATAGACCAGTATATAAAAGATGACTTTTCCTCTAATAAATTCTGGGGTGACTTTATGCTTCTGTGTTTTAAGAGACTCCAGCTCAGGAAGGCTTCAGGACCCGAGGAAGTTTTCCTTCCCAGTCCACCAGAAACAAAATCCAGTGAATTTTCTGCACCAGTGGAGTCCTCGCATCCCTACCCAATAAAACCAGGCTGCTGCAATTCCCTGCCCTTTGTCCAGCCAGGCTCCAGACTGAGCCTGTGTTCCCAATAAACACACACAAACATAAATACACACACAGAGGACCCTCCAGTAGCTGGTGAAACCCTGATCTCAAGCAGTCTTGACCTGTAATCACCTTGACCCGTGCTTTTCTCTGCCTTTGCTGCCTCCAGAATAATACAAAAAACCCTTAAAATGATGGAAACTTAACTAAAAATAGGTGTGTGATAGTCCTCTTTTGTATAAAAAATGAAGATGAAAAAGCTGACCTTCGCTACTGTGTTTAGATGACAGCTACTTCATGCAGTGACAGCTTTCATTGTACCTAAGATTTTACAATACAAACTGCAATCTGGAGAGAACCTACATCAGTGTGTTCCATGTAAACCACCACAGTCCTTCATGAATGCTACGTTGAGTCATTCATTTGTATATGTTGGTTTTGAAAGCTAGAAGAGAAACAGTAACATTTTAATGAAAAATTCTTTTTTTTTTTTTTTTTTTTGACAGACCCAGTTAGCTGTATTAGTTTTATTGACTTGGTGAATACAGCATGCCCTTCAAAAACAATCTTGTATATTGATGATATACCAAGAAGTATTCATATGCCCTAACACAAATGATTTCTTCATTGTGTAATACACTCAGTTATCAAAGAAATAATTATATTCTTATTATTCACTACTGCTTTGAAAAGATAAAATAATTACACTTTGAATTTGTTCTTGAGAGAAGAAAGAAATAAAAAACAATATCTGAAAGGACTACTCCCAACTGAAAGCTCTTCATGAAGGGAACATAACAAAATTTAAGATGTTTGCATTTCCATTTTATTTTTTGTCTTCTTTCTTAAATAATTTATAAATAATAATTGAGAGTAATGTGTTGTCTTTAATCATGGTATCCCAAAAGTAATGTCAAGAGTCCTATAAATCAAAATATTATTAAGAAAAAAATAACAACATGATTTGTCCTACTTTTTCCGTGTCTGGTCTAAGAATAGTAGTAATCCATGCTACGTCGTTCCTTAAAATACTAATTTTCCCCTTCCATTACCTGTGAGTTCGCATGGATGGTTCACAAGAGATAAATGATGGCTACAATACTAAGCAGTAATTTTGAGTAAATGAGGGTTATTGCTAGTTATCTCCTGATCTAGGGAGCAGATTAAAGTGTTTCATATTTCTTATGCAAAATAAAACACTTTTGGCATTGCCAGCTGTACAGGTATGTTTGTCACAGCTGTTGCTTTGCCTAGGCTTTTTTATTACTATTATTTCCCCAAAGAAAAAAAAATCAAAGGTTGTCCTGCCAGTAATAAACTCATTGTGAATTCGTATGGGCAGTGGACAAGAGCCAGTCCATCTAATCTTCAAATATTTCAACAGTGTTTACAGAGACTAACAGCCAAAAGCACCTATAGCTTCACCCATGACTTTTCACAAACCTTATAGAGAGAAACAACTCAAAATTACCTGCCAATAAAGTTAGTGTGGACTGTGCATTGAATTCATCTTTGCCTAACACTTAAATCTCCAAGTTCTGGTTCAAGTTCCAAGAAGTGTCTACAGAATATTAATTACAAAGCATTTTACGGCATTTCCTGGTCTTCATCTAGAAGTAGGTCTGGATCATACAACATCAAGAAATGGTAAGAAAAATACACTCTGAGATGAGAAATTAGGTGTTTCTTTGAGGATTTTCCTGGACGTATTTATGAAACAGGTTAATGCAGGTGCACACACTGATACAGTCAAAGTACAAACCAACATCCATAGTTATATTTTCTGGCTTGCACCTCTGATTTTCATTGAGGTCCTATTCCATGCCCTATTTTTCCTGTCTAATATTATCTGGACTGTTCTTTCTCATTAGGACTGATACCCGTGTCGTGGCAGGCATATGCTCCAGAAAGCGATTGAACATTTAAGTTCTTTTTCTTCCTTCCTAAATGACTGCAATGAAAATATATGTAATATCCTCCTTATTCTTTTTCTACAAAACCTGAAATTAGTTTTGTTGCCTTCACCATGCATTTTTAAGTTACATGATATCTTTTTTAATACCATGATGACCAGAAATAGAATAATACCCAAAGCCTATTTCCTTCAGAAAATCATTATCCTCTGATATATGTCTCAGAATACTTCCAGCTCTTTGACTATGTTATCTCATCTTGATGGTTCAAGCATTTTTAAAGATATATCTATTGGCAGTTTAGTTTCCCTCGAGAAATTTTCTCCTCAATAATCTCTATTTTTCTATTATTTTAATTCACTTCATAAAAACCTCTCTGTGGTCAATATTGAAGGCTAGCAGTGGGTAAAGTCAATATTATATGATATAAATGGACACTTTCAAATTACAGTGACTGTTGGAGCTCCTTTTGTCTGGTACAATCTCTGAAGTCACTGACATTATTTTGATGTAAAAGTTTTTTATAGAATACAAGTCAGCTGCAGTAATTACTCTCATGGGATCTTGATATAGACAACTGGCTATTTATTTTGGGAAAGCTGTTTGTTTTCTCAGGACTGCAGAATACAGTCTGTTCTTCTTGTCTGCTTTGTCTATCTGCCTTTCTAGGCTGCTGTATTCACCTCAGTAACCTAAGTGTATTCATATTTCAGATCCCCTTCAGTCACTAAGTACAATATTTATTTTGTTTGTATTTTGTTGGTGTAATAAACTGGGAAGAAGAATGTCTTCAACACTGAGGAAGTAAAATCTGTGTGGACCGTGATATGTTCCAAATCATGCTATCTTCCAGAAATGAGTTTTCATCTTAGAAAAACAAAGACAAAACTCTATCACATGAGTGCAGAATACTTTTCTTTATGTAATACTTAATCAGTCTTTGAGGTTTAAAAATAAGCAGTGTAATAAAATCATTTCAAATGGAACATCATCTTGAGCCTTTCTTCCTCTGAGGAAATTTTTTTCCAGCCAAGATTTTGGCCTGTTTCTGTGCTCACTTGTGGGAAGAAGTTTCACTACGGCTACATCTACACTGGCAAATTAAATGTATCCAGAGATACCTTCAAGCAATGAGGCCAGCTGGTACAGGACATCTCTTATCTTTTCTAACAGTTTCAGCCTCCAGAGCAGGATGTCTGTGTGTAAACTGCCTGCTGGAATGGCTCCTGGGCTGTTCCAGCTGCCAAACCATATCCAGAAGTTGTTCAGGGAAAGAGCTTGTTGGAATGGGCCAAAATCATGCCATGAAACCTTCTAATGCTTTACTAGCATAAGCAATCATGCTCCAGTGCCAGGGAATCTTCCCAAGCATGCTCAACTTTGCTAGGATAGATGCAGACCATGCCATCTCTCCCTGAGATGAACACTTCTGCCAACCATCTGGGCCAAAACAACTTTCTTTTTTTTTTTTTTTTTTTCTGTGAGTGCTTTTTCTTCAATGGCCAAGATAATGATTAAAGAGATACAAGAATCACTTATCCCAAAGTGAGTGTCAAGATATGTAAGGAGACGTGGTATTTCTATTTAGTTATCTGACACCGTTGTAGAAATAAGAGAGCGTCAGAAGAGCCAGCCACCATGCAAACATATTTGTATAAAAACTTCTCTGGGGGACATGAAGAATTCCTGAATTTCCAAAAGCTTTCCAAAAAACCAGACAATTTCTCTGATAATTTATAGCCTTTGACCACCATGGCTACAAAAAACCTACTCTTCTAAACAGAATATTTTTAGTTCCCCCCCCCAAAAAAAAATGCTGCATAGCAAATGTGAAGATAATAGTAGAGATGTCTGGGTTTGCCCTAGCACTGAAGCTTCTCCATGTTGATTTAAGCAACCCCTATTTACCTCAGCTATTCTTCACTTGGAATCAAAGAAAGCAAGCTCTGTCCACTGTGCTGTGCAAGGGACAACTACACTTGCATCTCTATGTGCAAGAAGTCCATTTTTCCACAGTTGAAATATTTTTATTTCTTCCTGTCAAATTCATTTGTATGCCTTAAGTCTTGTCAAACTGGCTTATATCCTTCACTTGCATTGCCTTCTGTCTTTTCCTTGTTATTATTTTCAGCTAGATAGAGGTTCTCCTTTATTCTCCAGAATTTTGTATGGCGTTATCAGTGTGGCTTTTATTATGTTCCTATTATGCAATGACGAAAGAATGACTTTGCATTTGGACCAGACAGTGATGAAGTTTGTGTTCATTATCAGTTCCAGTGGGAAATAATTTTGTACTTCTTGTCAGCCTACTGGGACATCTTTGTGCTCTGAATATGTTAGTTTTCCTCTCTGTGAGCTAGCAAGTACTTGTAGCAAAAGTGTGCTCAGATGAACTTTTCTGCTGTGTTGACTTGGGAGTCTCTGACATGACAAAGGACACAAATTCCTTATGGTGCCATAGCTGAGCCCGTGTTTTATTGATGGGGGAACTTTGCACACTTGTATCAGAGACAGTAGCAGGTTGTCTGCCCTTACTGACATATTCATATTACTCACATTAATCCTAATTGTTCTTCCTCTACTTTTGTCAGACCCAAGGGATATCGTCTATCTTGATTGCATCTTCAGAGCTTCTGTTCACTTAAGACGAGTTCCTGCTCAGTAGGCAAAAGGTACTTTAATTTTGTCCTCTCTTGTGTTCTAAATGAAAGACCTTCAAGTTCTTGTAATTTCATAATTATTTTTAACTTTCTGGATTCCTGAAGGTAACTTCCTTCTATTGCAGTAGGAGTAAATGAAAACTAAAGCCACAGTAGTTCAAATGACCAGTAGCAATGAAAACAATTATGTATTAGACCCAAAAATCTGGCAATTTGATAGGTTTTTATCTTTTAAGGTTGGATTCATTTCACTTAGATTTTAATGTATGTACAATAGTTTGCATGCATTACTTTCATAAGCTGCATGTCTCTCTCTGCATGGGTAATAGAAAGGTCATGGGTGATTATTGTAACTGGCTGATAAACTCTTAAATGAACAAAATAAAATAAGTCCCACAATTCATTTGTCTGTCCTTTCCACTTGAAAATCTGTGACTGTGAAGATCAAGTCCTGACTATACTTACTTCATTTTCCTCCAGCCCATTTGTAGGACAAAGCAAAAAAGAAAGTGAGGAATGAGATAGTGGAACATAGATTGGAACAAGCTGACCCAAGACTATGCGGGAACATAAGACCTGAGTTTCTTGTTTGCTTATGGAGACCACAGTCTATAAAAACACAAAGCGATTCTAAAGAATAAGAGTGTGATCCATCACACCTAATTTTAGATATCACTGCTAATTTTCTAGGTGTCTGCAGTCAAGAAAAAAGAGATCCAGAGACCAATTTATTCCATCTCAAGATGGAGTAAATCACTGGAGTTACCTAGTCCCCATTATTGATGGTGGAAGAAGCTTAGATGACTGACATCAGCTGACAGCTATCTTTTAGATGGCTACAAGTTGTGGCAGCAGAATATGCCCCGAAAGCCCGCGTTATATATACCATCATATGTGAGAGTAGTCAACTAGATGTGCCCATTTACCAAGGGATGAAAATTCTTTTTCAGAAAAACTTTCAAGATTCCTGTCTGCTTTTGAGCCAACCTCAAGCAAAACACCAAGCATTCCTAATGTTTTCACACGTAGGGAATGGTTATTGTCCAGTGGAAAATATGAGCGCTTTTATTCAGAAGGGAATATGTGTGTATGAATTGGAGAATAAGTGGATGAGAACTCCGTGTTCTGTAGGAAATTCAATTTGACGTCTCTGCTCAGCCTGGGTCAGAGCAACATGTACCATCCTCGATTGCTCTGTATCAGAGGAGAAACAGTTCATCTTTATGGAAATTTTTTGGCTTAGCTGAAAACTAGTTCTAGGAAACTGCCTTTGCAGAAGAGAGGTCAAAGATAGGCATTAAAAGAGGAGGACCTTTTTCATATTTGCAAGTAGGATTTGTGAAGCATAACTGTGGCAATATAATGATTACTGTGCTGCTTCTACTAGATACATTCTGTGAAGCAAAATACACAACAAATTGGAGAGCTTTAGTGCCAACCACAAAACTCTTGTTAGCATTAGATTTCCATTTCCAAAGAAACATTAAAAAAGCAAAATTTGGAAGAAGAATATCTAACCAATTGCTTTCCTCCTCATACTCACTCACTTCAATTTTTAAAAAATGTCTTCTGTATCATTTTCAACAGCATACATTTCTTTTAACAATACAAATCCAATATATTTAACTGTAACACTGGGGGTTTTTTAGGGGGGTGGGGGCATTCAGCATTGCACATTACGATTGCATAAGCACGATAGTTTCTCTGTGTTAAGTGAAATGCTGTGAAATTATTCCATCTAATCATGTTAATCATGGCAGTGGCAAGGGACCAACGAAAATGGGGCTCTCTAGTTTTAGGAAGATTACAAGTCTAGAATAGCAAGCAGTCCCTGCCTTGAATCACAACTGGCCCTACAATTGCCTTTACAATCGTGATGATTGCACAGAGGGGAAAAAATGAATTGTTCTGTCAGAACTGGCATATGCAATGACTTTATTTGCCCAAGCTAATTGTTCATACAAATCGGGTAAGCAGCTTATCAGCTGTCACTCAAATGTGATCCGTGCACTTGAAGGTATATAAAAATTGCTACAAAGTTACTTTCCTAACAATTCTACTTATTTTCAATAATAAAATAAAGAACTGGTAGTGAAAGTGATATTCATACCTCTATTAAATAGAGAAGGAGACAGAGGAAGTAGAGGGTTAGAGGACAACTAAGGAGTAATAGACTATATCACAGAATATCTTTGATGTGAAATTTACAGCAATGATTTTTCATCAGTTTATCCTATTTCTTCTAGTTTTCCTCAAGTGATCCAATTATTAACTTAATCCCAATATTAAGTGCCTCTATTCTTCAACTAAGTCTTCAGCTGCTTTATCTGTCTGGAAGTGAAATAATAAACCACCATTTACTGATCTGACACACTCTCTAGAGAGGTGTGCCGCTTACCAGGGGTTCGGATCAGGGATGTCACCAAGAGACTACCAAGCCTCATACGTTCCACTGACTATTATCTGCTACTGTTGTTTCACTGAGCACCAGTGATACAGCCAGGAGCTGTCTGAGGAGCATCAAGAAGGATTACAGAGCCCTGGGAGCAGCAGTAAGGGACTCTGAAGTGCAGGTAGTTTTTTCATCAATCCTCCTGGTCAAAGGGAAGCGGTTTGAAAGGGTCAGTCAAATCTGGTGAGTCAGCAAATGGTTACAGGACTGGTGCACAGCCAGGGGTTCAGCTACTTAGACCATGGGACTCACTTTGAGAAACCTGGTCTGCTGGGGGCTGATGAGGATGATCTGTCAGAGAAGAAGAGCATTTTCGGTCAGCTGTGGAACCTCCTGTGGAGGTACTCAAAACCCGGCTGGATGAGATCCTGTGCAACCTGCTCTAGGTGATCCTGCTTTAGCAGGGGGGTTGGACTAGATGATCTGCAGAGGTCCCTTCTAACCCGTGCCATTCGGTGATTCTGTGATAGGCTTGCCAAGCTGGCGAAGAGGGCTTTAAACTAAAGTTGCTGGGAGAGGGAAACCTCAATCCATCCCACTCCTACCAGTGTGATGGCAGGGCCAGCAATAGATGCCCAGAGCTGGGAGAAGGAGCACAGGTCAGCAGGAGAGCACCTGAAGTGCAGCACAAAGGAATTCCAGCCACTCCAGCTAGTAAGTTCATCGGGGGCTCAACTGCGCCTCTGTGTCTCTGTGCAAACACACGTAGCATGGGCAATAAGCAACAGAAGTCAGAGACGTGCGCACACCTGCAGGGCTATGATCTTACATGGCATCACCAAGAGGTGGTTGGATGGCTCCTATGACTGGAGTGTTGGGATGGAAGGATACAGGATTCTAGTACCTGAAGGGGCCTCCAGGAAAGCTGGAGAGAGACTTTTTACAAGGGCATGGAGCAATAGGACGAGGGGTAGTGGTTTTAAGCTGAAGGAGGGTATCCTTCCACGATCCTTATATATGAGTACTCTGTGTGTAGATGTATATATACGCATTTGTACACACATACATATACATGCACATAAATACATACCACACCTGGAAAAGGTCATCTTTATGTACACCTGCAGTAAAACTCCATTTAGTATGCTGACACATTCTGTAAGTGATAGATGTGAAGTATTTATTCTTTATTATTCTTTATTATTATTTATTCTTTAGCCTTCCAAACCCATCTCACTAAGACATGTCACCATTTTGTACCTCCAGCACTTCTCTTAGAATCCACGTCTTTCTGAAAGAAATCTAAATATATGAATAAAACTTTTGCCTCCAAGGAGACTGTGATTGTACATTGGGAATCCACACAAGCAATCTCCAGGCACTGACTGTGTGGAATGAATACAGTAGATGCTTTGTGGAGGGTAAAAGGAAAAGAAATAAACCATTTCAGTAACAACGCACTTGTCTCAAAGAAAGGTTTAATTATTTTAAACCCTGTTATTCTAACAAAAAAGCTCCCATGTTGCACCCCTTTTATTGAATGATTGTTCATTGATTGAATAAACTCACACCATTGCCAGTGGTCTGGTACCTGTTTTTCATTAATTGCAACAAGTCACTTTGTTGAGAATTTTGGAAAATCTTACTTCATTCAAGGTCCTTTATTTTGTCCCAGTGATTTCAGAGGGATCTGGAGCTGGATAAGGATTTGTGACATATATGCCTAATGCACTCCATTTTCCATGTGGGGTTAATCATGCCCTGATTTATGCAAACAGTATAAGACCATGGACAGCCCTTGTATAACAAACTGAGTAAAAACTGTCACAGAAAGAGAAGAATGTCTTTATCATTGATATTGTTTGAAGGAAGGACATTTGGAATGTCAAGATCTAAATTTTCCTTATGTTGGACAAGTAGGGGAAAAAAAGGCGTGGAAGAGAAATGACTTTTCACCGATGTCTCTGCATTCATCAGAGCAGGCTGCTGAGACACAAACAGGAATTCTGTTCTTCAGGGGGAAATCTGTCCCTTGCAAAGAGCAACATTTCTGCTGGTTTTGTTATTCTTGTATTAAATATTAGACATTTACTGAGGGTTATGGGGTGGGTGCTTTTTTGAACAGAAAACAACATTCTGAATATCTTGTATTTTAAATTCCATTCTAAAAATCCTTACCTGGCTCAAATGGTGAAGGCTATTAAATATAAAACCTGACTATTCAAAGCCTGTTATAACTTAAGTCACGTGCCCATTATAGTCTTTTGCTCGCGTAGGATGCCTCTGGTTGGACTGAACACGTAGATGAAGTGAATTTCTTAATTTCCTTTTGTTTTGTGCAAAGCTAAAAATAACTGAAATTTACTCAGGGGAAATAACTGCCAGCAGATAGACAAAATTTTAAAAATCAGTAAAAATATATAAATCTATCTCAGCCAAATAATTCCTTAATTTAAATAGCATCTGTAAAAGAACTCCGGAGTTCACAGACTCATTTCTTAGCCACTTGTATACATATATTTTGCTTTTCAGGCTTCTGTGATACTGTGATCATGTGGTTAAGGAGGATCCATGTAAAGGAGTTACTATCCTTACCAACTAACCCGTTACTCGGCATAACAGGTCTCACCTCTTCACATCCCTCAGATCTGCCAGTAGCATGACTTTCTGTGTCCATAATTTGGTCCGAACCATATTTACAACAACTCTAAGGACTGGGATGATGTCTTGCATCAGCCTAGAGAGACTTGATGTTGGGAAGATCACTTCAGTGCTATCTGTGGTCCAGATATATGAAATGGCATGTTTGGAGATACTTACAAACAACCGATCACATTGATAGGGACACTTGGTTTGCAGAATCAAAGCAGCCTATTTTATCCACCTATCTTGGACAAATCCTGTTCTCAAGCAGTGCTTTTCATATGTAATTGTCCGTCATACACAGACTTTCATTCTTTTTCTGGGATTTTCAGTCTTTCCCAAGTTTTGTTCATCCTTTTGAAGACTGATCACTGATGTGATCCAGATTTTGACTACCATAAGCACAAAGTCACTGCACCAAAAGAAATAGGACATTTTCTCTCTCAAGATTTGAGTTAAAAATACTAATAAAACTGTGAGTCAGATGAGGGTAGGGTTTATGGCTGACTTCTGAATACTTAAAAATTAATCTAATTTCAAAAAAAAAAAAGAAACAAAACATTTTGAGGAATCAGCTGTCCCCAATCACTGCAGTGAACATTATACTATAGAATATTTCATTAGTTGGTCTTATTCACCACTTGATGTATTTTCCACTCTCGTAACATAATCAGAAATCTTTCTGTCCCTCTCTGCCCTTCTCCCTATCCATCTAAAAATATGAACAGCTTAATACTTTTTTTTTTTTTTTAATTCCCCAAAGCTTTAATACGTTGCTATATATTCTTCAACAGCCGTCTCCACAGAGGAATATGGCAGCTGTTCAACAGCCCAGAGTACCCCACTGCATGACGTTTAAGGGGAGAAGAAGCTATGCTTGAAACTACCCGATGGATTGGTATTCAGTGAACAAAGCTTTTCAAACTGGAAGCTAGCCAGGACGACGAAGCTAATCATCTTCCTTTTGCAAAACATACCATGTGTCCTTTGATAACCATAAGTGATTAGAAATATAATTTTGCCTGTCATGCAAGAAGCATTACTTCATACTGCGAGGGTCAGTGGTGATGCAGAGGGTAGGCTGCTGCATAATGAACTGCGAACAGGCTCAGAAGTTTTCTCCTTCTTCTGTGAAACTACACAGCTATCCAGGTGAGCTTTTCCTTGAGATCTGGTGAAATCACAGACCCTGAGAAGTGTGGCTCTGAGGCATAGAAATGCTGTGAGATTAGTAGCTAAGAAGGAATACCTGTTAATTTTCTTTTTTTATGCCAGTGTTATGACCAAGGCTAATTAGAAGCTGGCAGAGGCTTTAGACATTTACAGGCAAGCTAAAGCTGAATCGACAAATTCAGAATTCACACATGGCTAGAATAGAATAGAATAGAAAAATAAATAATAGCTACATTTTTATAGTGTCTGATGCTTTATAGAAAATATTTTTTTCTTCTCTGATGTACATAAAGGAGCAACTAAATAAATTTTGCACATCATTTGATATGGCTTTCTTTGTCACTTCGCTGTGTCAACTAGCAATTTTATCACAAATCTCAAGATAGCTGATGTGTTTCTAGAGGGACATTGCACTAAACTAAGACTCCTAGAAGCCCTAAAAATTGTTTTGTGGCATATAAAATATTTAGAATATGTCCCAACCTTGCATCCTTTCCCTTGAATCTGAACTCAATTGCCCAGATGTCTGCTGGAAGCTCAAATCTAGACTGCACTACAGACAGGATCTTTTTTTATGCATTTCACTGCAAAATTGTCTGTTGACATCAGGAAGGATAACCAGGTGAGACTATTAAGCTCCTTGAGATTAATGGTATAAAGCTAATGAAGTGGGTTAGGTTTTTGTTCAATATTTATAACGCAGATAATTTAACAGTACTTCGTTCTTCTCCATGTAAACTTTTGCAAGTTCTTACCACAGCAACAGGATTTTGTATTTCACTGAGCTGAGATGGGTGAGATTTGCCTTCATTGCTTCACTTCAGAAGCACCAGCTTAGCCAAGATTCTTGCATCACTTTGTAAGAGAGGAAACAGGCTTAGAAATATCACAAAGGTTTCAACTGTTTATTAACTCCTTATTCTAGTAATTGTAAAATTACTAGTATTTAGTCCCTCCTTAGTATTGTCGCAAACAAAAATACAAATTTCAGACTCTCTCTGGAGGGCCAAATGTTTCATTTAATGGTTAGTTACTAGCAGAATCTGTTAGCAAAAAGATTTTCACCAGGTGAGCCGTGAGTTTGTTTAAACTCTGATAGGACCTTACAGATATTTAGCATTTGTGTGGAATGAAACAAGTGAAGGAGCGATCTTACTGTATGAATTAATGAGTTGTGTATGTTCCTGTTAAGAATCACAATGTGTGATACACACACACAGGTAAGGCTCTGATAACGAGTGAATGTCGCAAACATCTGTCTTGACCCGAGCAGGGATAAACTGATAACAAGGGAATGTTGAGGGAATGGCAGAGACATCCATCTCAGCCAAGGACAGAACCAGGACACCGTCTTGCGACCCCCTTCCCCTTTTCCTGAGACCTGCAGACAAAAGACCATCTGTGTCCTCTACGTGCGTGCCCGTGAAAGGCCATCACTCAGTCAACCCCAAAGTGGGGGGACAGTGAGACCCCCCAGGACCCCTACTACCCACCGACTCATTTCTGGAACATTCCTGAGCACATACTGTGCCTGCTCAGTGGTGACAGACCCCCACCTATGCGGACCATTTTGGGTTATAAAAAGGGGAAACACAAGCTCTCGGCACGCGCCCACCACCTGATGACTACAACTACAAGCAGAGAACATCGCTTGTACCACCAAGGGTGGTGGTATCTTTTCTCTCTCTCTTTCTCTCTTTCTTTCTCTATTCCTCTCTATCACTCTTTTTGTCTCTAACTTCATTTTTGGCACATTAAGATAATCTCGTTGCAAGTTTTGCTAAGCCATTGCCTTTCATAGTTCTGCTAAGTTTTAAGTATTGTTATAAATTTTGCCAAGCCACTATCTTTTGTAGTTCCACTGAGCTTTAAGTAAATTTGTGATTTGTTTGAACCGCTAGAGTAATTGTCACTACTCCTGATTACCGCACAGGGAATTTAAAAGTTAACCTCACCCTAACCCACCGAGCGGGACGGGACAACATACACTGTGTTACAGCACTGTGGCCTTGGTCATATTCTCATTGCCATCTCTTTTTGTACACCCTGCTTGCAATTCCTGTTTGTTTTCATAAAACCAAGCACTCAAACTCATCGTATTTTTCTCCCAACCAGCCTTTTTCAATTTCCTCTGACAATTCTTAAACTGTTTCTCAAATTGGTAGCCTAGAAAACATCTCCAACCCTTCACTCACCCAGCTCTCACACTGAGTTCCTCTCAAATGCTCTTTCCCAGCCAACAGCATGTAAATCAAAGCCATGTTCTTGGCTTTGAAAACTAAAAGTGGTCACCTCCTCCAATTGATTTCCAAAGGGTTATTATGCTCCCATTTCATTTTCACTGACTTACAGGACACTCTTTCTCTTTTGATCCAAAACTCAACCACTAAAATTCCCATTATTTATCTTGTCCATTTCCCATTTCCTACACTTGTATTTTGTTATGGCTTTGTACTCTTTTTCAGTCAACCTTTTTGCTCTGCTTTTGTCAAATGCATTCTAAGAACTGCAGGTGGAGTTTGGTTTTTTTTTTCCTAATAAATTTTTGGCATGCAGTTT
This sequence comes from Aramus guarauna, assembly GCA_013400195.1. Lineage (NCBI taxonomy): Eukaryota > Metazoa > Chordata > Aves > Gruiformes > Aramidae > Aramus > Aramus guarauna. Next base: position 335,892 of record VXBL01004419.1, read on the forward strand.
TAAAAGCCTTCACAGACAGCTTTTGCTTTATGTAATGTCTCAGCTATCACTAAATATATTCAATAAAAAATTCTGCTTTAAAAATGAATATAATTTTTAGAGATGATTAAAAAATGGAAAAGAGTACATTGAAAAATTTCCCCCCAATTTTTCAGTTTCACATTTTCAGTAGTGGTTTCATCAAAATTCTGAATTGACATATATTTCAAAGACCTCACTATTCATTTCATACTGAAAGAGTTGCAGTGTTTCTCTGATTCTACAGGAGAATTTATCAAAATTAATGTCATTGACCAGAATTTGAAAAGTCAAAATCTAAAATAATTCTTAAGTGTTTGAAATCAAGAAAAGTTAGTCTTCAAGGAGAATGTGCTGGAAATTTTGGCTTCACCATACTCTTTAGAGTATCTTCATTTTTACTAGCACTTCTGGAATTATTTTGGGAGACAGATAGTTATTTTTAGAAGGTCAGAAATCTACTTACAGTTGCTGTCAGTTATACAACACTTACAAACATCTTACAAGGGAGCTGTACTTAAAATACACTAAAACCAGTATTATCTTAGTCAAGAGAAAGGGAGAAACTGGCATCAGAAAGTTGCATTCAGTCACTAAAGTAAACGCTTACACATTTAAAAAACTATAATTTTTTTCCTGATTCTAAAGGAATGTGTGAGTTTATCCATTCAGCCTTACGATGCCCACCTCTGGTTTATTAATGTTTCCAAAGAAGGCTCTGCTAAATGCTTTTTCCTAAATGCTATGTGATTGGCAATCTGTGGGACTGTGAACTTGTAGTTGAAGTTCAGCGGACTTTCTGAGGTCAAAACATTGATGCAGGTGAGAAGTCATCATCAGTGACACACACACAGTCTTTTATTGACTCAAAGGGGGTTTATATCTTAGGCCCTTGAGTGCCTTATGTACATTCTCATAGGCTGTAGGAAGGAGCAAAGCTGTAGAACAAAAGGTAGCTTAAATTAGAACAGAAAATGAGGGTTTCTGCAGGGGTGCTTTGAACATTCACTTCCAAGGAGGAACTTCTAGAAGCCTTCAGCCTCCAGGATATCTCTGGAGAGAGTGAGCCAGAATGTAGGCACCTGGGAAAGACAGCAACGCCAGGAAGAGTTCTCCAACTGGTGAGTGTGGTGACAGCCATTCTCTGAATTGTGCTGCTGTTCTTCCTTTTCCTACAGTTTTATAATCATGATCTTGCCTTCTTCTTTTTTCTTTCTTTTTTTTTTTTTTTTTTTTTTTTTTTTTTTTTTCCTGCCATGGAGCAGGTAGTGGAGTGACTTCCTTCTGAGTATTTCCAAGTCATCTTTAAGAAGTACCCTTCACGTTAATCTTGTTTAATTTTGGTTCTTTTAGTGATTTGGTGGAAACATTTTGTAAATTATCATCCATCCTGCCAGATTGTTCAGTAAAAAAAAAAAAAAAAAGAGAGAGAGAAGGTGTGAAAACAACATTTTTTTCAGTATCTTCAAAATAAAACACTCCTATTTTGCTAACTGAAAGTAACTTTTTAGTAATTACTGTAAATATTTAAAAGAAATCAATGCAAGATATATAAATAGTATGTTAATATTTTACTTTGGACAAATAAGTTTCATTTCCTGATGGTAACAAAAATTGATTATTTTTTTTTAGCTAACACATTTTTAAAGATGTTAACATCTGACACATTCAAGAATCAAATGGTTCTGTTCATTATAAATGGACTATATTGGGTTTTTTTTCTAATTTGTGATTATTATTTCTTCCTGAGAAATGATTAATTCTGAAAAATACTGTACATATTGTATTATGTAGAATGGCCCCACATTTAGAAGGGAAGATTTAATTTGTAACACATGGCAGACAGATGATTCATGGGTCAAGTATGAGTCAATTTTGCATGCTTTTTTCCTTTTTTTAATGTGTGTTCAGTGGGAAAGTTATTTTCAAATACATGCATTGTTTTCAGTCAGGCAGCTTGAGACCCAGCTGACTTACCTTTAAATTTAGCTGGGTGAGGACAAATCCAACCTAATGGTTGACATTTACATCATAGATATATCCTGCTGAGGGAGCCATCCTAGGTCAACTATTTAGTTAATTAACAGAAATAGGTCATTTAGGACATTATTCATCTCACCAAGTATTGACTTAGTCTTTCAGATAAAATTAGAGGCACCCTCAAAAGCATTTGTCAGAGACATCTCATGACATGAAACCTGCCTCGAGGTACAGTGGAAATTCTTCAGTATTTCGTGGGTCAAAGTGCTTTAGGTGTAACAGTCCAACAAGTCTCATGAAGGGAGAAAAAGGTAGCAAAACAGTGCCCCAAAAAACCTTTACCTGTGAGGACAAGGGTGAGAAGAAAGCCATTAGGTGCTTGGGCTACAGCTGGATGTATTTTTCTAGTTAGTAACAAAGGAAAGCCATGTGTAGACAGATAGCAGTCCTTAAATTTCCTTTTTATTTTTTTTCTCTTTTTGTCCTTTCTGACTCCCTGTTGCCTCAGGACCAGTTCTTTGCCTTGTAGCCAGTCACAAAATGCTTGCGAGTCCTTCACTTTTTCTGGCTTCTGCTCCTTTGGTGTGGCATCAGCATTGGTAGGTCTATGAATAACATGCACGATTAAACGTGCACAGGGCTGTGCTGAGCTGTGCTCTGCTTTCATATCGGAAAAAAATGGCACACATCCTTTAAAGTGGTAAAATATAAAAATAACACCTGATTGTTAAGCATATGAAATAACTTTTCTGCAGCCTTCAGAATCCCAATTAATTCTTTGTGATATGTATAAAGTTCACTCTTGTCCTTGAGGTGACATAAAAGTAGCCTAACTCTGATATTATATACTATATAATTTGAGAAACAGAAGGTGATAATATAAAAAATAAAAAGGCTCCTAAAACCATACAAGAGAGCTGCAATTAAGGATGTACAAGAAACTAGTATTGCCATTTTCAAACTACTAAAAGCTTCACTTTACAACCACCATTATTATTTTTTACATCATTTTTCTTTGGAAGTGAAAAAATACTCCTCAAATCTGTGCAGAACACTGACTAGTTTTGCAGAACTAGTTTTGTGAACCAGGTTGTGTGGCTTCTTTGAGGGCAGCCACCTTTCTTCTCCCCAAACCTGCCGTATATTATCAGTGTTTTCTTTCTCTCCCCTCTATAGCAAGAAGAAGACACTGTGTGCATCCCTGTGTTAAAGTGCAGGAGAATCCTACAGGTTTGTAACGTAACTGATACTCGTAGAAGAAAAGGTTTTGACCTTATCCAGCAATTCTAAATCTGGCTAATACCTACTAAGGAGTAGGACCTTGCCATGGCACTGGATGCATTGGAGGTGAGGTTTCTCAGGGACACTTGTGTACCTCAAAGCACATTGCGTTTCCCCCTCTGTAGTCTGTACGGAGCTATGTGTTAGCATCAGAAAATAAACTGCACTCCAAGTAACCATGGCAACGCTAACATAGATGCACTGCGGATAGTACATGTTACAACATGCGAATCTAGAAAGAAGGAGATAATGCTTTAAATTTCCTGTTGGCCCGAGCAGCTTCAAGCAAGGAGACCTAAACCCAACCCCATGTTTGGAGAGATCTGCCCTCATCCTCCTGAAGACTGCTGGAGGAACCACCCTCCTTCTCCCTTTCAATTTTGCTTGAGGACATTGGTTAAATTTGATACAAGCAACTATAATTCTGTGACAGTCGTGAGTTTTAACCATCACCCACGGTCATCAGTGCAGTCTTTGCTTTAAGTAAAGCTCTATATTTAAGTTTCCCTGTTTACTGAGCCAGGTTGCTTGTTTTAGAATAGGATATGAGCAAAAGTAAAGGCAATATTAACAATCAGAGATTTTGATACCAAGAAATCCAGTGGCAAATCACAACATAGTTCAGTAGGACAAGGTCAAATGTATAGTGGTCACAATGTGAAAGACATAAGAAATCCATCATATTCCTGTAACAAATACATAATATCTTAAAAGAACAGAGCGTGAATTTAAGAACCAGTTCTGGCTGTGTGTGTTTTGATTGACCAAAGCTTACAAGAAGAGTTCGGTCTTCTTAATAATGCCTTATTAATAGCAAACCTGTTTATCCAATCCCATGTAGGGCTACCATATGTCCAGGAAGATCTGTACATGACATCTTTTTCTTTCTAGAAATGTAAGTATTTTAGCTAGTTTTTGGGGATTTCCAGGCATCTGGCAGCTCATATGGGCAAACAGGCCCAGCTGAGCTGCAGATACCAGAGATTCTGGACATGCATAGATCAATTTTACAGCACGTGACTAGTAAAACCTTTATGGAAAAATGACAGGTCCAACCTATGCGGTTCTCTTGTTCTGTGAACAGTCTCAGTTAAGAAAATATTTGCTAGCTGAAGTAAAAGAAAAATATGACCTTCATGAAAGATAATTAAAAAATATGACACTGATGGACATTGCAGAGAACAAGGCTTGGTGGAAGGAGTTAATGGACCTGAGCTGTGCAAGGCAGGAGACATCCTAGGTAGCTGCCATAAGTAGAAGTATCAAAGATACTGAATGCATTCAGCCAGATAAATTGGGGGGCGGGGGGGGCTGCTGATGAGAAGGTAACTGCTGCTGCACAGCCCTCTGCTCTCATGCTAAAGGAAGGATGGGCAACTTGCTGCCTTTGAACCACGTGCAGCTTGAGGGCAGTTCAAGGACATCGTCCATGTTCCAGCTATGCAATGATCTCTGCAGGACACGGCTGGTATGAAAAGACACACTACCGAATAATGCAGGTACCCAGATGAAATATAACCACAGGAACTGTTGAGACTCATAGAGCTGAATCACCCTTTGATTCAGCAGCATATTCAGATCAGCCTGGTGGGAATTCTGGAAAGGTTTTGTTGTTTCCCACCTCTGAACTGGTTTGTGTGATGCCCTTCCTTTAGCTCTCCAAGAGATACGTTAAATGCCTTCTGGTAAGACTTTGCGCTGCAGCTCATAAAGCCAGGAAGGCTGGTCAATGCAACAGCAGAATACACACTCTTGCTGAACTCAAAAGCAAATCAAATACAAAGCAAGTAGCAGAGAAACACTGTGAGTAGCTCATAAATGCCTTCAAGGCTAGGAGTTTAGCAGGAATAATACAAACTCCTTTTTAGGCAGTAATGCGGAATAATAAAAACAGTAGGACTTAAGGCTGTGTAACAGTCTGTACGCAGGAGAATTGCCTAGATAATTCAAAATTGACACTGAAGCATAAGCAGACAACAGTCCAAAGAGAGAATAAGGGAAAATATTTGCTTACAGCACAACACTATCATTGGCAGTACCACTAAAGTGGAAGTGAGTTATGTGGCTACTGCTTTAGAAAACAGAAGGCGTTAAGCTACACTCTGTACAGTGAAGACAAGAAAGCTGCTAAAAGCACTGGTCTCCCAAGAAAAAAAAGTGGTTGGAAGAAGTAAAAAACTCATTATTATAAAAATGCCAAAATAATGGAACCCATCACACACTACTCCATTATAATAGTGTGTGTCAAGCAGCCCATGGCATCCTCAAATTGTAAGTAAAAAGGAGGAGTAACACCGGTCTGATGGAGTAAAAGGAGAGAGGAAACAGGAATTTAAGTGAATGGCAGACAATTGAGGACTGACTCAATAAATGATATTGAATCTGATTATGGAAGTACGTGTTGGATGCTGAAACCACAGACGAGGAATATTGTAGCTGGGATCCCAAAAGAATTTCCACAGCACCCACTGAGGAGAGAGACAGAAGACAGCTGAATTGTGAAAAAGCAGCTGCAGTCACTAGCAGATGTTATCACTCCACCTGCAGGAAACACATTATTCCACATATGCTTAAAGATGTAAACTCCTAGTGATGTGTCCTTATGCTGTTACTAAGTGGAAAACATTAATAAAAGTATCTCCAGAGTCCTTTGCTTTACTACAGTATTTTAGACAGGCACTGTTCTGTTGGGAGATGCCTGGGGAGAGATGCTCAAACACGTCCTACACGTGGTGAGACACACCCCCGTGGTGATCTGTGCTAATGCTGTGGGGAAAACCTGGAGTGGCTCACCACCTACTCAGCTCTGCTGACTTTTTTTAATTTAAACTTTATGCTACAGGGGTGTGTAGGCATGAGGAAGTTGGGGAAGGGGGGGAGAAGTTGCCTCTGCTTCAGGATAAGGGTCAAAGCAACTACATCGCGTGATGGTGTGAGGAAATGAGAAGTGTAAGCAAAGATGGAAAACCATCTCAGCACTGCTTCTTTCCCTGCATGTTTACTGCATTAGCTACTGTGAAAAGAGCACACAAGTTTCAGAAGCCTCAAAAGCAGTAATAGTAATAATAATAATAGTAGTAATAATAGCCTGTTTTATCTACCCTGTCTGTGTGGACCTTCACTCCTGACAAACCAAGGCAGCAGAGGAATGAGATTTTGAAATATGCTTCCAAGGCTACAAAGCAAGAACAGGCTGAAGATACTAACACAGTAAATGTGGAAATAGTTTTGGAACCTTAGGGGAATCAAAGTAATAGAAAAAAATAATATTACAGGAATTGCACATTGTTTACGGGGGGAGGGGAAGGGGGAAGGAAACCAATCACGTCGTGATTTGAAAACACTATTACAGTTGAGACTGCAGGGAAACTAAGGCTGATCTAGCATTTCATTATGAAACATGATTTTAGTGTTAAATATCCCATCTAGCTGTAAGATAGTTGTCAGCCAAGAGCAGTTTATTGGAAAAAATAAAGCAACTCACAGCCATTCTTATTTGTGAGGGAAATGCCAATTCGAGTTGCCGCAAGGCTAAAAGCAAAGGGGAGTGGGTCACACAGCGCTGGGCTGCGCCTTGCAGCAGTGAGCAATGGGCTGGGATGGACGGAAGGTGAGCTGTAAGGATGTCCTGGTTCAGAAATACCCACTTTTACACTGTTCTTCAGTGTAACTCACCCCGCATTGGCTACAACTTTCCAGCTTGTGGGCAAGGCGGGGAATAGGCAATCCACTTCCCGGGCTCAGTTAACCCCTTCTCTTTTGGGGAATGGAGACAAGCTTCTTCCCCTCTCCCTCTCTCCCCCTTTCTCCCTTTCTCCTCTCCACTCCTCTTTTATAAAGTACCATTTTTAATAGATATATTTGGTTAGCAATTTTCTTTTTCGTGAAATGGTTCGATGGATATTAACTATTTTAGAGGGAGTTAAATAACTACACATCATTGCAGGTCTGGACTTGCATTTGCATGATGCTCCATATTTCAAACTTCAGTGACATATGTCATAGCTTTATTTTATTGTAAGCTTTATTATTTATTCCAATGACTCTTTTTCAGATAAGGACAGTGAATATTTCTCTCGCTTTCTTGTCACTCGAAAGCAACCTAATGGTCTTTGAAGAACCATAATAGAGTCATAATATAATGATGGACTAAATGGCTAAATGTTATCGTTAATCCAAATCTGAGCCTGCCCAGGGATTGTGGTTTTTAGAATAGTGGAGAGTTAAAAGTCTCTGTGGGTGACTGAGATTCTGAGGGGAAGGTATCATAAAATGTACTGATTGAAGCATATTAGAAAAGTAAGATTGCTACCACTTTTTCATCTCAGAGTATTTTATATGCTGTTTTATGAAAAATCTAGGTTTTATTTGTCTGTTCACTTCTCTATGGCTCCACAACACGTCACCGATTGCATTTCAGATTTTGCTTATAACTTACTTTTAAAAATGATTAAGTTTTCCCTCTAAAAATATTTAACCATAAATCAAAAAAATGAATAACACTTTCAGTGGAAGTTTCAAAAAGAAATATAACTCTTCTTATAAAGGACCTGACAAAAAAAAAAAAAAAAAAAGTAAATGGGTTTTGTTAATAACACTAGTCAATCAGAAGAAACACACTCTAGTATTTCCATTGAGTTTTGTAACAGCTACAACAAAGTAATTAAAACAGCTGAAATTTAATTAGGAAATAGAACTTTGGACACATCGGTATGTGCATACACGTATGGGGCCCCGTCATTGTATATGCACACGTGCCCATATACAGACGGAAGTTTTCCGTCTACTTGCTCAAGACGAAGTTCCCAGCCTAAGCGAAGGCGCCTGTGGCTGCAAGCTTGCGGGGCTGACCTGCTGAAGGAAGGGCATCGTCAAGCAGGCCGCACATTCACGCTAACGAACAAACTCCGTGCTGCCGGTACTCTTTCTCCTCACAGTATATGAAACTTTCAAACTCTATTTTCTTCTTTGATCTCTTGTCCCATTCCAACATGACCTCTGCCAGATATTTTTATTTGGTCGTATCATTATTTTTTGCCTTTTTCGTTTTCTTTTTTGTTCCCCCTGTATGTTTACACATCCCTGTTCTCTCCTTTCTTTCTTTGTTTTTTAACTTTTACTTTTTTCTTTTTTTTTTTGATGCAAAGTACACATTGAGCAGTCATTTTACATGCAGACTTCACAGCGAAAATGCACAAATTAGGAGTGAAAATATAGCAAGAACAGTTTGACAAAAATAGTGATGTATAAATACCTGTCTTGACATGCATTCTCAGCTTACCTTCACTGAACCAAAGGTTGCACTCAGCCTGCTTCCAAGGAATGCTTTCCATATCTTCTGTCTCTGGGTTTCATCAGTTAGCTCCATCAGTACATTTTAGCAGCACTCCAAAAAGAAGAAATAGAGGCAAACTCTTTCAGAATACCCTAACAGATGTACATTGGCTTACTTTCATCAAATCTAATGTGCCTACAGTAATTTTTCATCAAATTTGCATCCATTTGCATCCTTCTGAACAAGATAGGGTTTTTTAGAGTTGTTTTCAAATGAGACATATAATTACGTTCTGTACCATTTTCCTGGAATCTTCTTAGGTCCATTGCTGCACTGGTAGGGTAACAGTACTGAAAAGGTTTCAGAGTCCTGAGAGGGAAACACTTATGTCTAAGGTGAGAACCAGCAAAATCCTCTTGGCACCGCTGCCTAAGCTTTATATGGAGCCTGTGTTCTTGGGGAAAAGGAAAAATCACATCCTTAACTTGCATGAGAGGGACATACAAAAGTCTGCAGGTAGTCTGTAGTCTCAGTTCTCCGCATGGCTACTTAGTTTGGCTACTGTTGTGATCAAGTTTCTGGTCTCAGCCAAAGCATAAGAGTTCTAGTAAAATATCTCAGACCTCGTCCTGCATGAAGGGAGGGTCATCTCCTCATCCCTTCCAGCCTCCACCTCTGCAGACCCCCAGATACCGAGGCTCTGCAATGACAAAATAGCTTTGCTGATTAGGGAATTCTGTTTGAGTAGTTTGCCTTGCTCCAAACCCTCCATGGACTCCATCTCACCATAGGCAGGTACCAAATTTATTTAACAGGCCAATTATCTGATGCTCTTTTCTATATTTAGTGAATCGAGATAAAGATCAGTGCACAGCAGACAATTTAGATCTTACATATCTGATTCAACTTCTAGCAGTGCCTCTCCCTCTCTTCACTGATGAGAGAGGAAGGACAATGGGAAAATACTCATGGTTAAGTACCTTAGTTTAGGTGCAATGAATCTAGGTCTTGCTGGTCCTATTGTTTGTTTTCCCCAGGGAAAAACAAACAAACAAAAAAAAACCCAAACAACAAAACAAATGAACAACAACAACAAAAAAACCAATACAAAAAAAA